>CM067168.1:76449550-76516951 GCA_034093135.1 Erigeron breviscapus
CAATTGAGGCCAGGGCACATCTTGCTCAGATTAAGTTGCTGGATATGAGTGATGCTAATCTACTGGGTATCACTAAGGATGAGTATGTTAGGGTTAAGAATAATCCTAGGATAGTTGACCAGTTGAATGAAATGCTAGATGTAGAACTGGAAAGACACTATCATGAGGATGAAGCTGAATTCGATGCCAGGAGCTTAAACATTTCAGTGGAGAAGGCAAAAGAGATTAGGGCCAGTGGGATTCTTCAGAGAATTGCAAATGTTAAAAAGGTTGTGAAGGATGTATTGAATCCACCAAGAAGAAGGATTCCACAACCAAGAAAACCACTGACAAGAGATGCAAGAGATGCTGACCTTAGCACATTCGTTGAATCAACTGGCGAGGTATCCAATGAAGATATTAAGTCCGCTGTACTGGCTGCTGGTGCTGGGAGTATAAAAATCACAAATGAATCTGAAGCTAGAATCTACTACTCCCAGATCATGTCAACCAGAAGACATAGTGGTACTATTAATGGTGTCAATGTTACAATCAAGCCAGGCACCAAGGTTTTTCAAATCGAAGTTAAGTATACTGGTGGGCCACTGGTTAGAACTGATGATCCTGGTGCTATGCAGTATGGGTTCAGCGAATGGGTGGAGATGGTGAATGTTTTGGATGCTAAGGCACAAAAGAATAGGTTTGAGAAAGCATGGGTTAACTTTCTAAGGGGGAAGATTCAACATAAAGAAAATCTTGAGCAAAAGTTGAATATTGACCCTGAAGATACTCTGCCTATCTCTTCAGTTGCCAAGAGAAGAAGAACTGGCGAAGGGCCATCTCATTAAGTTCTTTCTTCAGTTTATCTACTTGTAATTTGTATTTACATTCTGTAACTTGTATAAATTTCATTTCCTTGTATAAGTGAAGTTACCAGTTTGTAACCACAAGGTAGATAATAGATTAAAATCTAACAAACCTAAAAGAAAAACCTAAGGCATTTATTTATCTATAAAAATGCCTTAGATAACTTAAATAGATTTAAATCGAACAAGTCCTTCCAGTTCACACTTGTACAGATACAAGAACTAGAAAAGACTTAGACTATATTTCTAGACAAATAGGGGGAATTTGTTAGGACCAGTTCACCTGGAACTGGCCAGTCACCAGTTGCATCTGGTGACCCAGTAAAACTGGTGACCAAGATGATTTGTCGAGAAATATATTGAAGTCCAGTTGCACCGTACAGTTAACGCAACTGAAGACTTCCTCCAGTTGAGAACTGACCAAGTTGAAGAAGCATTCCAGTTGAAGTCGAAGACAACAAATGGAAGATAGAGAATGACAATGGCAGCGAAGCCCAGTTGGCATTCTAGTCAGTTACAAACTGGAGACCATCAGTGGAAAGCCCTTACAAAGCTTTACACTGATTACGAGGAATTGACTTATATGCTTTATGTACCTTTACCCGGATAATAAGCCTTATCTTATTATTTAAGTATTATAAGGTACATAAAGGTGGTTATGTAAAGTCACTTTAACATGCGACTTTACACTGCTTTTTAAGGAATTAAATGCTATTCCTTAAATGCTCCCAACCACATTTGTACGGCTAAAGTTAACATCCCAATGTTAACTTTGCCTATAAATACAAGTCATTGCACAACCAAGAATTTAAGTATTCGATCTCACAAAGTTATTTCACAAAGACGAATAACTTCACACTTTGCAAACCTGCAATATTCTTGGTGAACTTGTGCAATCTTCTCTCAATCGCTAAAAGGAACATTTCACAACTTTAAGTGTTTTGATTGTCTTGAGAAATTCCGAGTATAGATCAATTGTATTTCATAGGTTGTTAGGATATTTACATTCGTGTATTATCTTGGTTCCGCATCAACCTTGTAATTTGTTTAAATCAATAAATAAATTACACATTGAAAAATACATATTGTCTCATCAAGTTATCTTACAAGTTATTTGTATTATTGCATTGTTCTTTACTTATTGTCATTTATATAAGTAATCTATCTTGAACTTGGTATATACACACTGCAACTGGTCGTCTCCAGTTCAGTGCATATATTGCAAAGTAACTCCACCATCGACATAGAGGTGTCTTCAGTAATACCATCTAACGAGTTGGGACTTACAGATTTATCGAGAAATCTTCGAAAATTGATTTACCTCTCACTCAATTGACTCAAAAAGATAGAAGGTTTGAATGGGGTGAGAAACAAGAGCAAGCTTTCCAAGTGCTCAAAGACAAGTTGTGCAATGCACCGATTTTGAGCTTACCGGAAGGACCGGATGATTTTGTGGTTTATTGTGATGCTTCCGGTCAAGGGTTGGGTTGTGTCTTAATGCAAAAAGGCAAGGTCATTGCCTATGCATCTAGGCAATTGAAGATTCATGAGAGGAATTACCCGACTCACGACTTAGAATTGGGAGCGGTGGTTTTTGCTTTGAAGTGTTGAGACATTACCTCTATGGTACCAAAAGTGTGATCTATACCGATCACAAAAGTCTTCAACATATTTTTGATCAAAGTGAACTTAATATGTGGCAACGGAGGTGGTTGGAGCTATTTAGTGATTATGATTGTGAAATTCGCTACCATCCCGGTAAGGCGAATGTTGTTGCGGATGCTTTAAGTAGGAAGGAACGTGTGAAGGCGAGGCGGTTTAGGGCTATGAGCCTTACCGTGCAACGGAGTGTTAGAGATTCTATTATTGAAGCCCAAGGGATTGCAACCTTGCCGGTGAACTTTATTAATGAAGAACTGCATGGCTTGGAAGAGCAATTTGACCGGAAAGATGATAATGGGTTGTATTTTGTGGAGCGGTTATGGATTCCTAAACTTGGTGGGCTTCGGGAGAAATTGATGAATGAAGCTCATAAGTCGGCTTATTCGGTTCATTCCAGATCCGAAAAGATGTATTTTGACATGAGAGATCTATATTGGTGGCCCGGTATGAAGAAAGATATAGCCAAGTATATTAGTGAGTGCCTTACTTGTTTGCAAGTGAAGGCCGATCACAAGAAACCACCCGGTTTACTAGTTCAACCGGTAACACCGGAGTGGAAGTGAGAAAGAATAGTTATGGACTTCATCACGAAGTTACCAAGGACAAGTAGTGGCCATGACACTATTTGGGTGATCGTCGACCGGTTGACTAAGTCGGCTCATTTCTTAGCCATCAGGGAGAACGACAAATTTGATACTATGGCCCGTTTGTATATCAAAGAGGTAGTGTCCAAGCATGGAGTGACAATCTCCATCATTTTCGATAGAGACACCCGGTTTACCTCTATGTTTTGGAAGGCGTTTCAAAGGTCCATGGGTACTCAACTTGAAAGGACGATTCAAACCCTTGAGGATATATTAAGAGCTTGTGCCATAGAATTTGGTCGCAATTGGGATGTGCATCTCCCATTGGTAGAGTTTTCTTACAATAATAGCTACCATGCAAGTATTCAAATGGCGCCCTTTAAAGCTTTGTATGGAAGGAAGTGTAGGTCACCGTTAGCATGGGCGGAGATTGGTGAAAGTGAACTCATCGGGCCCGAGATCGTGGTCGAAACAACAAAGGTGATCTCCCAAATTCATGAGAAATTGAAGGTGGCGCGTGAACGTCAAAAGAACTATGCCAATGTTAGGCGTAGGCCTTTGGAATTTGAGGTTGGTGATTTTGTGCTTTTGAAAGTGTCCCCATGGAAAGGTATAGTCCGTTTTGTGAAGCGTGGTAAGTTGGGTCCAAGGTACATTGGACCATTCAAGATCTTGGAACGTGTCGGTTTGGTAGCATATCGATTGGAACTCCCTCAAGAGTTAAGTGGCGTTCATAATGTGTTTCATGTGTCGAATTTGAGGAAGTGTTTGGCGGACCCGGCATTGCATGTGCCCTTGGAAGAAATCCAGGTTGATGACAAGTTGAAATTTATTGAGGAGCCGATTGAGATCTTGGACCGTGATACTAAGAAGCTAAAGAATCCATGGTATACAAATTTGACGGTTAGATGGCAAGCAATGTGTGGTCCCGAGTTTACTTGGGAACGGGAGAATTCTATGTGTGCTAAGTACCCTCATTATTTAGTGAGACTAGTGTAGATTGAATTTCGGGGACGGAATTCCTTTAACGGAGGAATGATGTAACACCCGTGATATTTGACTACTTTGACCTTATTTGAATAATGTGTAATTATGTGATTAATTGTGAATCTAGTTGGAATATCGATGCTTGGGAACGTATGTGTTAATGAAAATCGAGTTGTTTTGGTGATCTTTAGTGTAATTGTCGATATTTTAGCATTTACGTGTTTAGACGGGGTATATTGTGGTAACTAGCTAATGAAATAGGTTCAATAGTCTTGGGTGGGGGTGTAAACCCTATCCCACCTCTCATTTTCCCTTCTTATCTCTAACTCTTACACACACACTCTCTCTTTTCTCTCTATCATTCAAGAACACACACCTAACACACACAAACTCATCTCACCTCATTTAATTTCAGATCTAGAGCATTTAATACTATCACATTGTTAGGAATGAGTCAAATATCATTTCCCTATCATTAAACTTCAAGGATTTTTGGTAAAATTAAGTGTTCATCATTTTGAAGCTCCAAAAACGGATTTGAGGCTTCGGGACGAATTGGTAAGTGTTTTATGGCTCAAAATGTTCCTCTTGACTTGTAGAATACATCCTTGTTGTGAATGTAAACGATTTGTGGTCAAGTTGAGTGTAAAATGGGTGTTTTAGCTCAAAAACGAGTCTTGGATCAAAAGTCGGGAAATCGGAAGTGGGTTTGGGAAAAGATATGTTTTTATAGTGTGGTTATACTTGAATTTGGTTGTGACAAAGTTTGGTAACTTGATTTGGCTCCTACGTTGATCGATTTGTGTCAAAATTGGGTTTTTGTTATGAATCTGGGCAATATGCGCCGCATATGGATGGTATGCGCCGCATATCGGGCCATTTTTCTCGAAAACGTTTATAAAATCTTCATCCAGCCTAGAAATGCGCCGCATCTTTTGAGCCATGCGCCGCACAAAATCCTTGTCCACCTTCTGAGCAAAAAATGTGCCGCATGTTTTAAGGATGCGCCGCATATTGGAGATTTTCTGACAACATGCGCCGCATCTCTCCAAGGGTGCGCCGCATATTTTTCATGTTCAACGTAAACTTATCTTTTCGTCTAACGATCGTAACTTTTGAACCGTAAGTCCGTTTCTAACGTATGAGCTATCCTTAGAATCGTGTGAGAGTCTACTTTCTTATGGCTCCATCCATTTGGGATGAATCTAAATCCATTTCTAAAAATGTTGGTTTGAAGTGTCTTCGTTCTTGGTCGGGGAAACGTGTAAAGCGTTTGTTGGGTTATGGCATGACTTAAACTAGCTAGGCCTTATTGCTTGGGGTATTTTATGTTGACTCGATACTTGTGAAGTAGGTTGTGATCGTTGTTCACGTTGGGCCTTACTTACTCATCTTAGGAAGCGGTAATACTCGTTTGATCGCATCAGGTGAGTTTCGTAGCCCCTCTCTTTGTGGAACTTTGGGGTGGAAAGTGTACTCGTTTTGGTAAAACTTATGTCGATTAACAATGTGATGCATGATATGAGAACTAATGTATTGTTTGAATGGTAAACATGATACTATTTATGATTATTGGGTTGGATTATTGATACTTGAGCTATTCGCACAATTTGGTGTCCCATGGGGACTTGTGAGCTTGATGAACGTTCATTATGGTGATTATGGATTGTGATCTTGTTGTTTAACTTGTTTGTGTGCTTGTATGATCTTATAGCGATTTTTTTGTGCCTTATGCTAAGATTGTACGATATGTGCTTCGTTTGGTTCTATATTATCGTATTGATTTGTAATCGGCACTTTTGAAACTTGATACTTTTTGATGCTTAAACCTACGAACTCACCAACCATGTGTGGACTCGATTTAGTACACTTTTCAGGTGAACATGTAGAACAAAGGTGTGCCGATTGATTGCATGATAAGCTAGGATTGGACTTGGACTATTTTGGATCCGTGATCCTTTGATCCCGTGTATGGGTTAGGCTTAGGATCGTTAGCCATCTTTTGAACTATATTTTTGTAAACTATTGATGGTGTTGTGCCTTATGCTAAGATTGTACGATATGTGCTTCGTTTGGTTCTATATTATCGTATTGATTTGTAATCGGCACTTTTGAAACTTGATACTTTTTGATGCTTAAACCTACGAACTCACCAACCATGTGTGGACTCGATTTAGTACACTTTTCAGGTGAACATGTAGAACAAAGGTGTGCCGATTGATTGCATGATAAGCTAGGATTGGACTTGGACTATTTTGGATCCGTGATCCTTTGATCCCGTGTATGGGTTAGGCTTAGGATCGTTAGCCATCTTTTGAACTATATTTTTGTAAACTATTGATGGTGTTGTGCTCCTTATGCTTACTTTTGATCCGGAACTTGTACTTAACTTTATTTGTTGAATGGATAGTCCAATCCTTTGTTGCATATAGTTTGTCTCTACGTAATCTCCATGTCATGCTGTGCTTTTCTCGACATCCCATGTATTCCGCCTTGTTGGGGTGTTACAGATTTATACACTTGTGTGTATCTTAATTAGCTAATTTATTAGCTAACACTTGCTTTTATGAAAATGTTGTGTCTCCAGGATAAGCAAGCGTGAGCTAGTGTAAGGTTTAGCTCGGTGAGATGGGTGGAAGAATAAAAAAGGTTAACATTAGTTTCCCAAATGCTTAGACTTCACATATAGCCGTTTGTTTGGCTACTTTATTTATGACTTATGTTGCATTTAATAATGTTGGCATTTATGTTGGTGCCATAACTTGGATTTTACTTTTACTATTGTGACGATGCTATTAGTAACACATTTTTATGCAAGGTACCATCCATTACGGATGAGCAGTTTTTAAATGTTCGTTTCCGCAAAGTATTAATGTCGTTAGGCAAAGTTTTGAAAAATCCAGGTTTTTAAACGACGGGAGTTACAATTTTTCTAGGGTTTCTGGTCTCCTAAGGTTTATAAGGAACGTGGAGAGCCACATAATAGAAATACATTGACGAGTGAGGCTAGAAGTTGTATTAAACAAGATATACAATTTTCAAGATTTATACAACCGATGTTTCCGTAGTTGTTGATGCACCGCTAGTGGAGATCGCCCCAACCCACATGGTCCCATCTTTTCACTACGGTTCCATTAATGTGACAGATACCCCACTAGCAACCCTGTTTTTATATCTTCGTTTCAGAAGATTTTGAACATATGAATTTACTAATCTTTAGGGTGGCATATAGAGTTGAACTGAAATAGCACGGGTCTATCATACGCTTACACATCATCAAGAGATAAATAAATTTTGTATTAAAATGAAGGGAAAAATCACTGTATTAGTTCTAACCTTTCATTTTTTTGTCACTTTGGTCACCACCTTTTTTTTTGTTACATTGAGATGTAAGCTTTTGGATAAACTTTTAAATTAATCACTGACTTTATAAAAAATGTTGAATAATAGTATTAAGGAAATTTTGGACATCATTATGTAACTGGGAAACCTGCTAGCAGTCCACCTAAGATGCCACATAGATCGCCACGTCACACAAAACGGATATATTTGCCACGCCAGCAACACAAAAATGTGTATGATCTAAATTGTTAAATTTGAGATATTGAAGTGCAATGGTGA
Organism: Erigeron breviscapus; assembly: GCA_034093135.1. Taxonomy (NCBI): domain Eukaryota; kingdom Viridiplantae; phylum Streptophyta; class Magnoliopsida; order Asterales; family Asteraceae; genus Erigeron; species Erigeron breviscapus. The sequence continues at coordinate 76,457,250 of CM067168.1, forward strand.
ATATGAGTTCTTGTTAGCATATTGACTAAAAAAAGTAAAATCTTCATTCTTAAAACTGGAAAATTTGTCCCTGTGTAAACAATTCTAAACATCAGAATAAACTGCCATATTTCATTAGTCAAGCATTCTAAATATCAGAATAAACTGCCATATTTCATTAGTCAAGCATTCTAAACATCAGAATAAACTGCCATATTTCATTAGTCAAGCATTCTAAACATCAGAATAAACTGCCATATTTCATTAGTCAAGCATTCTAAATTTCATCCACTGTCATCAATTTGACTTCTCATAGCAAGCATTCTAAACATCAAAATATACTGCCATATTTCATTAGTCAAGCATTCTAAACATCAAAATATACAAAAGTGATCATTTCATTTATCATCCATGAACAAATATATGTCATTACCATGAGGCTGTGAGCTATGTACAGAGAACATAGTTACCATAGTTACCATCTTTGACTAAAATAAGTCATGACCACGTACAAACTAAAATTATAAGACTGAAATTGGAAAACTTGTCCCTGTGTAATTAAGAAGCATATATATATCAGTATTCATAATTAACAAGCATGACTAAAAAAAGTAAAATCTTCATTCTTAAAACTGGAAAATTTGTCCCTGTGTAAACAATTCTAAACATCAGAATAAACTGCCATATTTCATTAGTCAAGCATTCTAAATTTCATCCACTGTCATCAATTTGACTTCTCATAGCAAGCATTCTAAACATCAAAATATACAAAAGTGATCATTTCATTTATCATCCATGAAACAAACTGCCAAATTTCCATACATATATAAGTTAGAAACTTGATAATCATCATGACATAAATACAAAATTCCAACTAAAAACAGGTCATCATGACTACGGACACGTAGTTTAGTAGCAACTTCTAACCATCAGAAGCCCTTCTTTTCACTGGTAGTTTAGTAGCAACTTCTTGATTAATAGGACTGTTTGCATCAAATAGGTCATCCAAGTCAAACAAATGATCATACTTGTAAGATTGACTCTCTCGTGGTTATGTACCAGAGAGTTCCAGAGAGTTGCCAAGCCCTGCAAGTGCATGTTTGTTTGTGCTGATCCACAATAAAGCCTTCTTTACCATGAGTAACTTCAAATTTACCTTCTCCCCCATATTTGGATATCCAGTTTATAGGTAAATTATCACCCACTATATCCTTATCCTCAACGATACAACGTTCATCATCAGAATCATATTCTTTTTCCACAATTTTCTCTCTATCATAAGCATCACATACTTCAGTCAAGAATCCATCATCAGCAACATTATTTTTGGCCTATTGGTCCTAACATCAACTATTTCTTCCTCACCCTCAGACAGATGATCTAATGAAGCAGTTTCATCTTCATCATCTGTATACTCATATGCAGGTATCTCATAATCCTCATCAGAATCACTAACAATTTGACCAACACTTTCACTCTCATTCTCATCACTGACATCATCTTCTATCTTATCTAATACATCACTCAAATCAGCATCAAAATGGTCCACATACATATCAATTACACAATTACTCTTTATACCATACTTAGTGCATTTATCCATATCATCCCTATTTTTGAAAGTCCTAACACCATTATCCAAACCTTTACCAGGTACAACATAATACAACTTATTGCAAACAGTATTACTAAGTTTCTCAACAATAACCTTAAAATCATAAAAAGTTATACCAGCCAAGTCAAGTTCACCCATGTCTTTTTCCTTACTGTTGAGATATCCTAAAGGGTCCCCTGTAAACACCCCATCATGATGTAGTCTTATACGAGTTTTAGGAGGTTCTTGATTCATTTCATTCATTCTGTAACAACAACAAAAAACGAATTTTCATATAAATTAACAAACAAATAATATATACGTGTATGAGATTGAATAGAAAATATAATTTACAAACCTTTTTGGCGGGTAATTTGGAAATTCAGAGTTTTGTCTTCTTCATTGATTATGGTGTGCTAGGGTTTTTTTTAATTGAAAAGGGTTGGTGGTAGTCTGGTGGGAGGGTAAATACATATTAAATATATTGAAAACAAATAGATATATTTTCTTACGTGGCCATCTTATGCCATATCATTATTTTTTACCTGCTATAGAAGGTAAAAGGAGAATGAGAGCCAACTTTCACAGGTTTTCCAAAGCTTACATCTCAATGTAACAAAAAAAAAGGTGAGTGACTAAAGTGGTAAAAAAATGAAAGGTTAGAACAAATACAGTGATTTTTCCCTAAAATGAATTACATAAACTTACTAAGATTATAAGAAGCTAGCCAATACCTCCGTTCTCCATTCGTTCCCCACTCGTTCGCTAGGGACGGACGAGTCCACACCACTGGGTGTGACTCGTCCACTGTTCGTTCCTCTGGTTCGTCCCCCCGCTCGTTCCTGCAGGACGGGAGTTTTGTAATGTTTCTTTTTTTATTGTCACCATCATGATGGGGAAGATGACAAAAAACAAGTTTCAACTTTTGGCAAAACAGGTCCCTCTAACAGATCTTTTGACCAACATCAGTTCAAACAAGTTTTCAGATTTGGCATAAATGGTCCCTAACGACTAGTTTTACTAAAATCCTATATATACACTTCCATTTAAGTATAATTCACAATACTCTTTCATATATTCAGCTATATTAACACATACAAATCCATATGAACAACAAACCATGTCAAACTTCAACAACCAAATAGCCGATGATTTCTTCAACGCTTTGAACGACACGAATCAATCATTCCCGAACCCACCATTCCAACCTCTGATTCCACATCCAAGTGACCCCCGTTTTCAACAATTTATGCAAGCTTATTACGCTCAATTTTTGCAACAACCCCCGAATTACTACCATGGAGGGTCATCGTCATCAACACCATATCAACAACCTGAATTTTCACAACAAACACCCCAATCCGTTCCAACACTCCAATCCATTCCCACACCCCAATCCGTTCTCACACCCGAATCCGTTCCTAATCCAATTCCCGAACCCATTCCCGAAACGCAACCAAAACGCAAGGTCAAAACCATGGCTAAACGCATGAAGAAATCCAAAGAACCAAAACAAGCTGGTACAAACTCGTCACTTTGTTTTTTTTTATGTTCTAATGTATTTTATTTTTACTTTTAATGAAGTTATGTGTTTTATTTAGATTTTGTTTTAATGAAGTAATGTGTTTTATTTATATTTGGAGGGTTAAAAGTGTAAAGTTTAGATAAAAGGGTAGAATTAAATAATTGGTGGGTCCAAGACTAGTCCTTTGAGGGTATGTATTTGGGGGGATTAGTCCTTGGAGCGTTTTTTTACTGGGACTAGTCGGATGAGTCCTGGTACGGGGGAGCTCCTAAGTGATTCAACCATTTTTTTTCATATTGGCCTTGAGGAGTTATGACTAGTAGATTAGTGCATCTAACATACGAGGTAATACCTAGTTGCATAAAGAGGGAGGATGATGAACAATAAAAAACTTATTTGGGTATATATGAAATTTCCTACTCCTAAAAGAATTAACCATCCGTACATCATCAACTTCTAACCGTACACCATTAAATATGTTTTAAAATGTTATACAATAGAATCATGTTATACATGTTTGGTAGTATATATCTAAAAAGTAGTGGTATACAGATGACAAAACACTTTATCACATGTCACATTAACGGTGAACCAAAAGATTTAATTTTAATCACACTTTTAATTTTTAAATCTATGCGTTGGCAAACCAATAGTAGCCAACCATGCCATTGAGTTGGTCACCATAAAACTCGGTCCATTGATTATACAACAAAAAACCGTTAATATCCATGTAGAACACGTTCATGATCCTTTTCTTTCCAGCTACTAAGGCCCTTCCTTATAGTACTTCTTCCCCACTCCGGATGCACGACCGACGCCAACCCGTCCGAAGACGCTGGTAGCACGGCCGGCGTCGCTACCTTCCTTCCAACTTTGAACGCACGTTAGGTGGTGGTGTGGGTCCCGAATTTGTTTTCCAACCGTTGCAAAAATAAAAATAAAAAGATTTTTTTAATCTTTTCAAAACCAACGGTTAGTTGGTTAGTTTTTTTTTTCTACTCCTATTTAAACCACTTCCACACTACCATTTTAAATCACACTATCAAACATATATACTTCTTTCATTTTCTAAGCATTTCAATCACACACCACCACAAAAAAATGTCTAGTTCATCATCATCATCATCCTCTAGCGACGATTACGAATCAAACGAGTACGAATCAATCAATCGGGCTGTTACGTAGTTGAATGCAGTTTTCAATCCCGGGGCCATAGGCGCCTGTCTTAGCGTTATCTTTGACGAAGAAGAAAACCAGAGGCAAGAATCTTCAAGTTCTTCAAGACCCAAGTTGACTAGAAGGGTAATCCATCGAGATCACCTCGGTGCTGCAAAACTTTTATACGATCATTACTTTGCGCCTAACCCAACTTACCCACCTGACATGTTTCGTAGAAGGTTTAGAATGCGAAAGGAAATGTTTCTCCGCATAGCGCGAGATATACAGTCCTTTAACAGCATTGAACCGCTACCGCAGCACTTTCAGTTTTTCCATAAAGGCGCGACAGATGCTTCTGGTCGTCCCGGTTTTAACATTTTCCAGAAATGCACTTCTGCAATACGCCAGTTAGCGTATAGCTATAAGGCTGATGCTTTGGATGAGTACTTGCAAATGGCGCAAGATACGGGCTACCAGTGTTTAGACGCTTTCTATAAGTGTGTGATACACTTGTATCGTGACGAGTACTTGAGAAAGGCCAACAGAAGCAGATATCGAGCGGTTAACTGCTAAACATGCTGAGGTTCATGGTTTTCTGGGTATGCTTGGTAGCATAGATTGCATGCATTGGGGTTGGAGGAACTGTCATGTGGCATGGTAAGGGCAGTATACGCGAGGCGACAAGGGACATCCCACAATCATGCTTGAAGCGGTTGCTTCATATGATTTGTGGATCTGGCATGCTTACTTTGGCCCTGCTGGTTCGAACAACGACATCAACGTCCTCAACGAATCAGATTTGTTCGACGAGTTACTTCAGGACAAGGCTCCTAAAGTAGAGTTTTCGATGAATGGCCGCCAGTTTGGAAAGGGATATTACCTAGCAGATGGTATTTATCCTGAATGGGCCACTCTTGTGAAGTCTTTCAAGTGCCCGATGGACCCGAAAAGCTCCAAGTTCAAAAGATACCAAGAAGCTGCAAGGAAGGATGTCGAGCGAGCATTCGGGGTACTTCAAGGTCGTTGGCAGATTATTAAGCAACAAGCGCGGGCATACAGTGTGAACAAGATAAAACGTATCATGTTATGTTGTGTGATTCTGCACAACATGATCGTTGAAGATAACGGGCGCGCAATCACACACTTTGAAGAAGAGTTGATAGCTAATATCGTCCTCCCAACCCGTACGTGGACTGAAAGGTGTTCAACACAGCTTCGTATGTACGGGGAGTTGCGCGATAGAAGGACTCATCATGAACTCCGCAATGCTCTGATTGAACATGTTTGGAACCTCCCGGAACGCGGCCGTCAACGTTGATTCGTAGTTTTTTATTTCATAATAATGTGATTTATTTATAAAAATTGTAATGTGTTTTATGTTTTTTTTTAAGTATTGTAATGTGTTTGTTTAATAATAAAATGTGTTTTAATTATACGTGGGTTAGATGAGGGGTGTTATAAGGAGGGGCCTAACCCCCACTTCTTCCACTATTTATCAGCTTTTCTCTCTCCTAGACACACCAAGAACACCCCCCTCCTTATAACCCCCACTTCTTCCCCACTTCTTCCACTATTCATCCATTATTTTATTATATCATTTTTCATTTTCACAAAATTAAACAAACACATTTTATTATAATTAAAACACATTTTATTATTAAACAAACATTACAATACTTAAAAATAAAACATAAAACACATTACATTTATTTTAAATTGTGAAAACGGACTTTATTTAGGAAATAAAAAACTACGAATCAACGTTGACGGCCGCGTTCCGGGAGGTTCCAAACATGTTCAATCAGAGCATTGCGGAGTTCATGATGAGTCCTTCTATCGCGCAACTCCCCGTACATACGAAGCTGTGTTGAACACCTTTCAGTCCACGTACGGGTTGGGAGGACGGTATTAGCTATCAACTCTTCTTCAAAGTGTGTGATTGCGTGTAAGTGCACATCTATGTCAATAGCAGTCGAGATTGTTTGGGCTTATATTGTTATATGTCTTTGTAATGTGATTGTCATTAATGAACTTAGTATTATGCATAGAATACTAGATTAAGTTTAAGTATTGAATGTGTAATAAATCTGCTAAGTGTGAAATGCGACCTCGCATTTCACATAGGGAATATGACCCCGTATTTGCAGGGTCAAATACGAGGCCAATCACAGAATGCGACCTCGCATTAGTGACGGGCTGGGCTGGATTTGCGAGGCCGACTCGCTGAAGCCCATGTCGGGTGATCCCTATATAAACCGAACCCTAACAGAGTTTAGGGTTGAACATTTGTCAAAATTCAAGCATACTTGTGCAGGTTAAGTCGTCAAAGGTTGTTCCGCTAGCCCGAAGAAGATCTGCGAGGTGATCTAGGGGCTTATTGTTGATCACCAAGTTATAGTGAGGGATTCCGCACCTCAAGATAACTGGAGCAAGCTATTAACGATCCATACCAGGGGACTTACAATTGGTATCAGAGCCTCTTGGTTTAATACCGGAAGGTTATAGCTTGTTGGTGATTGACAACACCGGTTTAGGGTCGTCTAGCCGTGATTCTTTCACGGAGTTCTCGACCAAAAACATTTGTATTGAGATCTGGTCGTCTAGCCGTGATTTTTTCATGGAGTTTACGACCGAAATCTTTATTTTTGAGATCTGATCGTGTGAAACTATATCAGATTGTGTTTTCCTCCTTACACGCTTTACAGTGTTAAAGCTTTGTAACGATGAAAACAAGATCTGATTAGTTTTGCATGTTGAGGCAGACCCAGATTCGTGGCCTTTCAGGTTGGGGACGAATTAGGGTTTCTGGAAAAGAAGAGCTGCTGTCGTTCGAATAGGATGCTGATCAGGAAGTTTTGCTACTTGGTAGAATTACGACCTCGCAATTGGTCTTTTAATTGCAACCTCGCAATGTAGAATTACGACCTCGCAATTGGTCTCTTTAATTGCGACCTCGTAAAGAACAAGTAAGTTGCGACCTCGCAATTGCTCTGAAATTGCGACCTCGCATATACAAGAAGCAGCAGTTCTAGTCCACACATTAAAGAGGAGTTCTTATGCGTTTCAAGTTGTTTAATCAGAAGACTTTAATCATAGAGTTGAAGAAGGTTATCTGAAGAAACATAGGGTAAGTTCCCGAGAGAAGACTCTTATGTTGTTGTTGTTGTAAAACAGTCTTTTGGCGGGAAAAATAATTTTTGCCCAGGGTCTTAAAATGGGATGAATCATGAAGATTTGAAGTTTGGTAGCGTTCGAAAAATTTTAGGTCAATTTTCATCCGTTGTCGACGCGGATTTGGCGAAAAATTTTAGGAATCATCAAATTTTTCCTATGATCATGATATCCAAAGTTTACATGGAATTCAAAGTTTCATGAGAACATATTTTGGCGGCAAAAAATTTGGAGGGAAATCAGGAATACCTTCTATACCCTATCTTGGCTTAAGAAGATCTCATCAGATTTACAGAAAAGAGGGAGTAGTAGTCTGACAATTACAGCAGTCGAAGGTGTTTTGGTTATTAGGGTTTCGAATTCAAGAGTATTAAAGGTTTCAGCATCGTTTGCGACCCCGTGGGCTCGTATTACCTCATCCAGCTCTATTTACGACCTGGGTAGCTAATTATGACCTCGCCAGTTCAATTGCGACCTCGTATTTCGTTTGCGACCTCGTGAGCTCTTTAAGACCTCACCAGTTCAATTACGACCTCGAGTATTTAATTGCGACCTCGTATTTCTTTACGACCTCGTGAACTTTTACGACCTCGTTTATTTTTGTAAACAGTTCGTGAATTTTGCTAGCTCGGAGAAAATGACGTCTCAATTACCCGTAAACTATCAAGCTTTGCTGAATCAATTAATTCTGATGGATCATGAAACCGGAAAGGCCAATTCACCGCCCAAAGTTGATAAGCCTAGTATTGCTTCTGGAAAATCTCCAAGTGGAAGGATTACTGCCTTCTACAATGGAGAGAATAACAAGATGAAGATGTCAATGGATTCTGACAGCAACTTGATGTATGTAATTTCTCCGGAATCAGCCATGGTAGTGCAAAATGGGGTTCAGAGTAGTAGTTCTCCAAGCTCAGGTTACACAGGGATGTCGATGAGCATAAGATCTGCTGAGGGACATTTGGGCATGCTTGCTTCCTTTGTGTCTGCTCATGAGAAGTTGATTGGAGGAAAACTAACTGATCCTGATTTGGTTAGGGAGGATTACAAGCAAGTTGATCCTGATGATTTGGAAGAAATGGATCTGAACTGGCAATTAGCTATGCTAACCTTGAGAGTTCAGCGTTTCACAAATAGACCCGGAAGGAAGATTATGGATGGCAAAGTAGGGTTTTATAAAGCCAAAGTGAAGTGTTTTAACTGTGATGGTTTTGGACATTTTGCAAGAGAGTGTCAGAGCCAAGAGTCAGAGGCCAAGACGGGACAACAATTCAGCTACAGGCCGTCAGAACTTCAATCAAAGTGGTTCTATAGTGAGTCAGAATTCCGGACATCAATATGCTAATACTGGGAACCGAAGCTCAGGAGAAACGGATAACTCAAGAGCTTTAGTTGTTCAATCTGATGGTACTTATAATTGGGGTTCGACTAGTACCGATGATCAGAATCATGCATTCATGGCAATAATTCAAGACCTTGATGAAGAAATGAATGATCTTGCTGATAATTCATTTGATCCTATGGTATGTGCCAATGATCATGGTAGTGTTCATCAGAGGGTAGAAGAGGAACCTGAATCATCAGAACCAGTAAGAGCTGAGAACGAAGATGTCGCCGAAGTTGAGACGAGCTTGATGGCACATCTTGAGGTTGTTGAACATAAGGAGCTGCTAAGGAAGACCGCAGGTTTATGGTTTATCTATAGCGGAAGCTCCAGGCACATTATGGAGGACAAGGGATTATTAACGGAGTTTACTTCTGTTAAAGGATCCTATGTCTATTTTGTGATTTTTTAAAAAAAAAACAAAGTACTATAGAAGATCATGTTTAGATGATTATCTATAGCACAGATACTCATATTTTATGCTTTGTTGCTATGTTATTGGTTATGATATATATGTCAGTTCCAGAAGTGCACTAGTTTAATCACAAGGATGAAGAAATTGGTGTTCTTGAGGAAGTAGACATCAGTGGATGTTTGTCTTAGGGGAGAGATCGGATTACATAACAGCAAGTGAATACTCATTCACCGGCTCTGGCTATCACGGTTAGGTTTTCTTTTGTACTCTCATAAAGACAGATTGTAAATCCACCATATCCATAACCAATAATCCTGTTAAGCACAGTAGGACTAAGCACATTGACATAAGGTTTCATTTTATACGTGATTGTGATGAAAAGAAATTAATAGTCCTAGAAAAGGTGCCGAGTGACTTTAATTTAGCTGATCTGTTCACTAAGGCTTTCGACCGAACTCGTTTCGAGTTGTTAGTCCAATTGATTGGAATGAGAAATCTATAGTGACAGTGTCTCTCAAAAGGAACTTTGTAAAATGAGTCAGTGTTTGTGTCGTAATGTATGTGTGTCATATAGTGTCAGAAAAACAAAATAAAAATCAGAAAAATCAGAAAAGAAAAAGAAATATAATAAAAGAGTAAGGTCACTGCATCAAGACGATTAGACGTGACGATACTTTAGCTTTTATACTTAATTGTACTTTAATATGCTCAGTTCAGTGATACCATTATATGATGTATCGATAGGCACAAAGTACCAAGGTTTCCTTATAATCTGAACTTAAATGTATACAATGTTCTTATGGGAAACATATTCAGATATATGGCTGAGAATGCTTGTTCTTAAAATAGACAAGTCCTTTAAATCTTATGAAAGATCTTGCATTGTAATTAGGTATATTTGGTCTTTATATAGAAGGTCTCGGGTACATATATGTGTATGTATTGCTTTTTCGGATGTATATTTGTGACAAGATATGCAAATATCTAATAAAACTGTAAATCTGTTGAAAATATGAAGCTAATGTGGCCTTTGATATTCGAACAAGTAAGTCATTGGGGTGTCTTTGTATACCTAGCCTACCTAAAGCTTCCAACTTGGGATAGGTTGTCAGAAAGTTCGCTACACGGGTCTCATCGAAAGTCATGGGTTTTCATAAGTGCTTAAAATAATGTCACAAATATGCAAGTACTTGGCATTATGCAATGTTGAGTATATTTCCGTACGTGAGTCAAGTTAAGTCGCTTTGCGCGTGAGGAATCACCGACCTGTCACCGCTGACTTGATTCTTAAAGACTTTCTCACTTTACTCACCAAATGTCTTAATTTTAGTGCTTGTGTCGATTGTGAGAGTGTATCTGAATATGGGGCACATAAGTTCGCAAACATGATTAAGTGACATATTAGGCTACTCGGGTTGCATGGTGACTGTCCTTGGCCAGGGTATGTCGAAAGTGTCACAAACCAAAAAGGAGACTGGAAGTACCGAGTGTTTAAGAGGACAAACATATTGGTAATCGTTTTTGGATCACTGTTCATAACTAATAATAAGAGAATTATTTCTCGCTAGTAGGATTATGTAATATGCTAAATCTGATCTAATCAGCAGTAACTTTAGCTCTTGTAACTATGTTATTCGTTTATGTTTAGTGTATGTTTGTGTATGTGTTATGTTTTTCGTGAAATGTTTAAATTTTTGTTTGTAATTGTATTGTTTAAATAAAAGTTCCTATTGCACGAGAGATATAGTCAGAATAGAATCTAGTTTCCAAGAGGACTCAACTACGTTCTTATGGAACAGTGAATAAACGAGTAGGGTAGTTAAGCGATAGTGTTGTGATCAAAAGCTAAAAGAAAGTGTGTCATAATAACAGAATATGGGTTTAAGGAAAAGAACACAGAGTTGTTGATTTCAATAAACAGATATTAGTTTAATATGTATTTTTATCAGTCTTAGAAAGAAGATTTTCATAAGAATGGACACAGAGTTGTTCATAGTTTTGAATTTGATCTTTAAAAGAATCATTTTATCCAGATCTTTAGAAAGAAGGTTTTCAAAGAATGAACACAGAGATGATTCATAGTTTGAGATCGATCTTTGAAAAGAGTTTTGTTAAATCAAAAAGATTTGATACAGAGATGTCAAATGATTTTGATTAGTGCTAATGTGCTAACAGTCTATTATTGACCTCCAGAGACTGTTAAGTATATTCATTTTATCTTGCTATTTTATTCATTTCTTCAGATTGTATGTTATTACTTTGAGAAGATTTGATGTGTGTGTTGAGATGTGCAGGACAACGGACATATATTCGTTTTTGTAGGTTGTCGAGCAAGATCTCACCATGGAAGCAAGATATGGATCATGCAAATATATCCGGAACAAAGATAAATACTAGTTTGATAAGGCAATCATAAGAGTATTTATAATTGTTTAACCAAGATGAATACTAGTTTGATGAGGCAATCATAGGAGTATTTCATATGGTTTTGGGATTTTTGCATTGTCAAATCTCGTATGCAAAAGTATAAGAGATTAGGTTTCGGTTAGATGTTTTTACAGAGTTAAAGACAATTTGGAAACGGAATCTATATAAGTTTTCATAATGAAGGATAATTTGTTGGAAGACCTTAGATTAGGTTATCCATAGAATAATAAGACAGGGTTCTTAAGATTCTAGATAAGTATCGATAGAATAATAAGACAGGGTTCTTAAGATTCTAACTTTTTGATGAGTATCAATAGAATAATAAGACAGAGATCTTAAGATTCTAAAATTTTTTATAAGTTGACGGATAAACAATGAGTTTATAGGTCCTTATTTTAAACCTTAAGATTTCAATAAGAAGTATAAGGTTTTGATTATTGAACGATAAAACAGGGATTTTAAGGTTCAAGTTCTTGAAGATTTATAGTTCTAGACTAAGATAATGTCATATGTTTATGACTTATGATAGTGAAGAATAACAAATTTGGAGAAGAAAATGAAGAATGTAGTTCTAGATTAAGTCGTTACTATCAAATGTAATAGTGATGAAATAATGAAGAATAACATTATTATTTTTATCTTGTTTTTAAGCTTGTATGTGCAGGTATTAGCACAAGGAAGCACATTGAGACTTCGAGACATAATTTAGATTGCTTATGAAACAGGTTCCATGTTCCTGAAGTTTGTGATTCAAGTTTCAAAGTTTCTGGTTTTCATGGGAGTCAACTAGTTCAGGATTGATTGTTGAAAATTCTACCTCTCTATTACATGCCGGTTATGCAAGGCGAGCAGGGACTCGAGCAATATATCCAAGAAGGAAGATTGCATATGCTTAATTCGGAGTGATTTATCGTTGAGGGAGAGAACTACAACAAGCAATGGTGCATTAGTTGATTATTATGACGATACAGAGAGTTTGAAGTTTGTCTTTCAAATCTGAAGTTTCAGAAGATCGAGTTTCGGGTATAGCAATGAAAATTTTGTTGTCTCGAAATTCTTTTTTAGTGTATTTGCAGAGAAGTCAATCTAAAAGAAGGATTTCTGAGCAATATTCTGAGGTATTAAAAACATTGCTATCAGGCAAGGTCTAGAATATGAGGTAGACAATGCTCAATGTTTTTCTAGTTAAAGATCTTAGATATAGAAATATGAATGTAGAAGGTTAAAAAAAAGATCCTTAGATATAGAAATAATTTTATTTTAATATGAAAGATTATCAACTATGTTATTAAAACCTTAGACATAGACATTAAGTGGATGTAGAAGATTATTAAAATCTTAGACATAGACATAATGTGAATGTAGAAGGTTAAAAAAAAAATCCTTAGATATAGACTTAATGTGAATGAAGAAGATTAAGAAAATCTTAGTCATAGACATTAAGTGAATATGAAAGGTTATTGACTATATTATGCCTTAGACATAGAAATGTCATGTTTGAATGTGAAAGGCTACATAGTTAATATTTTATGCCTTAGACATAGATATATTGTTTTAATATGAAAGGTCTTTGCTACCTTAGATATAGAAACATATATGAATGTGAAAGGCTTAAGGATTGATTATTTAGATCATATAGTTATGAAAACATGTCATAAATTGAGGAGAAGTACCTAGTCAATTGTGTTTTCATAAGAATATGAAGTATTTAATCAATATTTTGTTCTATCATAGTTATGTATCCCAGTCATAAATTGAGGGGGAGTACATAAGAATGATGGTTGTTATAATAATTAGTCATCGTTATACTTCCTAGTCATAAAATTGAGGGGGAGGTATAAGAATGAAGAATCAATTTTATAACTGGTTAGAAATATGGATTGTTGCAAGTGGTACAGATTTGGGAAAGCTAAATTTGAAAGTTTTGGAAAGATTGATCGTGGAAAAGTTAAAGAATTTCGGTAAGTTTATTAACTTTTCAGGTTTAAGACGAAGATCAGGGAAAAGATGAAAATTTGATGCCTACAGGTTTGATCTTTTAAATTTTCATATTTCCAGGAAGTTCGTGGTAATCGTTGATCAATTATTCAGAAACTTTGACGAAAATTTTTGAATTTTAAAGTGTGCAGGTTTTACGACCTCGTAATTAGCAAGAGGCAGAATACGACCTCGTAATTGGTCGATTGGGCCTTGTGCAGATACGACCTCGTAATTGGGCCGGGTTGACCCAGACCCATTCGGGTCAAGTGGGTATATAAACCAAATTTACCCAAACACGACCTCACATTTTATTTTATCAAAATAGAGCATTACGACCCCGAAAAGCCACTTTGCTACCCCATTTGAGTTTTGATATATACAATTAGATCGAGTGTTTTTGAGTGATATATTTGTGATCCTCGTGAAATACTGAATCTAGGTATACTATCTAATCGTCCTATAGTTAACCATGCAACAAGAAAATCAAGAAAATAGAGTTCAAAATTTTCGAACTAGGTTTTTTCAATTTTCATTTGATTTTGATGTTTTTGGTTAAAATAAGGGTTGGGGTATCTTTATCGTTTGAATACGAGTATAAAGAAACAATTTTTACCAGTTTTGGTTGGGTAAATCACGATTTCGTGTTGGGGAAGATGAACAGTGCGACGGACTCGCATTTGGGGTTTTGCTAGCCCAGATTTGCGACCTCATAAATGTCAATTTATTTTGACCGGTTTGACTTTCGAAATACGATGCCGATTTACGACCATGGACTAATACGTAGCCAAATTGGAAAATACGACCTCGTATTTTAGAGTTTGGTTGACCGTATTTTGACCTTGAAATACGACCTCGTATTTTTGACTTAACAGATTTTCAAAAGTTTATTCTTATAAAAATTTGAAAATGAGTTAATTTACCTTTAACTTAATTACAGGGATAATTTAAGTTAATTTAACAGATTTTCAAAAGTTTATGTTAATAAAGATTTGAAAATAAGTTAATCTATCTATAACTAAATTACAGAGATAATTTATGTTATGTTGTAAATTACAGGGATAATTTATGCTTTTGACTAAATTACCGGGATAATTTTAGTTGTGTATGTTATGCATATGAATTTTTATGTCTATTTGAGTAATTAATTACTTGTTATTGATTACAGAAATGGCAAGAAATTTCATAGCAGGTCATAATTATGTGATGAACTTCGATGATAATCAGGAAGGAACGACTTATTATCACGAGATATTTGCTTTCTTCCGAAGATCAAGGATTCATCATGTTCTTACACATTCTCCAGTCATATATTTAGATTATCTCAGAGATTTCTGGAATAATGCTGACTGTGTGAAGGCAGGAGATGTGTATATCTTTCATACCATAGTTGTTGGGCAGCAGATACAGTTCACAGCTGCTGACCTCGTTAACATTCTTAATCTGGGCACAGTTGAACAAGAAGGTGGTGCTACAGGTCTCACCAAGTTCAGACATGAAGTCATTCAAGGTGCTTTCAGAAGAATGGGGTTTGCTGCAGATATGTCAAGTAAAACTCTGTTCAAGAAGGGTTTTTATGGCAGGTGGAGGTATCTTGCGCATGTGTTGCTGGTTAGTTTAAGCAACAAGAAGTCTGGTTATGATACATTGAACCAGGAAGCCCAAGCACAGATGGTGGGCTTGGTATTTAACAAGCCATACAGTTTCTCTAAATTCTTTTTCGATGAGATGAAGAAACAGATCATAGCCACAGGAAAGAGGAGGTTTTTGATGTATCCTCGGTTCGTGATGATGATAATTAATGCTCGACTTCCAAATCTACCTGCTATAGGAGAAGTGAAGCAAGTGAGCTCGATCATCCGACGTGGTTATGATGAGTTTGTGTCTCGATACCAGAATGATCCAAATGCTCAAGATGTAGCATTATTTGGTGCAATCGTAAATGCCAACTACATAGCACCTACTGATAGGGTCATATCAGCTTATGAAGGGCCTCAGCCAGAGGGTGGTGAAGCTGCTGGGAATGTTGAGCAGTTACATGACGTAGTGGTTCAGGAAGATGCACCAGAAGAGCCTGAAGTTATTGTACAGGTTGCAGATGATGTGATAAATCAACATGGAGCCAATCCTGAGTTTGTTGATGATTTATTGGAAGAGATGGCTGATCCAGATGGTGATATTGCTCAAGTGCAGAGGTACAATCCAAATGTGGATGACCCAGAAGATGCAGACCTGGACCAAGACATAGATAACTATGTAGCTGAAGCTGCAGTTGGTTCTGAAGCAGCTAGAGCTAGTGGGTCTGGTACTGAAGAAGCTAGTGGGTCAGGAGCGGGTCAGGCCAGTGGATCTGGTGTGAATGCTGAAGGTAGAGGAAAGGCTGTTGCTGATGTTTAAGCAGACAGAGAGCCTTCTATCCATTCTGATGATGATTCTAGCAGTGATGGTGATGAAGATCCTTATAGATCTCATGCATTCATCAGAGTTGGATCTAAGATGGTTCCTAAACCTACTGAGGCAGCTCAAGGAAGAAGAAGGAGAGAAACAGATGAAGATTGGGTGTCAGAGCAGCCTATGCCAAAGAGAACTAGACTTGTCAGGGAACAAGAGACTTTTGCTGCTGCTGGTGGTTCACAAAGTGTGCCAGTTGTTACTGTTCTTGAGACTACACGGCCACAACCACAGTGACAAACAAGTGAAGAAACTAATCTTGGTGATCTGCAGAGACAGATGAATGAGATGAGAGGTTTGATCACTCGTTTAGCTGGTGATCTTAAGGTTGTTAGTGACAAGGTCGAGGTGGTAGTGTCCAAGATGTATAAAAAGTATCTTGAACTTGATGGGAAGGTTGTCAGGATGGAAGATGCAATGAAGAAGGGAGTCAAGATCTCCGAAGAAAAACTGCATGAGCTCATCGATAACTATCTCAAGGTTAGAGCTGAGAGAGATAGCTTAGGTTGCAGAGGTGATGAGCTGGCTAAGGCAAGGCATGATGATGATCACAATGAAGATCCAGATGCTGCCAGAGCTACTCAGGAGTTAGGAGAAGGTTCTAGTTTGAGAACAGAGACTCAAGAGGAGTCTAGCCAGGCTGGTGTTGCTGGCAAGGCAAGGCATGATGATGATCACAATGAAGATCCAGATGCTGCCAGAGCTACTCAGGAGTTAGGAGAAGGTTCTAGTTTGAGAACAGAGACTCAAGAGGAGTCTAGCCAGGCTGGTGTTGCTGGCAAGGCAGTTTCTGAAGCTCCACAGACTCAAGAACTGGTTGTCACAGAGTTGAAGATGGTAGTTGAGTATTGTAACATCCCAAACTTTTCTTTATTAGTTGACTAATGCCGTTAAGTCAATATTGTGTGTGTCGTTAAGTCTATTTTAGATTTAATGTTTATATGTAGCTAATGTGTGTTATGTGTGAGGCTTGTAAGCCTAAATGTTAATGTAGTATAAATGTGTGTAATATGAAGATCAATGTCTATGTAGTGACATTTAATGAAGGATTAATGATGTATATGGTCAATAAAGTAGTTTGTGACCAATAATGAAGGATTAATGATGTATATGATCAATAAAGTAGTTTGTGACCAATAATGAAGGATTAATGATGTATATGATCAATAAAGTAGTTTGTGACCAATAATGAAGGATTAATGATGTATATGATCAATAAAGTAGTTTGTGACCAATAATGAAGGATTAATGATGTATATGGTCAATAAAGTAGTTTGTGACCAATAATGAAGGATTAGGAAGCTTGGGGGCTAGTTTTGACATGTGTGCAAAGTTAAAAACGGGTTTAGAGGCTTAGGGGTTGTCTTTAGAGAGCCATTATGCAGGTTTTCTTCCTCCTAAACAAGCCCTAGCTGATCCCTTCCCTTCCCCTCAAGTTTCTCGCTAGATCTATTCGTGTTGGAGCCAAATCGATCGTGCATTGCTTAGGTCTTGGATCTTTATCACCTAATACAGGTAATATAGGTGTTCCTCTTTTGAGATATGATTGTTTGAGTCTTATATTAGTCTTAATCTAGGCCATAAGGGTTTGGGTTGGGTTATTAGATTAAACGTTCACCGATTTCATGTTATTTGGGTGATTAAACGATTGATTTATGATGTAAAGGATTAAAGGATTAATAGGATGGTTAAAGATGATGAAAGTGAAATTAAAAGGGTTAATTTTAGGTCCCCAGGTTGGATTTGGGGTATGGGTTCGTATGGAAATCGTTTGATCAAAGAACAAAAATTGATTTGCTGGTCTGCACCCCAGGTGCGGCGCACCAAAGGAGTGGTGCGGCGCACCTATTGATTGATAAGTTTTTCTGATGGTTTTGTGCGACGCACCAAAGGGTAGGTGCGGCGCACCTATTGATTGATAAGTTTTTCTGATGGTTTTGTGCGACGCACCAAAGGGTAGGTGCGGCGCACCTATTGATTGATAAGTTTTTCTGATGGTTTTGTGCGACGCACCAAAGGGTAGGTGCGGCGCACCTATTGATTGATAAGTTTTTCTGATGGTTTTGTGCGACGCACCAAAGGGTAGGTGCGGCGCACCTATTGATAGATAAGATTTTCTGATGGTTTTGTGCGACGCACCACAGGTGCGGCGCACCAAAGGAGTGGTGCGGCGCACCACAGCCCAGTTTGGGTTTTTGGTGAACCCCGATATGCGACGCACCAAGGGCTGGTGCGGCGCACCTGGCCTTAATCTAAATTCCCTGGAAGATTGGTGCGACGCACCAAAGGGTAGGTGCGGCGCACCTATTGATTGATAAGTTTTTCTGATGGTTTTGTGCGACGCACCAAAGGGTAGGTGCGGCGCACTCGTAGTTAATTTGAATTTCCCTGGAGGAATGGTGCGACGCACCAAAGGGTAGGTGCGGCGCACTCGTAGTTAATTTGAATTTCCCTGGAGGAATGGTGCGACGCACCACATGGAAGGTGCGGCGCACCACCTGCCCAGATTTTACAAAAGGTGTCGTTTAGTTATCTTTCGATCTTATACTTGTTCTAGGTTATTGGAGACACCTAGTCATCGTTGTATTGTGCTTGTAGCTTGTTGTTAAGCTGTATCAAGGTAAGATACACTACTTTTGTCACGCTGAGGGTTCAACAAGCAAAGGTTTCATACTTATAACTTCCTTAACGGTAACTTATGACATATGTGGGTATCTCGGGTTACACGGGAGGTATTATGGGATATGTAGCTGACCATGAGACCTGAAATGCAGACCTTAATGTAGTGAAATGAAGTATTGTTCAATGTAGGGTATTGTTATGCAGTTTATGTAGATTTATGAAGTGTCTTATTATGTGTGAAATGTAGAAATGAAGTTGTTGTGTGACATATGCATACTACATGGCTTGTACACCTAGCTCACTAGACTTGGTAGGTTGCCATGTCACTTGCACGTTTAAGGGCCCAAACGAAATGAAGGTAATGTGTGATTATGTTTAGGTTATGTGTGTTTCCTAAACTATTATGTGTGGGATCGAGCTCGTAAATATAATGCAGGGAAAGTGTTAAGCTTAACCCGTACAAGTCTTAGCCGGACAAGTACGTTGACGTAGTTGTTGCTTGGGTGGCTCCTTGCAACATGGTCTTTATAATGCAGGGCGAGTAATACGAGGGGTTTGACCAACCTCCACATACGGATTACTCTTGGATTGGCTTGCCATTCCTTAACGACGTACGATGATTAGTCTTTTGGTTGATCATCTAGTCGGGTGTGATGCAGGGCACACTTATATGCAGTAAACGAAGATATGTGTGACAATGTGTGAACTAATGCAGGATAGGCACATTTAGGATGATTATCCTAATAGATATGAAGTTGTTATGCAGTTATGTGTGTTGTGTGTTGTGCCTAATGAGTTGTCTAATAATGAAGAAGGGTTTTAATTGGACAAATTGCTTTTAAATTAAGTGTGATCTTACTTAGCTATTCTTATAGCTAACACTTGTTTCTTTAATGTGGTTGTTCCCTCAGGTTTAGCTTGAAGGACTTGTAGGTGCAGAACGTGAGGGTGTGGGTAGAAAGCATGCAGATTCCTTAGCTACCCCTAGTTGCTTATTATGGAGACTTTTGAATACATTTCATTTTGATGTCGAATTTATGTAATAATGTGTGAACGGTTGTTTAATGTTGGGCAACCGTTGGGTTTTCATTTGAACTATTGTTTGATATGACGTGTAACACCAACTAAATGCAGAAACCGAAATGTTTTTATCGGTTTTGACTTTTACAGTCTTTACTTCCGCAATTTAACACCGTTAGGTGAAAGATTTTTGAAAACCCATATTTTTAAACGTCGGGTGTTACAAGTTGGTATCAGAGAATTGGTTTAAGTGAACCAAAATTCGACCTATGCCGTAGGATTTTGGACTTAGACCGATGAGAAGTAGGTTAGGCTTAAGTAGGATGCCTAGCTAATGAAGTGGAATGCTCTAAGACGGGTTGGAGAGTGAGTGAGAGTATGATTTAAGGCTTGTTTATTGTGTGTGATAATGTAATTATATGTAGTAGAGCCTTAACATATGTAGTCACTCTTTAATTCTTGCTAACCGTCGTCGTTGCTTTGTAGAATTAATGGCAAACACTAGAGCTAGTAACCAGAGAGCAGGAGGAAATGGTGGTGGTATTCCTCCTAATGGAAACGGGGCTGGAAATGAAGTAGAGCAAAGGCAACCCCGTGCACAAAATCGCCGTCTTGGTGATCCACCAACCGCCTCTGAAGTAGATAGGGCAAACCCGGTAATAGAGCAGGTTCCCAATCAAGCCCAATTACATGAAGAATTGAGAGCTATCCGAGCTCTCTTAATGAGAAATGAAGAGGAGTTAGCTCAATTGAGGGCTGAAAGAAATGCAGAAAGTATTGGGAGTGAACAAAGGGGTGAGCGTTCGGAAGGGAATTACTCTAATCCCTCCCAAAGTGTTGAACCATCCATGGCAGCCGTGGGTGTTAATGAAGTTAATGGTGGAGGACTTGGAGTTGTTAATGCACCTCGTGTTAATAACTTCAAATATGAAAGTTTTCAGAAATGTGGTGCCAAGGAGTTTGATGGTACCCAAAATGCAGTGGGTGCTATGGAGTGGATCGAGGACATTGAGGTAGTTTTTGCATCTTGCTATTGTCCGGATGATATGAAGGTTTTGTGTGCTAGTAGGATGTTGAAGAAGAATGCCCGTAATTGGTGGAGGGCTACTACAGTGTCTATGGCTCCTGAGGTACTTGCAGTTATGCCTTGGGGAACATTTAAGGAGAAGTTTCTAGAGGAGTATGTGGGAACGCGTGAGTTAAGGTTAATTGAAAAGGAGTTTAGATCGTTGGTTGCTAAACCCGGTGCAATTTCTGATTATGCACACTCGTTTATGGAGAAGTTGAAGTTTGTTGGACACTTGGTTCGAAGGCAGGAGGACCAAATTGAGGCTTATTGTGATGGTCTTCCCGTTAGTTATCGTGGACTATGTAGGCAGCATGTGACTTTGTCGGCGGCTATTAAGGAGTCAAAGAGGTTGGATGATGACTTCAAGAGTGAGAAAGTTGTGGAGAAAGTTGATGACAAGAAAGCAGGGTTCAAAAGAAGGTCAAATTGGTCATCTAATAACAATAGCAACAATAATAAGAAGTTTCGTGGGAATTCTAGCTCAAGTGGTGACAAAGATAAAAAGAAGAATGGGTCTTGGTGTGCTTTTTGCAAGAGTGTTCATGAAGGCCAATGTTCTGACAAGACAAGAAGGTGTCATAAGTGTGGAAAGTCGGGACATCTTGCAACAGAATGTAGGGACAAGGTTCGTTGCTACAAGTGTCAAGAAACGGGTCATCTTATTGCCGATTGCCCGCAAATGAAGAATGACGGGAAGAAAGCAGCTACTTCAGCAACAAAAGTGAGAGCCTTGCAAATGACTGTTGATGATGCTAAGAACAACGACGAGGTGGTAAGTGGTACTTTCCTTGTTAATTCAAAACCTGCTTCTGTTTATTTGATTCGGGTGCAAATAGGTCGTTTGTGTCTACTTTATTTGCTTCTAAGCTAGGAAGAGTCACTACCCCTTTAGATTGCTCGATAGAGGTGGAAATTGCTAATGGTACGGTTAGTGATATACGTGTGGGATATGATGATTGTGACATTGAGATTGAAGGTCGTTTGTTTCCAGTCCAATTATTGCCTACTACCTTAGCCGGTTTTGATGTAGTGATTGGTATGGATTGGTTGTCTAGAAATGAAGCTAGTATTTTGTGTTCCCAAAAGATTATTCGGTTTCCTACATCCGATGGTAATGTGGTAACGGTTTATGGAGATAAGAAGAGAGGGGGAATAAAGATCATTAGTATGATGAAGGCTATTAAATGTATAAGGAAGAATAAGAGTCATTTCTTGGCCTATGTTATTGATGTGAGAAAGGAGAAGCCTTCTATTGCTAGTGTTGATGTAGTATCCGATTTTCCCGATGTGTTTCCCGAAGATCTTCCCGGTATCCCTCCTGACCGTGAAGTTACTTTTCAGATAGATCTTATTCCCGGTGCTACACCTGTTGCTAAAGCACCTTACCGATTAGCTCCTACAGAAATGAAAGAGTTAATGTCCCAACTTCAGGAGTTACTTGATAAAGGTTTCATTCAACCTAGTTCCTCGCCTTGGGGAGCTCCGGTTCTCTTTGTTAAAAAGAAGGATGGAACTATGCGCATGTGCATAGACTACCGTGAGTTGAATAAGCGAACGGTTAAGAATAAATATCCTCTCCCGCGAATTGATGATCTCTTTGATCAACTACATGGTGCTTCATATTTTTCAAAGATAGATTTGCGGTCCGGTTATCATCAATTGAAGGTTAAGAAGGAGGATGTAGCAAAGACAGCTTTCCGGACTAGATATGGTCATTATGAGTTCTTGGTCATGCCATTTGGGTTGACTAATGCTCCAGCCGCGTTTATGGATTTAATGAATCGGGTATGCCGTCCCTTTCTAGATCATTTTGTTATTGTGTTTATTGACGATATTTTGATCTATTCTAAGTCAGAAGATGAGCACCGTGAGCACTTGAAAGCAGTTTTGGAGGTGTTGAGGGAGAAGAAGTTGTATGCCAAGTTTTCTAAATGCGAGTTTTGGCTTCGAGAAGTGCAGTTTCTTGGTCATGTTATCTCATCAAAAGGTATTAAAGTAGATCCTTCAAAGATTGAAGCTGTTTCAAAGTGGGAGCAGCCAAAGACTCCTACTGAGATTAAAAGTTTTCTTGGTTTGGCTGGATATTATAGAAGGTTCATTCAGGATTTCTCCCGAATAGCCAAGCCTATGACTGAACTAACGAAGAAAGGAGTAAAGTTCGAGTGGACCGATAAGCAGGAAAATGCATTTCAAACGTTGAAGAAGAAGTTGTATGCCAAGTTTTCTAAATGCGAGTTTTGGCTTCGAGAAGTGCAGTTTCTTGGTCATGCCATTTGGGTTGACTAATGCTCCAGCCGCGTTTATGGATTTAATGAATCGGGTATGCCGTCCCTTTCTAGATCATTTTGTTATTGTGTTTATTGACGATATTTTGATCTATTCTAAGTCAGAAGATGAGCACCGTGAGCACTTGAAAGCAGTTTTGGAGGTGTTGAGGGAGAAGAAGTTGTATGCCAAGTTTTCTAAATGCGAGTTTTGGCTTCGAGAAGTGCAGTTTCTTGGTCATGCCATTTGGGTTGACTAATGCTCCAGCCGCGTTTATGGATTTAATGAATCGGGTATGCCGTCCCTTTCTAGATCATTTTGTTATTGTGTTTATTGACGATATTTTGATCTATTCTAAGTCAGAAGATGAGCACCGTGAGCACTTGAAAGCAGTTTTGGAGGTGTTGAGGGAGAAGAAGTTGTATGCCAAGTTTTCTAAATGCGAGTTTTGGCTTCGAGAAGTGCAGTTTCTTGGTCATGCCATTTGGGTTGACTAATGCTCCAGCCGCGTTTATGGATTTAATGAATCGGGTATGCCGTCCCTTTCTAGATCATTTTGTTATTGTGTTTATTGACGATATTTTGATCTATTCTAAGTCAGAAGATGAGCACCGTGAGCACTTGAAAGCAGTTTTGGAGGTGTTGAGGGAGAAGAAGTTGTATGCCAAGTTTTCTAAATGCGAGTTTTGGCTTCGAGAAGTGCAGTTTCTTGGTCATGCCATTTGGGTTGACTAATGCTCCAGCCGCGTTTATGGATTTAATGAATCGGGTATGCCGTCCCTTTCTAGATCATTTTGTTATTGTGTTTATTGACGATATTTTGATCTATTCTAAGTCAGAAGATGAGCACCGTGAGCACTTGAAAGCAGTTTTGGAGGTGTTGAGGGAGAAGAAGTTGTATGCCAAGTTTTCTAAATGCGAGTTTTGGCTTCGAGAAGTGCAGTTTCTTGGTCATGTTATCTCATCAAAAGGTATTAAAGTAGATCCTTCAAAGATTGAAGCTGTTTCAAAGTGGGAGCAGCCAAAGACTCCTACTGAGATTAAAAGTTTTCTTGGTTTGGCTGGATATTATAGAAGGTTCATTCAGGATTTCTCCCGAATAGCCAAGCCTATGACTGAACTAACGAAGAAAGGAGTAAAGTTCGAGTGGACCGATAAGCAGGAAAATGCATTTCAAACGTTGAAGAAGAAGTTGTGTGAAGCTCCTATACTTGCCTTGCCTGAAGGTACCGATGATTTGGTTGTGTATAGTGATGCATCTATCACAGGTTTGGGTTGTGTACTGATGCAGAGGGACAAGGTGATCGCCTATGCTTCCCGCCAGTTGAAACCACATGAGAAGAATTACCCTACCCATGATCTTGAATTGGCCGCAGTTGTATTTGCATTGAAATTGTGGAGACATTACCTTTATGGTACAAAATGCACTTTGTTTACCGATCATAAAAGTTTGCAGTATGTCTTTAATCAAAAGGAGATGAACGTGAGACAAAGAAGGTGGATGGAATTACTTAAGGATTACGATTGTGAAATCAAATACCATCCGGGAAAAGCCAATGTAGTGGCGGATGCACTAAGTAGGAAGGTGCAAAGTTCTTCTTGTAAGTTGATGAGCATGCAAGTTCAAGCCAAGTCGGGGCTACTTGATCGAATTAAGGAAGCACAAGTAAGGGCATTGATGAAGGATAACATTGACAATGAAAGCATTGGGAAGAAGAAACGTCTTGTGATGGAGACTAATAGCCGTGGGTTCAAAACATACAAGGGTCGAATTTGGGTGCCATTGCTTGGTGGTAACCGAGAATTGATCCTTGAGGAAGCCCATAGAAGTAGATATTCAGTACATCCCGGTGTCACCAAAATGTATGCAGATTTAAAGCCGATCTATTGGTGGCCGGATATTAAAGGAGAAGTAGCTCATTTTGTAGCAAAGTGTTTGACGTGTGCAAGAGTGAAGACGGACCATCAAAAGCCGTATGGTTTGTTGCATCAATTAGAAATTCCCGAGTGGAAATGGGATCATATTACCATGGACTTTGTAACGAAGCTACCTAAAACGCCGAAAGGGAATGATATGATATGGGTGATTGTAGATAGATTGACGAAGAGTGCTCATTTTCTAGCTACCTGACAAGATGTGCCTTTAACGAAGATGGCAAAGATGTACATTGATGAAGTAGTTGCGAAACATGGAGTTCCTTTATCTATTGTTTCGGATCGAGACTCGAGGTTTGTGTCAAACTTTTGGAAGGGTCTTCAACGGGAATTGGGTAGTAGAATAAATTTGAGTACCGCCTATCATCCCCAAACCAATGGGCAAAGTGAGAGAACCATTCAAACCTTGGAGGATATGTTGAGAACGTGTGTACTCGAATACGGTGGAGCATGGGATGATCATTTGAGGATGATTGAGTTTGCTTACAACAATAGTCACCATGCAAGCATTGGAATGCCACCATTTGAGATGTTATATGGAAGAAGGTGTAGGACTCCAAGTTGTTGGATGGAGCCCGGTGAAAAGTAGTTGCGAAACATGGAGTTCCTTTATCTATTGTTTCGGATCGAGACTCGAGGTTTGTGTCAAACTTTTGGAAGGGTCTTCAACGGGAATTGGGTAGTAGAATAAATTTGAGTACCGCCTATCATCCCCAAACCAATGGGCAAAGTGAGAGAACCATTCAAACCTTGGAGGATATGTTGAGAACGTGTGTACTCGAATACGGTGGAGCATGGGATGATCATTTGAGGATGATTGAGTTTGCTTACAACAATAGTCACCATGCAAGCATTGGAATGCCACCATTTGAGATGTTATATGGAAGAAGGTGTAGGACTCCAAGTTGTTGGATGGAGCCCGGTGAAAAGTAGTTGCGAAACATGGAGTTCCTTTATCTATTGTTTCGGATCGAGACTCGAGGTTTGTGTCAAACTTTTGGAAGGGTCTTCAACGGGAATTGGGTAGTAGAATAAATTTGAGTACCGCCTATCATCCCCAAACCAATGGGCAAAGTGAGAGAACCATTCAAACCTTGGAGGATATGTTGAGAACGTGTGTACTCGAATACGGTGGAGCATGGGATGATCATTTGAGGATGATTGAGTTTGCTTACAACAATAGTCACCATGCAAGCATTGGAATGCCACCATTTGAGATGTTATATGGAAGAAGGTGTAGGACTCCAAGTTGTTGGATGGAGCCCGGTGAAAAGTAGTTGCGAAACATGGAGTTCCTTTATCTATTGTTTCGGATCGAGACTCGAGGTTTGTGTCAAACTTTTGGAAGGGTCTTCAACGGGAATTGGGTAGTAGAATAAATTTGAGTACCGCCTATCATCCCCAAACCAATGGGCAAAGTGAGAGAACCATTCAAACCTTGGAGGATATGTTGAGAACGTGTGTACTCGAATACGGTGGAGCATGGGATGATCATTTGAGGATGATTGAGTTTGCTTACAACAATAGTCACCATGCAAGCATTGGAATGCCACCATTTGAGATGTTATATGGAAGAAGGTGTAGGACTCCAAGTTGTTGGATGGAGCCCGGTGAAAAGTAGTTGCGAAACATGGAGTTCCTTTATCTATTGTTTCGGATCGAGACTCGAGGTTTGTGTCAAACTTTTGGAAGGGTCTTCAACGGGAATTGGGTAGTAGAATAAATTTGAGTACCGCCTATCATCCCCAAACCAATGGGCAAAGTGAGAGAACCATTCAAACCTTGGAGGATATGTTGAGAACGTGTGTACTCGAATACGGTGGAGCATGGGATGATCATTTGAGGATGATTGAGTTTGCTTACAACAATAGTCACCATGCAAGCATTGGAATGCCACCATTTGAGATGTTATATGGAAGAAGGTGTAGGACTCCAAGTTGTTGGATGGAGCCCGGTGAAAAGTAGTTGCGAAACATGGAGTTCCTTTATCTATTGTTTCGGATCGAGACTCGAGGTTTGTGTCAAACTTTTGGAAGGGTCTTCAACGGGAATTGGGTAGTAGAATAAATTTGAGTACCGCCTATCATCCCCAAACCAATGGGCAAAGTGAGAGAACCATTCAAACCTTGGAGGATATGTTGAGAACGTGTGTACTCGAATACGGTGGAGCATGGGATGATCATTTGAGGATGATTGAGTTTGCTTACAACAATAGTCACCATGCAAGCATTGGAATGCCACCATTTGAGATGTTATATGGAAGAAAGCAAAAGAAGTTACGCCGAAAAGTGATTGACCTCGTGTTGATAAAGTGGAAGCATAACCATGGAGAAAGCTTAACGTGGGAAACTGAAGCAGTAATGAAGGAAAAGTATCCCGAGTTGTTCCTTAATGAAGAGATTCCGGGGACGGAATCCTCTTAAGGGGGAGGTAATTGTAACATCCCAAACTTTTCTTTATTAGTTGACTAATGCCGTTAAGTCAATATTGTGTGTGTCGTTAAGTCTATTTTAGATTTAATGTTTATATGTAGCTAATGTGTGTTATGTGTGAGGCTTGTAAGCCTAAATGTTAATGTAGTATAAATGTGTGTAATATGAAGATCAATGTCTATGTAGTGACATTTAATGAAGGATTAATGATGTATATGGTCAATAAAGTAGTTTGTGACCAATAATGAAGGATTAATGATGTATATGGTCAATAAAGTAGTTTGTGACCAATAATGAAGGATTAGGAAGCTTGGGGGCTAGTTTTGACATGTGTGCAAAGTTAAAAACGGGTTTAGAGGCTTAGGGGTTGTCTTTAGAGAGCCATTATGCAGGTTTTCTTCCTCCTAAACAAGCCCTAGCTGATCCCTTCCCTTCCCCTCAAGTTTCTCGCTAGATCTATTCGTGTTGGAGCCAAATCGATCGTGCATTGCTTAGGTCTTGGATCTTTATCACCTAATACAAGTAATATAGGTGTTCCTCTTTTGAGATATGATTGTTTGAGTCTTATATTAGTCTTAATCCAGGCCATAAGGGTTTGGGTTGGGTTATTAGATTAAACGTTCACCGATTTCATGTTATTTGGGTGATTAAACGATTGATTTATGATGTAAAGGATTAAAGGATTAATAGGATGGTTAAAGATGATGAAAGTGAAATTAAAAGGGTTAATTTTAGGTCCCCAGGTTGGATTTGGGGTATGGGTTCGTATGGAAATCGTTTGATCAAAGAACAAAATTGTTTGCTGGTCTGCACCCCAGGTGCGGCGCACTCGTAGTTAATTAATTTCCTGGAGGTGGTGCGACGCACCAAAGGGTAGGTGCGGCGCACTCGTAGTTAATTTGAATTTCCCTGGAGGAATAGTGCGACGCACCAAATGGAAGGTGCGGCGCACTCGTAGTTAATTTGAATTTCCCTGGAGGAATAGTGCGACGCACCACATGGAAGGTGCGGCGCACTCGTAGTTAATTTGAATTTCCCTGGAGGAATGGTGCGACGCACCAGGTGCGGCGCACCAAAGGAGTGGTGCGGCGCACCACAGCCCAGTTTGGGTTTTTGGTGAACCCCGATATGCGACGCACCAAGGGCTGGTGCGGCGCACCTGGCCTTAATCTAAATTCCCTGGAAGATTGGTGCGACGCACCAAAGGGTAGGTGCGGCGCACCTATTGATTGATAAGTTTTTCTGATGGTTTTGTGCGACGCACCAAAGG
This sequence comes from Erigeron breviscapus, assembly GCA_034093135.1. Classification (NCBI taxonomy): domain Eukaryota; kingdom Viridiplantae; phylum Streptophyta; class Magnoliopsida; order Asterales; family Asteraceae; genus Erigeron; species Erigeron breviscapus. Next base: position 76,485,941 of record CM067168.1, read on the forward strand.
GTAGGTGCGGCGCACTCGTAGTTAATTTGAATTTCCCTGGAGGAATGGTGCGACGCACCACATGGAAGGTGCGGCGCACCACCTGCCCAGATTTTACAAAAGGTGTCGTTTAGCTTATCTTTCGATCTTATACTTGTTCTAGGTTATTGGAGACACCTAGTCATCGTTGTATTGTGCTTGTAGCTTGTTGTTAAGCTGTATCAAGGTAAGATACACTACTTTTGTCACGCTGAGGGTTCAACAAGCAAAGGTTTCATACTTATAACTTCCTTAACGGTAACTTATGATATATGTGGGTATCTCGGGTTACACGGGAGGTATTATGGGATATGTAGTTGACCATGAGACCTGAATGCAGACCTTAATGTAGTGAAATGAAGTATTGTTCAATGTAGGGTATTGTTATGCAGTTTATGTAGATTTATGAAGTGTCTTATTATGTGTGAAATGTAGAAATGAAGTTGTTGTGTGACATATGCATACTACATGGCTTGTACACCTAGCTCACTAGACTTGGTAGGTTGCCATGTCACTTGCACGTTTAAGGGCCCAAACGAAATGAAGGTAATGTGTGATTATGTTTAGGTTATGTGTGTTTCCTAAACTATTATGTGTGGGATCGAGCTCGTAAATATAATGCAGGGAAAGTGTTAAGCTTAACCCGTACAAGTCTTAGCCGGACAAGTACGTTGACGTAGTTGTTGCTTGGGTGGCTCCTTGCAACATGGTCTTTATAATGCAGGGCGAGTAATACGAGGGGTTTGACCAACCTCCACATACGGATTACTCTTGGATTGGCTTGCCATTCCTTAACGACGTACGATGATTAGTCTTTTGGTTGATCATCTAGTCGGGTGTGATGCAGGGCACACTTATATGCAGTAAACGAAGATATGTGTGACAATGTGTGAACTAATGCAGGATAGGCACATTTAGGATGATTATCCTAATCGATATGAAGTTGTTATGCAGTTATGTGTGTTTCCTAAACTATTATGTGTGGGATCGAGCTCGTAAATATAATGCAGGGAAAGTGTTAAGCTTAACCCGTACAAGTCTTAGCCGGACAAGTACGTTGACGTAGTTGTTGCTTGGGTGGCTCCTTGCAACATGGTCTTTATAATGCAGGGCGAGTAATACGAGGGGTTTGACCAACCTCCACATACGGATTACTCTTGGATTGGCTTGCCATTCCTTAACGACGTACGATGATTAGTCTTTTGGTTGATCATCTAGTCGGGTGTGATGCAGGGCACACTTATATGCAGTAAACGAAGATATGTGTGACAATGTGTGAACTAATGCAGGATAGGCACATTTAGGATGATTATCCTAATCGATATGAAGTTGTTATGCAGTTATGTGTGTTTCCTAAACTATTATGTGTGGGATCGAGCTCGTAAATATAATGCAGGGAAAGTGTTAAGCTTAACCCGTACAAGTCTTAGCCGGACAAGTACGTTGACGTAGTTGTTGCTTGGGTGGCTCCTTGCAACATGGTCTTTATAATGCAGGGCGAGTAATACGAGGGGTTTGACCAACCTCCACATACGGATTACTCTTGGATTGGCTTGCCATTCCTTAACGACGTACGATGATTAGTCTTTTGGTTGATCATCTAGTCGGGTGTGATGCAGGGCACACTTATATGCAGTAAACGAAGATATGTGTGACAATGTGTGAACTAATGCAGGATAGGCACATTTAGGATGATTATCCTAATCGATATGAAGTTGTTATGCAGTTATGTGTGTTTCCTAAACTATTATGTGTGGGATCGAGCTCGTAAATATAATGCAGGGAAAGTGTTAAGCTTAACCCGTACAAGTCTTAGCCGGACAAGTACGTTGACGTAGTTGTTGCTTGGGTGGCTCCTTGCAACATGGTCTTTATAATGCAGGGCGAGTAATACGAGGGGTTTGACCAACCTCCACATACGGATTACTCTTGGATTGGCTTGCCATTCCTTAACGACGTACGATGATTAGTCTTTTGGTTGATCATCTAGTCGGGTGTGATGCAGGGCACACTTATATGCAGTAAACGAAGATATGTGTGACAATGTGTGAACTAATGCAGGATAGGCACATTTAGGATGATTATCCTAATCGATATGAAGTTGTTATGCAGTTATGTGTGTTTCCTAAACTATTATGTGTGGGATCGAGCTCGTAAATATAATGCAGGGAAAGTGTTAAGCTTAACCCGTACAAGTCTTAGCCGGACAAGTACGTTGACGTAGTTGTTGCTTGGGTGGCTCCTTGCAACATGGTCTTTATAATGCAGGGCGAGTAATACGAGGGGTTTGACCAACCTCCACATACGGATTACTCTTGGATTGGCTTGCCATTCCTTAACGACGTACGATGATTAGTCTTTTGGTTGATCATCTAGTCGGGTGTGATGCAGGGCACACTTATATGCAGTAAACGAAGATATGTGTGACAATGTGTGAACTAATGCAGGATAGGCACATTTAGGATGATTATCCTAATCGATATGAAGTTGTTATGCAGTTATGTGTGTTTCCTAAACTATTATGTGTGGGATCGAGCTCGTAAATATAATGCAGGGAAAGTGTTAAGCTTAACCCGTACAAGTCTTAGCCGGACAAGTACGTTGACGTAGTTGTTGCTTGGGTGGCTCCTTGCAACATGGTCTTTATAATGCAGGGCGAGTAATACGAGGGGTTTGACCAACCTCCACATACGGATTACTCTTGGATTGGCTTGCCATTCCTTAACGACGTACGATGATTAGTCTTTTGGTTGATCATCTAGTCGGGTGTGATGCAGGGCACACTTATATGCAGTAAACGAAGATATGTGTGACAATGTGTGAACTAATGCAGGATAGGCACATTTAGGATGATTATCCTAATCGATATGAAGTTGTTATGCAGTTATGTGTGTTTCCTAAACTATTATGTGTGGGATCGAGCTCGTAAATATAATGCAGGGAAAGTGTTAAGCTTAACCCGTACAAGTCTTAGCCGGACAAGTACGTTGACGTAGTTGTTGCTTGGGTGGCTCCTTGCAACATGGTCTTTATAATGCTAGTGCTCAGGATAGTGAGTCTACCAAGACCGACTCTACCAATAATACTTCTACCGAGTCAGATTTGCATCCTGCAATTGTTCATCGACTGGAGAAGAGGTTGGGATATGATCCACAAGCTCATATGAGAGCTAGGGCAGAGATTGCGGATTATTATTATGATCCAGGATCTATGTGGGATCAAGAGAAAGAACGGTTAGGGTTGACTCATACTCCTTCAGAGTCAGAGTCAGATTCTGATTTCGAGACTGAGACTGAGACTGAGAAGGAGCAGAGCAAGAGCAAGAAGAAAAAGCAGAGGAAGTAGATTGATGACAAAGACAAGAAAAAGACATAGGTATGTTAACGTCTAGAAGCTATTGCCAAGGGGGAGTCTGTAAGTGCACATCTATGTCAATAGCAGTCTATATTGTTTGGGCTTATATTGTTATATGTCTTTGTAATGTGATTATCATTAATGAACTTAGTATTATGCATAGAATACTAGATTAAGTTTAAGTATTGAATGTGTAATAAATCTGCTAAGTGTGAAATGCGACCTCGCATTTCACATAGGGAATACGACCCCGTATTTGCAGGGTCAAATACGAGGCCAATCACAGAATGCGACCTCGCATTAGTGACGGGCTAGGCTGGATTTGCGAGGCCGACTCGCTGAAGCCCATGTCGGGTGATCCCTATATAAACCGAACCCTAACAGAGTTTAGGGTTGAACATTTGTCGAAATTTCAAGCATACTTGTGCAGGTTAAGTCGTCAAAGGTTGTTCCGCTAGCCCGAAGAAGATCTGCGAGGCAGCAGGTGATCTAGGGGCTTATTGTTGATCACCAAGTTATAATGAGGGATTCCGCACCTCAAGATAACTGGAGCAAGCTATTAACAATCCGTACCAGGGGACTTACATTGCGCGCCCGTTATCTTCAACGATCATGTTGTGTAGAATCACACAACATAACATAATACGTTTTATCTTGTTCACACTGTATGACCGCGCTTATTGCTCAACAATCTGCCAACGACCTTGAAGTACCCTGAATGCTCGCTCGACATCCTTCCTTGCAGCTTCTTAGTATCTCTTGAACTTGGTAGTTTTCGGGTCCATCGGGCACTTGAAAGACTTCACAAGAGTGGCCCATTCAGGATAAATACCACTGCTAGGTAATATCCCTTTCCAAACTAGCGGCCATTCACCGAAAACTCTACTTTAAGAGCCTTGTCCTGAAGCAAATCGTCGAACAAATCTGATCCGTTGAGGACGTTGATGTCGTTGATCGAACCAGCAGGGCCAAAGTACGCATGCCAGATCCACAAATCATATGAAGCAACCGCTTCAAGCATGATTGTGGGATGTCCCTTGTCGCCTCGCGTGTACTGCCCTTGCCATGCCACAGGACAGTTCCTCCACCCCCAATGCATGCAATCTATGCTACCAAGCATACCCGGAAAACCATGAACCTGATCATGTTTAGCAGTTAACCGCTCAATATCTGCTTCTGTTGGCCTTCTCAAGTACTCGTCACGATACAGGTGTATCACACACTTGCAGAAAGCGTTTAAACACTGGTAGCCCGTATCTTGCGCCATTTGCAAGTACTCATCCAAAGCATCAGCCTTATAGCTATACGCTAACTGGCGTATTGCAGAAGTGCATTTCTGGAAAATGTTAAAACCGGGACGACCAGAAGCATCTGTGGGGCCTTTGTGGAAAAACTGAAAGTGCTCCGGTAGCGGTTGAACGCTGTTAAAGGAGTGTATGTCTCGCACTATGCGGAGAAACATTTCCTTTCGCATTCTAAACCTTCTACGAAACATGTCGGGTGGGTAAGTTGGGTTAGGCGCAAAGTAATGATCGTATAAAAGTTTTGCAGCACCGAGGTGATCTCAATGGATCACCCTTCTAGTCAACTTGGGTGCTGAAGAACTTGAAGCTTCTTGGCTCTGGTTTTCTTCTTCGTCAAAGATAACACTAAGACAAGCGCCTATGGCTTCGGGATTGAAAACTGCATTCAATTGCGTAACAGCCCGATTGATTGACTCGTACTCGTTTGATTCGTAATCTTCGCTAGAGGATGATGATGATGAACTAGACATTTTTTTGTGGCAGTGTGTGATTGAAATGGTTTAAAAAAGATAGAAGTATAGTGTGATTTGAAATGGTAGTGTGGAAGTGGTTTAAATAGGAGTAGAAAATAAAAAAATAAAAAAAATTTGAAATATGGCAAACTAGCCGTTATTTTCGAAAATGGGATTAAAAATTGTTTTTTTTTATTTACAACGGAAACCTCCATTGATCGGGCCCCACTTTCCTCCACTCACGCTCGTCTACATTTGGACTAAACCACCAGACGCAGCTGCTGCTACTTGCGTCGGGGAAGAAGCCGGCGTCGGACGCATGGAAGACGTAGTGTAGACACACTATAAGCATGGGCCTTCTAAGGAGGGGCCTAACATACCTAGGCTCACTTTGAACATTTCAACATCATGTGATGATAAACTTAATATTTTAATTTTAGCAAACTGCCAGTGAAAGTCGTCGTAATAAACAATAGTCAAGTAGTTTATTCTCCGGGGTTAGAAATAATGTTAGATAAGTCATAATATATGCGGACGCAAAGAAAGGAAAGAAGGGAAACTAAAATCTAGCCATCATATATATATATAATATATATATATATATATATATATATAGTGAAGGGATCAAGTGAAAACACATATATGGTGAGAACCGTGAGAACCACTAAAAAATCATCTCTAAGGGTTTAGCCCTTAGAGTTAAGGGTTACGCCCGTACCGTATCCAACCATCACCATCTCTTGGATCGCCGCCCATCAAATTCATACCATTCCCATATGCGTCCGGTGACAACCCCTTTAGAACGGATAAGGGCAACGCCCGTACCGTATCCATACGTTTTCAACATGTAACCCATATGATTTTTTTTTACAAATTTTTTTTTGATGGGTTTTTGTTAAAAGAAAATAAAAAAAAAATTCAACAAATAAAAAAAAAATTAAAAAATCACACCAAAAAAAAAAAAAGAGTGAGGGAACTAGTGGTTCTCACGGTTCTCTCCCATGTTTTTGTTCTCACATTAACCCTACCCTATATATATATATATCTACTCGATCGATAGATAGATATCATGGGTGGCCAAAGGTGCGGGGAAGCGAAAAATGATAAAGACGAAGTAAAGATGGTTGAATGTGGTGATCAAAAGCTTGAAGACAATGAACTCCACAAGTACGAGCTCAAAAGGCTTGGTTCGAATGATTATTATGATGGTATAGTAACACACTCAAATGCTCCTACTTGTAGAAGCTTCTTGGAACGGCATTGCATCAATGAATATAGGCTAGAGTACTTTAGTGTCAGCAATGTTTTAAAAACCGGTATTTTAGTCATATCGGTGTGAAAACATTTTCCGGAACCGGAAATACCGTCCGGTAAGAATATTTTAGTTTATTTTTTTTTATATATAAAAATCCTACAAAATTTGTTATAATTTAACGAAAATAGTCAAAGTACAATTATAATCTACTCAAAAATAATACCAAATAGGATTTTCATAACAAAATATAAGTTTTAAAGTTCACAAATAACAAAAAAATAACATTAAAGTATCATAAAAATAATTTTTAAAAAATTCAATTTTTTTTTTTGAAAATACCGGAAATACCGGAATGGTAATACCGGAAAATACCAGGAATACCGGAAATACCGGTCGGTATTGAATAGTCAAAATACCGAAAAAATACCGGGCTAAAAATACGGAAGTACCCTCCAATACCGGTAATACCGGCCAGTATATACCGGTATTTTAAAACATAGTGTCAGTCTTTTTGATGTTCATGGAAATAATCAAGGTAGTATTCATGGTGGTGGTGATGGTGGCGGTCCTCGTCAAGTGCCTGTTGGCAACAACAATGTTTTAAATACCGGTAAATACCGGCCGATATTACCAGTATTACCGGTATCGGAGGGTACTCCGGTATTTTAAGCCCGGTATTTTTCCGGTATTTTCACTATTCAATATCGGCCGGTATTTCCGGTATTTTCCGGTATTACCATTCCGGTATTTCCGTATTTTCGATTTTTTTTTTGATTATTTTTAAAATTATTTTTATGATATTTTAATGTTATTTTTTGTTATTTGTGAAGTTTAAAACTTATATTTTGTTATAAAATACTTATTTGGTATTATTTTTTAGTGAATTATAACTGAATTTTGACTATTTTTGTTAAATTGTAACAAGTTTTATAGGATTTTTATAAAAAAAATATAAAATAAATTAGAAAGTCGTACCGGCCGGTATTTCTGGTAATACCGGGAAATTTTTTCACACCGGTATGACTAAAATACCGGTTTTTAAAACATTGGGCAACAAAGCTGTTGCCAGAAGAACATTGGATCGAAAAGAGGGTGATGGTCGTGCTGGTAGTTTAGGAAAGTCAACTGGCAGTGTCGACGTACTGCGACAATGGTGGAAGATATGCTGGCTAAAATTGAGCTGTAAAATTAATTAGGGGGTAAGGAATGTCTAAAATGCATTTTTTATTTTTTATTTTTTTATATAAATACGTAACGTATTTGATGTGTCATTTAAATGAATTGTTTGGTTTTGATGTGTATAAATGACGACCCATTTACTTTTTCCGTCCGTCAAGTATGCATTATTTTGCATCATTCATATAATACAACTCCGGATTCCGTCACCTTATTTTGTCTCTAAGCGGTTCGCGGAGCTACTTTGGTATTAGACTGGGCCAAGGCCCACCCAAACACACTTAAAATACTCCGTACATGTAAAATTTTAGGGTAAATTATATTTTTGGTCCCTGAACTTGGCACGTTTTTCACTTTTAGTCACTAAACTTCAAAAATTGCAAATTCTATACTAAACTTGCCACTTTTTTTCACTTTTGGTCACCGTCAACTTCGTTAGCTTTTCTTCGTTAACTTGCCCACATTCGTTAGTTTTTTTTTCACTTTTCGTCCTTCCCATTGATTCCATTATTAAAAGTGATAATCGGCCTAACTTCAGGTCTTAGATATTTTTTGGCCGATTAATGAAAATACATACTCATTTATTGTGTTTTGAAACAGTGTTTTTTTTTATGTTTACACTTTACTACTCTATTGGTTATAAAGTAGTTTGATTAAATGTAATATTTTTTTTTGACGACGTTGAAATAACTGTTAGTTGAAAGTTTTATTTATAAAGTTAGATTTTTTTAGTGACTGTGTTTGGATTTTTGAGTCTTCTTATGTCTACTTTAACCGTAAATATTTTTGTTTGTGTTATATAAATTTATATAGTTTTTATTAATTCATTTTATTAACTATTAATAATCTAAAATAAAAATCAGATATTGTAACGGTTATCCGGAGTAACGTGTTCAAGTTTTTTTCTCTGAATAATCGATAACGCCTTATGATTTAACCGTAAATATTTTTGTTTGTGTTATATAAATTTGTAATAAATTATAAAACATATAAATGGATTGAGTTTTAAATGTACTTTTTATTGATATAATTTACATCAACTACTATACAATACAAACAAAAAAATTTATGGTCAAAGTTAAAAGTAAAATATTTAGAAAAAAAAATCAAAATATAACATTTAAAATGAGACGAATGAAGTATTTATAAAAAAAAATATGTAATTATACTTTTCATCCCTGAAGTTTGGCCGATTATCAATTTTAATTATGGAATAATGGGAAGGACGAAAAGTGGAAAAAAAAACTAACGAATGTGGGCAAGTTAACGGAGAAAAACTAACGAAGTTGACGCGGTGACGAAAAGTGAAAAAAAGTGGTAAGTTTAGTATAGAATTTGCAATTTTTGAAGTTTAATGACTAAAAATGAAAAATGTATCAAGTTCAGGGACCAAAAGTGTAGTTTACCCAAAATTTTATAAAGTTTTGATTCATTATATAGTTTCTTACTTTGCACGTTTTCTCCCTCAAAACTTAAGGGCTGTTTAGTTATGGAAAATGTTTTTAAATTTTCCATTTCTAGTTTTCTAGAAAAATGGAATGAGTTTTCATCTCTAGAAAACAAATAAAAAATTTAAAACACGTTCAAAACTTAAAAAATGTTATTTTAATTTTCCATATTAATAAACATATTCTAATATACTTGGTTAAGTGGTAGGTTGTGGTGGGACGGGGAGTGACGGGGCGGAGGCGAGGCGTAAGGAAGAGTTAATATATTTGAGGTTTTAAAATTTAGAAAATTGAAAATAAAAAATGTAAAACAATAGAAAAGTGTTTTCTAATTTCTCATATAAAAGTGAATAACAGTGTATTTTGTTTTCTTGAAAAAAATAGATGAGGTGGCATATTGCAAAATTTTGGTTGGACTTCATTTTTATCTTTTCCTTTTTACTGAGTATTCGTTTTTAACTTGCACCTGAATAAATTAATAACTTCATACTTATTTGAGACTTATATATAGACATTTTGGAGTATGGACATATTATACATGGACCAAACAAATTAACATATGGTGAAGAAAATTGAAGATGGGCCTAGGACCATCCCATATTCCCATTCTTTTATTGAATCCTCCAGTGATTAATTACAAATTATGTTTTAATGATCAAATGGTAAAATTTCCCCATCCACCCTAAAGCAAACCAGCTATTTCATAGCTGATTAATGTTAATTCAATTCAACTCAATTGATTAACATATGTGATGAGAAAATTAAGTTCCAGAATTAATTAATAAGAAAAAAAAAAAAAAAAACAGAAGAGTAAAACACCACACCATGATATCATAAAACCTTGATGACAAATTTGTTGGTGTTCAAAAGACACAATTCACCTAAATTTAGACGAAAAACATGATGGGTTTATGGGACAAAGTATTAAGTGGGATATAGGAGAAGGGTCAAAATCATAAGAATAGACAATAACAAAATCAGTGGGGCACCTCTATATTTAGCTACATTTGATCTCACTTTCAATACAAATAAAGATTTATACCCTCTACGTACTTTATATTTTATCTATATATACTTATATAACTTTCTAAAAACATTAATGTCATTTAGTTATTTCGTTAATTTCTACCATTTTCCCTAACAGTCATATTATTACTACGTACTAACAAACTGATAGATTACACACAAATGATGGATTGATATTTGAGCGACTAATCGAGACTTTAAAATCTCGTAATTCCAAACCGGATATGATTAAAATGTTCATCGGGATGGAGACATTGGTTTTTTAGAAAGTAACTGAAATTCCTTAATTTGGAATTGACAATTAATGTACTAATGTCCACGATACTTAATTGAATTCATGTACATGTACATCCCATTTACAAATAGTTAGTATTTTAATTTTAAAACATAAGCTCTATATGACTATATATACAACATCACTTAATTAAAGTGTATATGTTCAAAAGACAGTTTAATGGGTTTGATTATATGTTCTAGTTAAGTGTATGTGTATTCGTAGGTACGTAGAGGGTGTTATAAGATGGTGCAACCACCAAACTAAAAACATCACTCTCCATTAACTAACAGATTTCTAGTGAAGTGGACGCAAAGTTTCCCCTAGCTTGATCTCTCTCTTTTTATCCAATTATCTCTCTATTATTTATCTTCCATAACTGCCTTTCACCTTTCACCATAGTGTATTTGTATCTATTAATTTGCATGCACGTGGTTTTTAGCATTAGGGTTTTGTAAAAGACCAAAAATAAATATAACAATAAAAATTCAATAATAATGGAGATGGAAGAAGGATTGGTTGTAAGAGGGAGGGTGGCGATCGATATGCGACGGCCATTCAATTCAGTAAAAGAGGCCGTCATGTTATTCGGAGAAAAAGTCTTGGCCGGAGAAGTTTATGCCGGCCAGAAGCTCAAACAGGTTTGCATCATTCTTTCTTAATTTGTAGATATGATTTATATATTGTTACCATTTTAAGCGTTTGTTGCAAAAAACTATCGACTGCTATATATTATTAAGGGCTAGCTAGCATGAAAAACTAAAGTTACAATCCATTAAAATCGGCCACATTAATTGAACTTGAACATTGTTATTTTACACGATTGTGTTAATTATAAATTGCTTGGATGAATTTGTTTCTGGTTGTCAAAACTAGTCAACATTTTGATGAGAAATCTAGTACCAATTATATGATGTATAGAAAACCAAATTAATAAGTAATAATGTACGTACCAATTGTCCATAACAATATTAATGTCACGGATAATTGGTACATCATTTTTTTTCTTCGGTTTGTAATATTACTATTGACTGTTGGAGTGTTAGTTATTTGGTTCAAACAAACAGCTTCAATGTGCTAAATAAAAAGATTACTATACATTTTCATTATACATCCTTACCGTATGTTTTTTACTACAAATTATCTTGACATATATATAGACTGAGACCGTATTAGAAAGGGAAAAGAACAACCAATACCGCACGAAAGTTGGAGCGATAGCAGCAGAGCTCGAAGAGACAAAACAGACCCTAGAGAAAGCAAAAGAGGAAGACACATGTATGGCTTACTACCTTGCGTCGCTTAAGCAAGAGCTTGAAGAGACAAAATCCGAGCTCAAACAATTAAAATCGAGAAGAGAACCCGCCTATCATCTCATGAAACAGTCATCACCAGTTGATAGGGAGATAGAAGAGATCAAGGTCATTGAGAATAATCCAAACAACTCCAAAACAAACCATCCAGAGATTGAAGAAAGCGACGATGATGAAGACGATGACTACATACGATTGGAAAAAAAGAGATCTGTCAAGTTTGCTAGTCCTCCTTCTTTAACCAAAGTGATGGTTGAAGCCCCCAAAATGCAAGAAACAAGTGCTTCATCACTCAAGAAGAAAGCACAAAGAAAAGCCTTGATTCCTTCACTTGGTGGGATTTTCTCTAGAAAAAAAGGTGGTCAATCCTTGAAGACTTCCAAATCTTTCAAATGAAGGATATTGTTTTTTTTATGCAATTCAAAATCACTTGTTATGGTTTTGATCATCATATATATTACGATGGGCCCATCTATTATGTTAGGGGCCCAATAACTGAATTAAGATTGTTACAAAAAGTATTGTAGTCAATGCTTATATGTAATCTTGCTTTGTTGCCAGCCAAACTAATGTTGTAGTTGTTATAGATGTGTTTGGTTACATACAAATCCCATGTTATAAGTGATTTGTGGTGATAAATACAAGCTATGTGGAAACTTTATTTCTTTATTTTCTATCTTCGGTAATAATACTACAAGAGAAAGAGAAACTTCTTGAAATTGAACACAATTCTTTATATATTTAGATATATATAATATATATATATATATAAGAAAGTTAAATGTAAGTACACATCAAGAAAAAAAAGTACCAGGGGACACCTTTCATCCGTCCGATTACTATTTATCAACGGGTCAGATTACTCCTGGCAATCTTAAGTTGCGCGCCTCCTATCATACTAAGAAGGGTAGTTACGTACTTTTACCATGAACAAAATAAAAGTCTTTTGATCCCAATTAGAATCCACATACAACTGCTAAGACTATCTCCAACCCAAAACCAAATTCTTACTACAAATTTGTCCAGTCAGCATGCCACATCAGCTTTTCATAAATTCTCACTACAAATCTCTTTTTGACCCCAATGCTAAACATTAAATTCTTACTACAAATTTCACTTAATTTCCACATCATTATTTCTCATAACCATTTAATAAACATTAAATTTATTAATTATGTATTTAATTAATTAAACATATAATTAATTAAATAATTATTAAAACAATAAATATAAATTTAAAACTCAAATACCATTAAAACTTAAATTGCAATATAAAATAGAACAAACACACTAAAAAGAAATACAAATAAAACAAGCACACTAAAAAGTAATACAAATTGACAATACAAATAAAACTAATCATCCTCGTCGTCCACCGACCTGTTTGCCCAAAGATGCTGGATTAGATCGTTTCGCAATGCTGTGTGGCCCGTCGCACTACGTAAGCTTCTAAACCTCTCAATTGCTGTTAGAAATTGTGGAGTTGCTCCATGATTGTAACTAGTTGGTTCAGGTTCATCGTCATCAGGTGTCCAATTAAGAATGTCACGTCCTTCATCCTCTACAATCATATTGTGTAGTATAATGCAGGCTGTCATTATATCACCTATAGCTGGTATGCTCATACTCCTTGCTGGTCCTCGTATCATTGCCCACCTAGATTGAAGAACCCCAAAGGCTCTTTCAACATCCTTTCTACAAGACTCTTGACGTGCTTTGAAATACTTCATGGGCAAGTTATCTTCTGGAGGATATGTGAAACTTTTCACTAGTGTTGCCCATTCTGGATAAATCCCGTCTGCAAGATAATACCCCTTTGTGTACATCTTTCCATTAACTTCAAAGTTACACATTGGTGCAGTCCCCAGTAAGACCTCATTGAACAAAGGAGATTGATTTAGTACGTTGATATCATTGTTTGATCCTGAAACACCAACGAATGCATGCCATATCCACAAGTCATGTGAAGCAACTGCCTCAAGCATGATTGTTGGATAACCATGATCACCCCGAGTAAATTGGCCCTTCCATGCAGTTGGACAGTTTCTCCAAGCCCAATGCATACAATCAATGCTACCAAGCATTCCAGGGAACCCATGTTTTTCTTTATGGAATGCAACTATACGATCAACATCAAGTTGAGTTGGCCTTCTGAGGTACACTTCTGAATACACCTCCACAATAGATCTACAAAACTTGTGTAGGCATTCATTGGCAGTGCTTTCACCAATGCGTATGTATTCATCACATTGGTCAGCTGAAGCACCATAAGCTAACTGACGGATGGCACAAGTGACTTTTTGTCTAGGTGAAAGCCCTGTTACACCAAGAGCATCATATCGTTGTGTAAAGTATTTATAGTTTTCAGATTTACCTGGTTCTGAAATACCGGCAACAATGCGGTTAAATAGACGAATGCTCATTCTAAAACGTCTTCTAAAGAAGGTCTCATCATACACTGGAGTAGGAGCGAAGTAGTCGTTCCATAGCCGGGCATCTCCATCCTTACGACCACGATTTACTACTTTGCGCTTCTTCTTGTTACCAGATGGAGTAGTAGCAGACGAACTAGCATTCACAAAGGTTTGAAACTGATTGAATTGTTCCACCATCTCTTCAAGGTCATCCGACATCAGAAGAGAGAAATGTTGGTTTAGCTGGTGTAGAGCGTTCTTCCCATCGGTGTTCATTTTCAGTTTCGAATAAGAGATTTTGAGAGTAATGTAGGTGAGGGTGTGATAGTGAATGAGAATAATAGGTGTACTTATAGGAGACTTGAAAAACTAGCCGTTGGAATAAAACAAAAAAACTAGCCGTTGGAATAAGACAAAAAAAGTAGCCGTTCAAAATAGAACAAAAAAACTAGCCGTTAAAAATATGACAAAAAAACTAGCCGCTGGGATAAGACAAATTTAAAATTTGATAATAATAATATTATTGTTATATTTAAATATGTTTTTTATAATTTTTTCATATTTTTTAAATTTATTATATTTAATATGTTATATACATTTTATAACATATATTTAATATTATATACATTTTTTAAATTTATTCAATGTTATATACATTTTATAATATACTAGACATTATTTAATATACATATTCATGTTTTTTATTTAAAAAGAAAAGAGAAATAAAATTTGTAATAAATTTGTACACACAAATTTCCTACAAATTTCTCTACAAATTTCTTCCACCTCATCACCACCCCAACCCTACAAATCTTACAAATCTACAAATTTCTTCCACCTCATCACCACCCCAACCCTACAAATCTTACAAATCTACAAATTTCTTCCACCTCATCACAAATTTCTCCCACAAATCCCCCATTGGAGGTAGTCTAAGTAATGTTAGATTCCTTCTCCGTAAACTTCATAACTCCGATCACTATCTTCCACCGCCTTCGATTTCGGTCTCCATCGCCGTCATAGCATTCTCGATAATATTTCAGAGATAACCTCGTGTCGTCCGCCTTCTCTTTCTCATTCTCGATCATATATCGTGTCCCAGCCGTTGACTTCGTCTCAACCGTCGTGCCAACCGCCGTTACTAATCCACGGAGAAAAAGAAATCCATGGAGAAAAGGAAAAGATTTGTTCCTATTCGTAAGCTTTTTTAATAAATAATATGTTTTTTTCCTTTTAATAAGTATATAATTATAATTAATTCTTCAATTTATTTATTTTGATTAATTAGGGAGAAATGAGAGATTGATGTACATAAAAAAAAAGGATAAAGATGTTCTAATAGAAGATGCTATTTGTATTAGAACTTCTGATTCATCTGATCAAGAAGAATATAGAGGTATGTATTTCATTGTTTACTTTACTTGTTTTGGTAGTAATTTACAAAATTTAGTTATAATGTTGCTATTAAATTGAAGGAAATAATAAGAAAGTCACAAAATTTATTGTTGAAAAAGGTGGTGTTAAGTAGAAGAAAGGAAAGTGTGACAAAAAAGGGAGAAATACTTCTGAATTTAGCTCTTCTTTTTAAAATAAAATGTATCAAATTTTTTCGTTAAAATCTATCGAATGCATAGCCTGGGTAGATAATGTCCATCATGTTGTTTGTTTCACAAATTGTGTCAAGTTTACTTAAAAGTGTATTGAATGTTTAACACTAATATTGAATTGATGCTCATTGTTGACACTAATGTATCGAATGTTTGAATTGATGCCAAACACTAATGCTGAAGCAATATCAGTTTTAGTCAACTTTGTTAGGTTTTAAATTTTCAAAAAGTACGACTAGACACAATATCGCAAATCCTTTTAAATTTCCAACATTGTTCATCAAGAATGCGCCAACAACTAGCAATGTAGACTTAAACCAATGCAATGTCCTTATACTCCCAAGTCCTTCCCCCAGGAACAAACCAACACGAACAATAATCGTCGTTCGCTAGTTTAGCATATATTAGAAAATAATTGAAAACCAAACTTACTTGGTGTCCTGGTTCTGGTTATGTTTTTGGTTTTGCTTCTAGAGGTTCATCCGTCCAAGTCTGCACTTGTAGATAATCAATTGATGCTTGTGCAGAAACGGCATTTACAACTTGTCTTTTTCTGCTTCAGTGCAGTCACCTATTGTCATGGTATCAACAAAATCAATTAATAAAATAACATCACATAGTTAAATTGATAAAAACACAGTTCTACTTTCGCTCCCCTTCTGCTTCAGTAGTTCAGTGCAATCATCTGTAGTCATAGTATCATTAAATGCGCGGGTATTTGGTACTGTTGTCCTGATCCACATGTTGTCCATAGGATGCTAATGATGTGTTTCCTTCAACTGTTCCATTTAAAACAATGGAACATAATTGTAAGCTTTGCTCGAAATCAATTAACACCGGGCTTACAACGAGTCATCTTTTAGTACTTCAATTTCAAAAGTGCAAGAGATAGCGGCGAGCTATAGTTTTGAGTCAGTTAACTATTAGAGTTAGTTTACATAGTAGCATATAATATAATTATCTCATTATGTATTCACATCTGTTAACTTTTTTACTTGAAAGACAAAGTACTAGTCAATTTTGAAAGTTGTTTTATGGGTCTAATGCTATTATGGAGTATCTATGAAAGTTGATTGGAATTTAAGGCAGATCGAGAACATGATTCGAGAGGTAATATTCTTTAGTATGCCTCATACAGAGTTGGAAACACGGCTGGGACATTTGGGATATTTTTTGGAATTTGGTGTGTTTTTTATAATTATTTAGTGTGTCCGTGTGTCAAATTTTCAGTAATACTATCTTTTGATCAGTGATGCAATAAAATCAGTTTTGGAAACTTTTAGTCAGGCCCATATGTTTGATTTGTATCTTTCTTGAAGTAGCCTTACTATATTTTGACATAAGTAGTTGGGCCAAAATTGTAGCCGTTACTTGTTAGTTGTGACTCCCATTATCATGGTGTTCACTAACAATGTTATGCAGGTACCAAGTGGTATACAAGTTGTGAAGGATAAGCAAGAGATACTTGAGGCTCAGCTCCAGCTCGCCCATGTAAAACTTTCTAAGCCTGAGCAGCCACCTGCATCTGCTCCTGTGCAATCTAACCAGCAGCTTCCTCCTGCCTCTCTTGCTCGACCATTGCCACCTACTCTCCCTAACGCTCTACCACCTCCGGTCCACCATCAAAACCAATTTCCCCATAACATTATGCCCATAACATCGAATGGATGTTCAGTACTTCTATTTTGCATACTAGATTTTTGTGGTTTCTAGATGTGTAGAATAACTGCTTAGCATACCTAATATTGAATATGCAGGTATTTTTCCCGATTGTTGCATTTGATCACTACTACCTCGTTGTGTTCAATCTCGCAAAGGTTGCCTTCACCATAATCGACAACAGTATCGCGTCCGATGATTACAATGTGAAATACAGTCAAGTTTGTGATGTTGTCGTAAGTATCTATTTTTGTGCATCTTTAGGTTTTCAATGCCAACTTTGAATTCTTACATGGGACTCGTCATTTTTTGTTTCAGCGTGACCTATTTGTTTGTCATTTGAGAAAATATGGTCATCCCAAAGCAGACAGTATCAACAAGGTCAGGCCTAATATAATGAAGATGAAGTGGAGGACCAAAAACAACAATGTGGATTGTGGGGCATTTTTGATGTGTCATATGGACACATATTTTGGCCAAGCGCGTGAAGACTGGGACATTGGATTCAAGAGGGAGCGTGCAACCGGTGATATTACTCAGAAAGTTCAGCTGAATAACCTAAGGGGGAAATACTGCACCAAGATTTTGTCTTATTAAAAGAACCTTTGCAAAGCTAAATTGGGCGGATATATAAAAGCGTTCGCTGACAAATATGATGTTCCTACAAGCAAGGAGGCGATTCGTAATGTTGTTTCTTGTAATATGCATTTCCGTCGTTTGTGGTTGGTGAACATGGGTGTTTACCACGTTTTGCTACTGTTAGACTTTGATCTTAATCTTGTTATCTTGTTATTTTGATGTGGACGTAAGAGTTGTCGACATCTTTTTTGTCGTTTATTGTGCTACTTGTTGTTAATGAAGCTAGTTTTCTAACATGTGATTAATGTTATACCTGATGTTTTGCATTCCGTATATTCGATGAATGGACATCTAATTTCCTTGGCAGAACAGAGTCTTTCTTGATTCCATTATACATCTTACCCATGTGTAGGTCTTTACTTACCCATGTGTAAGTTGTACTTACCCACTTGTAGGTTGTACTTATCCACTTGTAGGTTGTACTTACCCATGTGTAGGTTGTACTTACCCATGTGTAGGTTGTACTTTCCCATGTGTAGGTCGTACTTACCCATGTGTAAGTTATACAACTTACCAGTTCTGGCTAACTATTTAAACTTTATAAGTAACTTACCCATGTGTAAGATATACAACTTGCGCATTGAAAACTTAAATTTACATTGAATTTCATTCAAGTAACAAAAGTAAATCAAGTAACTAGAGTAAATCATCCAATTGCATTGCCAAACCTACACATCTTTAGGATTTAGCATTTAGGGTTTTAGAATGTGTCTTTCCCTACTACATCGCGCTCTAGGGTTTAGGGTTTGAAGGTCAAGGGTTTAGGGTCCTCGGGCTTCAAACCCTAAACCCTAGAGTGGGAACCCTCATCCTTTTTAGGGTTTTAGGGTTTAGATTTTAGGGTTTTAGGGTTTAGATTTTAGGGTTTTAGGTTTAGATTTTAGGGTTGTAACACCCGACATTTAAAAACATGGGTTTTCAAAAACTTTCACCTAACGGTGTCAAATTGCGGAAGAAAAGACTTTAAAAGTCAACCGATAAAAACTGTTCGGTTTCTACGTTTAGTTGGTGTTACATGCCAATATCAAATAGTTAAAATAAAAACCCAACGGTTGCCCAACACAAAACAACCGTTCAAGAATACTACAGAAATTCGACATCAAGTACGAAATGTAAATAAATGTCTAAAGAGACAATCGTCTATGGGTAGCTAAGTCCTCCTGCATGCATCTACCCAACTCTCACTCTTATTCCTGCATCAACTAGTCCTTCAGCTAAACCTGAGGGAACAACCACATTTAAGAAACAAGTGTTAGCTAACGAATTAGCTAAGTGAGATATCACTATGTTATTAAAGCATTTGTCCACTTAAAACAATCTTCATTAATCGACAAGTTTATTTAGGCACAACACACATCACACGTTCACACATAACTGCATATCAACTTCATATCAATTAGGGCGAATCCCCTAAATGTGCCTATCCTTCATTTTATTCACACATTATCACACATATCTTCGTTAACTGCATATAAGTGTAACATAAGTCACACCCGACTAGATGTTTCACCAAAAGGCGAGTCACACTTCGTCGTTAAGGAATGGCAAGCCAATCCAAGAGTAATCCGTATGTGGAGGTTGGTCAAACCCCTCGTATTACTCGCCCTGCATTATAAGACCATGTTGCAAGGAGCCACCCAAGCAACAACTACGTCAACGCACTCGTCCGGCTAAGACTAGTACGGGTTAAGCTTAACACTTTCCCTACATTATATTTACGAGCTCGGTTTCACACATATGGTTTAGGTAACACACATTCCTAAACCGTCACACACATATAGTCTAGGTAACACACATTCCTAGACATTCACACACTTTATCTTCATTACGTTTGAATCCTTAAACGTGCAAGTGACATGGCAACCTACTAAGTCTAGTGAGCTAGGTGTACAAGCCATGTAAGCATGCATATATCACACATCAACTTCATTTCTACATTTCATGCATAATGAGATACTTCATAACACTACATAAACTGCATAACAATAAACTACATTAAACAATACTTCATTTCACTACATTAGGGACTGCATTTCAGGTCTCATGGTCAACTACATAACCCATAATACCTCCCGTGTAACCCCATACGCCCACATGCAATATAAAGATACCAAATGGAAGTATTTATGATTTGAAACCAGCTTTTCGTTGAATCCCCCAGCGTGTCAAAGTAGTGTATCTTACCTCGGCGTAGTTCACAACAATCAACAACTAGTCACTGTGTAAAGCAACTATGCTCGTCTACCTATAATTAGTAAACGATCATTAAACAACTACATACTCACGTCATTAAGATCAATAACTAGACCCACACACATTAACGACTCACTTTAGTTTCAGGTCTAATCTACATGACAAACGACGTTACGGTTCAAAACTAACTTTTCTGAAAACTGGTGAGTTGCGCCGCAAGAGTTGCGCCGCAGCTCAAGCCTCCAGTTGCGCCGCAACTTATCTTTCTGGAATTGAGTTGCGCCGCAACTAAGAGTTGCGCCGCAACTCGATGCGATTCTGCACAATGTTGGTCGATTACACCCCAAACCAGATCCAAGTGCCTCTAAATCAAATTACATGGCTTTCACACATCAAAATCCTTCATATACAAATCATTATAAATCAATTCAACCATTACTTACACCATATATGACTTTAATCCATCAAAACCACCATTAATCTTCGTTAAACGATTCCCCCATATTCCAATAATTATTCCTAATGACTCATATAATCAAAAGGACCAGAAATCAAGGAAATATTACCTTCTATACACGAAGATCACACTAGAGATGCAAAACACTTGATTAAACGCACCCGAATCACACGTTGGAAGGCTTTTCGGCTTGCAAATTGATGGAGGATGCTATGGGACGGCTAGGGCTTGTTTAGGAGAAGAAAATCTGCATAATGGCTCTCTAATGACAACCCCTAAGCCTCTAAACCCGTTTTTCACTTTCCCCCTATGTCAAAACTAGCCCCTAAGCTTCCTAATCCTTCATTACTAGTCAAAAACTACCATATGGACTATATATAACATGATTACTTCTTTAAATACCACTACATAGGCATTTAGCTACATTTCACACACATATATACTTCATTATAAGTTTAGGCTTTCAAGCCTCACACATAACACACAATAACTACATAAGCATTAAATCTAAAATAGACTTAACGACACACACAATATTGACTTAACGGCATTGTCAACTAGTAAAGAAAAGTTTGGGATGTTACAATTACCTCCCCCTTAAGAGGATTCCGTCCCCGGAATCTCATCAGTAAGGAACAACTCCGGATACTTCTCCTTCATTACTGCTTTAGTTTCCCACGTTAAACTTTCTCCATGGTTATGCTTCCACTTTATCAACACAAGGTCAATCACTTTTCGGCGTAACTTCTTTTGCTTCCTTCCAAGTATCGCTACCGGCTCATATACTATTCTCTTCATTGGGTCAATACTCACATCTTCAATAGGAATCACACTTGACTCCTCAGCTAAGCATTTCCTCAAGTAGGATACATGAAAGGTGTTGTGAATTCCATCCAATTCTGGAGGTAATTCCAACTGATATGCCACGTCTTTAATGCGCTTCACAACTTTAAAAGGTCCAATGAAACGTGGACTCAACTTTCCCTTCTTTCCCTTCTTTCCAAATCGAATAACTCCTTTCCAAGGTGACACTTTCAGCATCACTAAATCACCAACATTAAACTCAATCGGTCTCCTTTTCTTATCTGTACATGTTTTCTGTCTTTCTCTTGCCACACGTAAAGCTTCTTTAGCTACATTAACTTTCTCCGCTGAGATCTCTATAATTTCAGGACCCGTGATTTGCTTTTCACCGGGCTCCATCCAACAACTTGGAGTCCTACATCTTCTTCCATATAGCATCTCAAATGGTGGCATTTCAATACTTGCATGGTGACTATTGTTGTAAGCAAACTCAATCAACTTCAAATGATCATCCCATGCTCCACCATACTCTAGTACACACGTCCTCAACATATCCTCCAATGTTTGAATAGTTCTCTCACTTTGCCCATCGGTTTGAGGATGATAGGCGGTACTCAAATTTATTCTACTACCCAACTCCCGTTGAAGACCCTTCCAAAAGTTGGACACAAATCTAGAGTCTCGATCCGAAACAATAGACAAAGGAACTCCATGCTTCGACACTACTTCATCAATGTAAATCTTTGCCATCTTCGTTAAAGGCACATCTTGTCGGGTAGCTAGAAAATGAGCACTCTTCGTCAATCTATCTACAATCACCCATATCATATCATTCCCTTTCGGTGTTTTAGGTAGCTTTGTTACAAAGTCCATGGTAATATGATCCCATTTCCACTCGGGAATGTCTAATTGATGCAACAAACCATACGGCTTTTGATGGTCCGTTTTCACACGTGCACACGTCAAACACTTTGCTACAAAATGAGCTACTTCGCCTTTAATATCCGGCCACCAATAAATCGGCTTCAAATCTGCATACATTTTGGTGACACCGGGATGAACCAATATCTACTTCTATGGGCTTCCTCAAGATCAATTCTCGGTTACCACCAAGCAATGGCACCCAAATTCGACCCTTGTATGTTTTGAACCCACTGCTATTAGTCTCCATCACAAGACGTTTCTTCTTCCCAATGCTTTCATTGTCAATGTTATCCTTCATTAATGCCCTCGCTTGTGCTTCTTAATTCTATCAAGTAGCCCCGACTTGGCTTGAACTTGCATGCTCATCAACTTACAAGAAGAACTTTGCACCTTCCTACTTAGTGCATCCGCCACTACATTGGCTTTACCCGGATGGTATTTGATTTCACAATCATAATCCTTAAGTAATTCCATCCACCTCCTTTGTCTCACATTCATCTTCTTTTGATTAAAGACATACTGCAAACTTTTATGATCGGTAAACAAGGTGCATTTTGTACCATAAAGGTAATGTCTCCACAATTTCAATGCAAATACAACTGCTGCCAACTCAAGATCATGGGTAGGGTAATTCTTCTCATGTGGCTTCAACTGGCGTGAAGCATAGGCGATCACCTTGTCCCTCTACATCAGGACACAACCCAAACCCGTAATAGATGCATCACTATACACAACCAAATCATCGGTACCTTCAGGCAAGGCAAGTATAGGAGCTTCACACAACTTCTTTTTCAATGTTTGAAATGCCTTCTTCTGCTTATCGGTCCACTCAAACTTTACTCCTTTCTTCGTTAGTTCAGTCATAGGCTTGGCTATTCGGGAGAAATCCTGAATGAATCTTCTATAATATCCACCAAACCAAGAAAACTTTTAATCTCAGTAGGAGTCTTTGGCTGCTCCCACTTTGAAACAGCTTCAATCTTTGAAGGATCTACTTTAATACCTTCTGATGAAATGACATGACCAAGAAACTGCACTTCTCGAAGCCAAAACTCGCATTTAGAAAACTTGGCATACAACTTCTTCTCCCTCAACACCTCCAAAACTGCTTTCAAGTGCTCACGGTGGCTCATCTTCTGACTTAGAATAGATCAAAATATCGTCAATAAACACAATAACAAAATGATCTGAAAAGGGACGGCATACCCGATTCATTAAATCCATAAACGCGGCTGGAGCATTAGTCAACCCAAATGGCATGACCAAGAACTCATAATGCCCATATCTAGTCCGGAAAGCTGTCTTTGCTACATCCTCCTTCTTAACCTTCAATTGATGATAACCGGACCGTAAATCTATCTTTGAAAAATATGAAGCACCATGAAGTTGATCAAAGAGATCATCAATTCGTGGGAGAGGATATTTATTCTTAACCGTTTGCTTATTCAGCTCACGGTAGTCTATGCACATGCGCATAGATCCATCCTTCTTTTTAACAAAGAGAACCGGAGCTCCCCAAGGCGAGGAACTAGGTTGTATGAACCCTTTGTCAAGTAATTCCTGAAGTTGGGACATTAACTCTTTCATTTCTGTAAGAGCTAATCGGTAAGGTGCCTTAGCAACGGGTGTAGCACCGGGAATAAGATCTATCTGAAAAGTAACTTCACGATCGGGAGGAATACCGGGAAGATCATCGGGAAACACATCGGGAAAATCGGATACTACATCAACACTAGCAATAGAAGGCTTCTCCTTTCTTACATCAATAACATAGGCCAAGAAATGACTCTTATTCTTCCTTATACATTTAATAGCCTTCATCATACTAATGATCTTTATTCCCCCTCTCTTCTTATCTCCATAAACCGTTACCACATTCCATCGGGTGTAGAAAACCGAATAATCTTTTGTAAACACAAAATATTAGCTTCATTCTGAGACAACCAATCCATACCTATCACTACATCAAAACCGGCTAAGGTAGTAGGCAATAACTGGACCGGAAACAAACGACCTTCAATCTCAATGTCACAATCATCATATCCCACACGTATATCACTAACCGTACCATTAGCAATCTCTACCTCTATCGAGCAATCTAAAGGGGTAGTGACTCTTTCTAGCTTATGAGCAAATAAAGTAGACACAAACGACCTATTTGCACCCGAATCAAATAAAACAGAGGCAGGTTTTGAATTAACAAGGAAAGTACCACTTACCACCTCGTCGTTGTTCTTAGCATCATCAACAGTCATCTGCAAGGCTCTCACTTTTGTTGCTGAAGTGGCTGCTTTCTTCCCGTCATTCTTCATTTGTGGACAATCGGCAATGAGATGACCCGTTTCTTGACACTTGTAGCAACGAGTCTTGTCCCTACATTCTGTTGCAAGATATCCCGACTTCCCACACTTATGACACCTTCTTGTCTTGTCGGAACATTGACCTTCATGAACATTCTTGCAAAAAGCACACCAAGACCCATTCTTCTTTTTACCTTTGTCACCACTTGAGCTAGAATTTCCACGGAACTTCTTATTATTGTTGTTATTAGATGACCAATTTGCCCTTCTTTTGAACCCTGCTTTCTTGTCATCAACTTTCTCCACAACTTTCTCGCTTTTGAAGTCATCATCCAACCTCTTTGACTCCTTAATAGCCGCCGACAAAGTCACATGCTGTCTACATAATCCACGATAACTAGCGGGAAGGCCATCACAATAAGCCTCAATTTGGTCCTCCTGCCTTCGAACCAAGTGTCCAACAAACTTCAACTTCTCCATAAATAAATGTGCATATTCAGAAATTGCACCGGGTTTCGCAACCAACGATCTAAACTCCTTTTCAATCAATCTTAGCTCACGAGTTCCCACATACTCCTCTAGAAACTTCTCCTTAAATGTTCCCCAAGGCATAACTGCAAGTACCTCAGGAGCCATAGACACTGTAGTAGCCCTCCACCAATTACGGGCATTCTTCTTCAACATCCTACTAGCACACAAAACCTTCATATCATCCGGACAATAGCAAGATGCAAAAATTACCTCAATGTCCTCGATCCACTCCATAGCACCCACTGCATTTTGGGTACCATCAAACTCCTTGGCACCACATTTCTGAAAGCTTTCATATTTGAAGTTATTAACACGAGGTGCATTAACAACTCCAAGTCCTCCACCATTAACTCCATTAACACCCACGGCTGCTATGGATGGTGCACCACTTTGGGAGGGATTAGAGTAATTCCCATTCCGAACGCTCACCCCTTTGTTCACTCCCATTCCTTTCAGCATCTCTTTCTGTCCTCAATTGTGCTAACTCTTCTTCATTTCTCATCAAAAGAGCTCGAATAGCTCTCAATTCCTCATGTAATTCTGCTTGATTGGGAACCTGTTCAATTACCGGGTTTGCCCTATCTACTTCAGAGGCGGTTGGTGGATCACCAAGACGTCGATTTTGTACACGGGGTGGCCTTTGCTCCACTTCATTTCCAGCCCCGTTCCCATTAGGAGGAACACCACCACTATTTCCTCCTCCTCTCTGGTTACTAGCTCTAGTGTTTGCCATTATCTCTACAAGGCAACGACGACGGTTAGCAAGAGTTAAAGAGTAACTACATATGTTAAGGCCATGCTACATATAACTACATTATCACACACAATAAACAAGCCTTAAATCACACTCTCACTCACTTCCCAACCCGTCTTAAAGCATTTCACTTCATTGGCTAGGCATCCTGCATAAGCCTAACTTATCCTACATCGGTTTAAGTCCAAAATCCTACGGTCAAAGTCGAATCTTGGTTCACTTAAACCATTTCTCTGATACCAACTTGTAACACCCGTCATTTAAAAATATGGGTTTTCAAAAACTTCCACCTAACGGTGTCAAATTGCGGAAGAAAGACTTTAAAAGTCAAAACCGATAAAAACTGTTCGGTTTCTACGTTTAGTTGGTGTTACATGCAATACCATCAAATAGTTTAAAATGAAACCCAACGGTTGCCCAACACAAAACAACCGTTCAACAATACTACATAAATTCGACATCAAGTACGAAATGTAAATAATGTCTAAAGAGACAATCGTCTATGGGTAGCTAAGTCCTCCTGCATGCATCTACCCAACTCTCACTCTTATTCCTGCATCAACTAGTCCTTCAAGCTAAACCTGAAGGAACAACCACATTTAAGAAACAAGTGTTAGCTAACGAATTAGCTAAGTAAGATAACACTATGTTATTAAAGCATTTGTCCAATTAAAACAATCTTCATTAGACAAGTTTATTTAGGCACAACACACATCACACGTTCACACATAACTGCATATCAACTTCATATCAATTAGGGTGAATCCCCCTAAATGTGCCTATCCTTCATTTTTATTCACACATTATCACACATATCTTCGTTAACTGCATATAAGTGTAACATAAGTCACACCCGACTAGATGCTTCACCAAAAGGCGAGTCATACTTCGTCGTTAAGGAATGTCAAGCCAATCCAAGAGTAATCCGTATGTGGAGGTTGGTCAAACCCCTCGTATTACTCGCCCTGCATTATAAGACCATGTTGCAAGGAGCCACCCAAGCAACAACTACGTCAACGCACTCGTCCGGCTAAGACTAGTACTGTTAAGCTTAACACTTTCCCTGCATTATATTTACGAGCTCGTTTCACACATATGGTTTAGGTAACACACATTCCTAAACCGTCACACACATATAGTCTAGGTAACACACATTCCTAGACATTCACACACTTTATCTTCATTACGTTTGGATCCTTAAACGTGCAAGTGACATGGCAACCTACTAAGTCTAGTGAGCTAGGTGTACAAGCCATGTAAACATGCATATATCACACATCAACTTCATTTCTACATTTCATGCATAATGAGATACTTCATAACACTACATAAACTGCATAACAATAAACTACATTAAGCAATACTTCATTTCACTACATTAGGACTGCATTTCAGGTCTCATGGTCAACTACATAACCCATAATACCTCCCGTGTAACCCCATATGCCCACATGCAATATAAAGATACCAAATGGAAGTATTTATGATTTGAAACCAGCTTTTCGTTGAATTCCCCAGCGTGTCAAAGTAGTGTATCTTACCTCGGCGTAGTTCACAACAATCACAACTAGTCACTGTGTAAAGCAACTATGCTCGTCTACTTATAATTAGTAAACGATCATTAGACAACTACATACTTACGTCATTAAGATCAATAACTAGACCCACACACATTAACGACTCACTTTAGTTTCAGGTCTAATCTACATGACAAACGACGTTACGGTTCAAAACTAACTTTTCTGAAAACTGGTGAGTTGCGCCGCAGCTCAAGCCTCCAGTTGCCGCAACACAATAAGTTGCGCCGCAACTTATCTTTCTGAAATTGAGTTGCGCCGCAACTCGATGCGATTCTGCACAATGTTGGTCGATTACACCCCAAACCAGATCCAAGTCTCTAAATCAAATACATGACTTTCACACATCAAAATCCTTTATATTCAAATCATTATAAAGCATTACAACCATTACTTACACCATATTTGACTTTAATCCATCAAAACCACCATTAATCTTCGTTAAACGATTCCCCCATAATCCAATAATTAATCCTAATGACTCATAATATCAAAAGGACCTGAAAACAATGAAATATTACCTTCTATACACGAAGATCACACTAGAGATGCAAAACACTTGATTAAACGCACCCGAATCACACGTTGGAAGGCTTTTCGGCTTGCAATTTGATGGAGGATGCTATGGGACGGCTAGGGCTTGTTTAGGAGGAAGAAAATCTGCATAATGGCTCTCTAATGACAACCCCTAAGCCTCTAAACCCGTTTTTCACTTTCCCCCTATGTCAAAACTAGTCCCTAAGCTTCCTAATCCTTCATTACTAGTCACAAACTACCATATGGACTATATATAACATAATTACTTCTTTAAATACTACTACATAGGCATTTAGCTACCTTGTACACACATATACACTTCATTATACATTTAGGCTTTCAAGCCTCACACATATCACACAATAACTACATATATGCATAAAATCTAAAATAGACTTAACGACACACACGATATTGACTTAACGGCATTAGTCAACTAGTAAAGAAAAGTTTGGGATGTTACATTATCGTTTTCACCAATTGATCTAGACTTCCAAAAGGACTCTTTTTTCTGAGGTTCACTACCAGATTTACCCAGAACCTACATATAAACTGCTTCAATATTCATACCCTTCAACTTTCCCCTCCTAGACTTGGAGGTATATAACTCTTGCACATTGCATTATAAGTCCATTCATGAATGATGGGTGCAATCTGCTCTTATACATTTATATACAGGAAATAAGACATAAAAAAACTAGTGGCAAGATGGGTGGGTTGGGTAATGGGTCAAGACATCACATTGAATCTGGTTGTTTCTCGAAAGGTAGATTTGAGTTAACCAGGAAATACCCTTTAATCCATCTCCATATACTTGTTGATTATAATTATAAAAGAATAATATAAATCATTAGATAAAATAACTTGAGACAATAGTGAAAGAAAAACAACAAAGATATATGTGCACAATGAGGAAATCTTCCTGTATGTGTTAAAACACCCAATTTAACCCAACCCCATTTTGACAATAGTAACCTTACCAACCTAAACCACCCATTTTGCCATCTCTAACTTTGACTTAGAATAACCTCTGAAAAGCCAAGGGAGCAGTTTCTCTTAAATCAAATGCTAGCGTTTCTGATCAGCAGACCGAACCACCATAAAATCGCCACCTCCAACACCACTAGCCATCGGATTCACAACCCCGGGACATAAAGCAACAGCTGCATCAGCATCAACAGCATCGCCACCTTCTCAAAGAAGTGAAGCTTCAATCTCAGAACAACGAGCATCATCAGCAGCAACAACTGCTAGTGATTCGACTACATCACTAGCTTGTACTCTTTTTCTAAACCTTGGTCCATCATTTAACCAACTGCTACTTGAATCACCTCCCAATGTAAGTATACTGCAAAAATATAACTTTTCATCATACAAGCCATGCATCCCCACCTAGTGTGCATTTCTGTTTGTGAGGATGTTACCGTCCGAAATAGAAAACAAAAGCTAACATGTTATGAATGTTGTAATAATGTAATACAAGCCGACCAAAATAGAAAATTCACCAAAAACAAAGATCCTTAAAGTCTATCAAACTGGTACCTACAGAAATTGAAACACAAAAGGGTGCAAACCGGCGCAATTCCATAGGAATCCATATCAACAGGTAATTCTCCAATACATCCTTCTTGCAGGATGAATATTGTCTCATCATCTTCCCATTCTTCCTCAACAAATGGCGCCTCGTATCTTTCATACATTACATTATCTACATGTATAACAACTAACAATAAGGAAGCTCAATTTCATAAAAATATAATCTTTAAGACCTTAGCACTACAAAAAAGTTGTACTGCTAGAATGATAGATTTACTATACACCCCTAACTTATTATAAAAACCATACCAGTCTTTGGTCAAAGTAGCTAGAGCATAGCTAAAATGTATCAGATTTTTTATAAAAAATGGTCATCACTAGACAATTGCACAAAAAGTAAGGTAACTCAGCAGGTAGCTGAAGAAGTAATCCCTCATCTATTTCACTTTTTAAACCACGTCCCTCTTCTAGAGGATTGCAAATGAATGTAAAAAAAATAATATAGCTGAGAACATTTGAAGAAGAGGGATGATGATATGAAGGAAAAGGTGGTTGCTGGTATTGATGAAGAATCAAAAATTTTGAATGCATTGAAAACTGGTCAAGACAAAGTAGTTGCAAATGTCTTGGCCCAGTCTAAAGAAACCAACCACCTTTGGAGGTCCTTCAGGATGATGTGTGGGATATTCAAAGAGTGCAAGGATGTGCAGTCGTGGCAGCCTCTTGACCGGTTGCCATCACCCCCCTCTGAATGGGAAGCAATTAGGGCAGGTCTAGATGCTGCCAAGGGGGAAAGAAGTACAGTCCTTGCACCACCAGTTGTACCTAGAAGGGAATTGAGCTTAGCTACCAGTACTGAAGCTGGTGAGCAAACTGGTGGAGATGCTAGTGTAAGGGGAAATGTGTTAGACAAGGGAAAGGGTAAAGTATCTGATGAAGCCCAGCCGGCCACTGAAATGAAAATGCTTGAAACTGGTAATGCTGATGTACTGCCTCCAGTTTCAGATAGTGATAGTAGAAGACTGGCCAGACTTGGTGATGACATTAAAGAAATAAAGAAAATGAAACAAAGGAACCAAGCTGAAGCCAGGGCACATCTCACACAATTGAAATTGCTAGATATGAGTGATGCCAATCTTCTAGGTATTACTAAGGAGGAGTATCTCAGGATTAAGAATGATCCTAGGATAGTTGACCAGTTAAATGAAATGCTAGATGTTGAACTGGAAAGACACTATCATGAGGATGAGGCTGAATTTGATGCGAGAAGCTTGAACATTTCATTGGAGAGGGCTAAGGAGTTAAGGGCCAGTGGGATTCTAAAGAGAATTGCTAATGTGAAGAAGGTTGTGAAGGAAGTAATGAATCCACCAAGGAGAAGGATTCCACAACCAAGAAGACCACTGACAAAAGATGCAAGGGATGCTGACCTTGACACATTCGTTGAACCAACTGGCGA
>CM067168.1:76517951-76561099 GCA_034093135.1 Erigeron breviscapus
GTAGTTTCTCCATATTCCATTAGTTCAGACATCATCTTCTTCATAGAAAATTCATTCTCAGAAGATATCAGTGCTGTACCATGTTTTTCAGTATGACTGATCACATTGGAACTACTGGAGGCATGGTTAAAGGCATCTTGCTCTGCCACAATTCTTTGAGCCTGATTTTCTTTAGTGAACCTGAAAGCTCCAAATAGAGTTGAAAGAGTGTGAGAGTGCAAAGTTTTTCCTTGTCTCAAAACAAGAATCATGTGAGACCATTTGGTAGGAAGAATATCACAAAATTTCTCCAGAAGTATATCCTTGTCTTTCTCAACCCCAAGACCTCTCAACTGATTGACAATACTCATAAATCTGGTGTAAGTACCAGTGAGAGACTCATTAGGAAGAGCAAAAAATGACTCATACTTCTTGTTTAAGGAGACTTTTCTGGTGACAACAGTATCATCACCTCCTTCATACTGGTTCACCATTTCATCCCACATGGTTTTAGCACTGGGATAAAGAACTAGTGTGGGAACAAGAGTTTATGGAACAGCCCTGAGGATCATGTTTTTGAGAAGGGTATCTAAGTTTACCAATCTCCTCTCCTCTTCAGACCAATGTTCCTCCCTATTTTCCCTTCCTCGTCTGGATCCAGTAGGATCAAGAAGAGCATTGAGAGGAGAAGTTGGAATATAAGGACCTTCATTTAAAATTTTCAACATATTCCTCTCAATACCAGTAATATGTAAAATCATCCTGGCTTTCCACGTACCGAATTCTTCACTATTCCCACTGAATTTAGGAACAGGATTATTCGAATAATGCACATGCACGTGTGGTTGAGCAGGATTTGGAGGAGGTGGGGGATTCGTATTGACAACGGGTGGTAGATCATTATTTTGGTCATTTAAATTTGCATTAGGTTCAGGACCAAGATCGAAATTTAGTGTATTTTCTGGGTTGGCCATCGAGAAAATAGATCAAGGTTATTGATTACCCTTACTGCTCTAATACCAAATGTGGGGTCCCTCACTTGATGGTTTAACCCAATAGTGTAAAATACATAAGTCGATAATGAACTAAATTGGACAAGTAATACTTTAAAAATATATGCAAGTATATAAACAAAGTAATACAAGACTTAAAGCAATAAAAAAATAAAGGTGGAACACAATGTAATGTTTCAAGTGTATTTTATTTATGATGTAAATAAAATACAAGGTTGTGCGGAATCAAGATAATACAAATAAGTAAATATCCTAACAACCTTTGAATTACAAATGATCTATATTTGTCAAATATTCTCTAAGATCGAAATACTTAAAGTTGTGAAGTATTCCCTTTTACGATCGAGAGTATTTAGACAAATTCACCTTTTTGCTAAAAAGTAATATTAACAAGGAAATGACTTTGTATTTATAGGCAAATAAATTCTGGAGAGAATTTATTGTGCCGTACAAATATGGTTGCATGCATTTAATGTTTCATTAAATGCATTGGTTAAAATACAAGGATAAATCCTTTTAACCAACCACCTTTACACACGTATGAACATTTACAGAGGCAAGTAGAATATTCCTCGTAAAGTGTGTAAGGGCAAAAAGTCATTACCTCGTAATCAGTGTTCAGACTTGTAAGGTCTGGAACACTGACAAAGTCTCCAGTCGTTGATCTGGTAAGACCGCCAGTGGTCTCCGCCATTTGTCAGTCTTCTTTCTTCTAACTTCAGTCTTTGACTTCAGTGAGAATGTTTTCAGTAGAACAGATCAGTACTGGAGTGAAGTCCAGTGAGCTGAAATCTGGAATCTTCCAGATTTCCTATACAAGTAAATTTGCTTACTAATCTTCTATTATTTCTGGACAAATCTTCAGAGGGACTCCAATCGTCAAGTCTGGAGTGAGTCCAGTCAATCTGGACCTAACAACATTTTATTTAAAACAACGTGATATGAAAAGTATTATCGAAATGATATTTGCTAAATGTAAACAACGTGAGATATTTATAGCAAATGTAAAGATGGTAGTAAAAAATCAGTTTCCTTTTTTGTAGGGGAAATTAGACTTAGTCAATCCACAACCACCATAAAACACACATAATATGAAACTGCTCAGTAAAAAGTTAATAAGATCCTAAAATCCAGCAGTTAAAATATAAAATTGAATGAATGAAAATTATTTATCCATCTGCATCCAACACTCTTATAATTTATAGAGTATAGAGAATAGATTAAATAACATATATAACGATTAACCATTTATCACAATAAATAGGGATTGCATACTATCAACTGCACAATAAAATATATACTGATTGATATAAATATAATTATACAAAAAACAAATATGAGATAAGTTAACATATATATATGAACAAAAAATAGAAAACAGACTCATTGCATTCCCATTTAACATGATCAGTATGGTAACTTACACAAACATATACCACTTTAGTACATGTTTATACTGAAATAACATGTGATCAGTATATTATGAATTAAATAATGAGTAGATTTATAAAGTTGACATTATGGTTAAGAAACCCTCATTCTTAATATATTACTGAACGAATGTAATATGAAAAAATAAACATAAATAAATAAATAAACCTGTTCCTCAGAAAAACAAAAACTTTATCCCACTTCCACTGAGTAACACTATTCTCTCTCACATAATCTTAAAGTTTGACATTATGTGATCAAACTCCATCGACATATAGCGGTAAGCTTCATATAATAAAGCATCTAGATTTCGGAAGCCGGCAAGCCAAACATCATTATCATCCTCTTGGACTTTTTGATCCGTCACCTTATCAACCAAATCTTGTCTTCATCACGACAACTCCCAACAACAACAGACTCAACTTGCATAGATGATCCATTATTGGAACTACCAGTATCACACGTAATAGACATTTTATGCAAAACAATGTGATATGAAAAGTATTATCGAAATGATATTTATTAAATGTAAACAACGTGAGATATTTATAGCAAATGTAAAGATGGTAGTGAAAAAACAGTTTCCTTTTTTTGTAGGGGAAATTAGACTAGTCAATCCACAACCACCATAAAACACACATAATATGAAACTGCTCAGTAAAAAGTTAATAAGATCCTAAAATCCAGCAGTTAAAATATAAAATCGAATGAATGAAAATTATTTATCCATCTGCATCCAACACTCTTATAATTTATAGAGTATAGAGAATAGATTAAATAACATATAAAACGATTAACCATTTATCACAATAAATAGGGATTGCATACTATCAACTGCACAATAAAATATATACTGATTGATATAAATATAATTATACAAAAAACAAATATGAGATAAGTTAACATATATATATATATATATATATGAACAAAAAATAGAAAACAGACTCATTGCATTCCCATTTAACATGATCAGTATGGTAACTTACACAAACATATACCACTTTAGTAGATGCTTATACTGAAATAACATGTGATCAGTATATTATGAATTAAATAATGAGTAGATTTATAAAGTTGACATTATGGTTAAGAAACCCTCATTCTTAATATATTACTGAACGAATGTAATATGAAAAAATAAACATAAATAAATAAATAAACCTGTTCCTCAGAAAAACAAAAACTTTATCCCACTTCCACTGAGTAACACTATTCTCTCTCACATAATCTTAAAGTTTGACATTATGTGATCAAACTCCATCGACATATAGCGGTAAGCTTCATATAATAAAGCATCTAGATTTCGGAAGCCGGCAAGCCAAACATCATTATCATCCTCTTGGACTTTTTGATCCGTCACCTTATCAACCAAATCTTGTCTTCATCACGACAACTCCCAACAACAACAGACTCAACTTGCATAGATGATCCATTATTGGAACTACCAGTATCACACGTAATAGACATTTTATGCAAAACAATGTGATATGAAAAGTATTATCGAAATGATATTTATTAAATGTAAACAACGTGAGATATTTATAGCAAATGTAAAGATGGTAGTAAAAAACAGTTTCCTTTTTTTGTAGGGGAAATTAGACCTAGTCAATCCACAACCACCATAAAACACACATAATATGAAACTGCTCAGTAAAAAGTTAATAAGATCCTAAAATCCAGCAGTTAAAATATAAAATCGAATGAATGAAAATTATTTATCCATCTGCATCCAACACTCTTATAATTTATAGAGTATAGAGAATAGATTAAATAACATATAAAACGATTAACCATTTATCACAATAAATAGGGATTGCATACTATCAACTGCACAATAAAATATATACTGATTGATATAAATATAATTATACAAAAAACAAATATGAGATAAGTTAACATATATATATGAACAAAAAATAGAAAACAGACTCATTGCATTCCCATTTAACATGATCAGTATGGTAACTTACACAAACATATACCACTTTAGTAGATGCTTATACTGAAATAACATGTGATCAGTATATTATGAATTAAATAATGAGTAGATTTATAAAGTTGACATTATGGTTAAGAAACCCTCATTCTTAATATATTACTGAACGAATGTAATATGAAAAAATAAACATAAATAAATAAATATCCAATAATAAAGATAAAATATATAAAAACTTAAAGAGTGATTACATAAAGGATAAAAATTCAGTAGTAAAAAAACTATATATGATTTCTAAACAATTCAAGATTATAAACAAACATTACTGATCCCAGGTAATATCCCTTCAACTGATTCAGTATTTGTATCACCACGATTATTACTAACATCTGACTTAAGTTCAACCACACCAAACAATTTTAATTCAGGAATGAGATGCTTTTCCGGCCTCGCAATTGTTAATTCAAATTGTATGTCCAAATTGCCTGCCACTTTACCACCCTAAAACGATATTAAACATTAAACAAAAATCATAAGGATTGGCGTTATAAAAAACTGGTTCAATAGCTTTTAATATTTAAATCCCAGTAAATAAAATTTAATTTACCTCATCATCTGAAAGGAAAATAGACTCATTGCATTCCCATTTCCAAAAGTCTTGGTGCCAAACTTCTTGCAGACTATTCGATGTTATACAATCAAACTTCGATGATAAAAATATTTCAGCTTTATAGAGAAAAAATTTTAAATTGCAGTCAGCAACAACTTGACCAATGTAACCATCTTAAGCATGAATATGTTTTGATATCTTCATGTCAAAATGAATGTCCAACTTAGAACCCGAAACAAACCACTGATACACCATAAAAAGAAGAGTAAATTAAATAATATCTTCAGCTTGAATATGTTTAGATATCTTCATGTAAAAGTGAATGTCCAAATTTTAAGCCGGAAAATACAAGTATACTCCATAAAACAAAGTTATATTAAACACAATCGTAAACAACTTAAAAATGTAAAATTCAAACAATAAAAAAAAATGCAATATACCTGATCCTCAGTAAGACAAACACCATAAAAAGAGAAGAGTAAATTAAATAATATCGTAAACAAATTAAAAGTGTCAAATGCAAAACAAAATTAAATTATGCAATAAACCTGCTCCTCAGAAAGACCAACATCTTTATCCCACCGCCACTGAGTAACCTTGTTATCCTTGACATACTTCTTAAAGTTTGAGAGTATGTGTTCAAACTCAGTCGAAATATAGCGGCCAGCTTCTTCAAGTAAATAAGATATATTCTCGTAGTTTGCAAACAGAGTATCCTCAAACTCCTCTTCGATTCTTTTATCCTTCATTGGTTTAAGAAGAATCTTGTTGTCATCACGACAACTCCCAACCACAACAGAATCAACATGCATAGACGATACATTATTCGCACTACCAGTATCACATGTAGTCGACATTTTGTGGAAAGCAATATGATAAAATAAGTATTGTCGAAATAAAATGTGTTTAATGTAACCAACTTGTGGTATATATAGGCAATTTAAAGATTGTTGTAAAAAAAATTAGTTTCCTCCTTTTTTAAAGGCGAAATTTGACTTGTTCAATATGAAACCCCCATAAAACACACATATTAAAAACTGCTCAGCAAAAAGTAAAAAGGGTACTAATCCTGTAAAACGCAACAGTTATGATACGATAGACCCGCAGTTAGAATACAAATCCAATGGATGAAAATTAATTAACCATCTGGATCCAACGGTCTTGGAAATTCGAGAATAGATGGCTTAGATTTAATCTGACACTTGATCTAACGGCCAAGGAAATTCGAGAACTTAAAGAATAAACGGCTGAGATTTAATTTCAAAGTTGATCCAACGGCCTTGGATATTAGGGAATCAAAGGCCCAGATCTAAAGTCAATGGAATCAAACGGCCCACATTGCAAGTCAAACTTTCCGTATTTTTCAGACGTCACGTGAACATAATATTAAGAATAAAGAAAGAAAAATGATAAATCCTCCTAAAGATTAGCCTAAAAATCCTCCTAAAACTTTAAGAAGGTGACATGTGTTATCCACTAATTCTCTTTCCTAATCTTGCCCCCTGATTTTTTCACATGTCATCATCCAATAATTAGGAGGATTTTTAGGCTATTTTGTTAGAAGGATTAATCATTTTCGAGAAAGAAATAAAAAATATTAATAAGAGTATTTTTTTTTTACTTTTATTTGAGACACGTGTTGAATGGTTATAACCCGACTCGACCCGATAAAAACCAGCCCCCGCCACCGCCATCAATTGAGAAAGGTATATATTCGAAGTTGGGTTATCATTTTCTCACAATCAAATCATAATCGCATCAATCAAAAATCATTCACAATAATCTTTTTTCTTTCATTCTGTTTGTTGATATCACAATAATATTCTTTATTATTGTTTGTATTAGATAGATTGTATTTTTTTTCATTATGGATGCAATTAAAAAATTCCTTTTCAGTTCGTCGTCGTCGTCGTCATCATCACATCATCATCATCATCATCATCATCATCATCATCATCATCATCATCATCATTGTCTGATTCTTTTCGAGAGCATGTATGATTCTTTATTCTTTCTGTTTTTATATATATATATAATTATTATTGTGGATTTGTATGTATCTATAATCTATATCTATAATGTTTCTTTTTTCTATCTTAATATATATATTTAGAATACAATTATGTGGATGATTCTTTATTCTTTCTGTTTTATATATATAATTGTAGATTTGTATATTTATAATTTATATTGTTTCTTTTTTCTTTCTTAATATATATAATAAATATACAATTATGTGGATGTTCTGGGTCTAAAAAGATGTTTTTTATTAAAGATTTTGATTATCTGATTTGTAATAAAATTGTTATCTTCTTCTAATTGTTACCGTAATTTCAAGATTCAATGAAAAAAGTATAATTGGAACCTCATTTGACCCGTTTCAACACTAGTAATAGCACCCATTGCATAACCCACCGAGCTTTGACTTATCATGGTGGTGATGATGTTTTTACTCTGGTTATATATATATATAGGATATATGTATTTCTTCGAGTCAATAGTTTTTTTTAAAGAAAAACAAAGCCCGTGATTTTGTTACTCAAAATTTTTAACCGATTTTTGTCAGAACTCAAATATAATAATTTTTTTTTTTTGAAACATTGAGAGAATCAATGTTCAAGTTTGTACATTCTGAGGACCTTTGTTCCACACGTTGTCCATATATCTTTTTTGACGATGTTTCTTGTCAATTCTTTAGGCTTTGGCAAGGATAGGTATCATTTCCGAGGATTGTGGTAGTCCGTTCGTTGGAACTCTTGTATGTGTGCTGGTTGGTTTGATGGGTAGGATTCCCATTGCTAAGAAGAGTAGTCATAGGGCTGTTGATCAAGGGAAAAGAACTCTTTTATCGTCTTCCCTTGATGAAAAGGTTGTCGGTACTCATAGACCGTCTCCATGTATTGCCCCAGGTAGGTTTATATAATTGTACAGTACATGACGACACTTTTAGTTGTACAGTTTTTAAAACTCCTGCAATGTTTTATTTTGCATATTTACAGCTCGAGGCGATGCATCAATTGTTGTTCAATCAGGGTGTGTCTTGCCTACTCTTATTCAGGATGGAAAGTTGATTGGGTGTGTGAATCGGAAGGTCAGTTTTGAATCTTCGTTTGAGTTATTCGTTACATGTAGAGTTTGTTGTCTCTAAGCTATACTTAATGTATATGTGTATACAGGGTAAAGATAAGCAATTAACTTTTGTCATGGAGACTAACGAGAAATCACAAAAAGTTGACTTGACTAGGAAACACTACATAAATGTTGTGAACATTCATAAGATGATTCCACATGCTATATCAGGTAGGCATATATAATTGGACTGGATGGGATAAAAATTTATTTCTACCGCTCTCATATTTCTTTTTTTTTATTCTTATTATGCATATTCGCAGATTATGTTTCAGAGTTTGTCCTGTCAACTTTCATCTCAAAGGGTGGCAAGCCAATTGAGTCTCAGAAACACGAGGTAAAATACTGAATCTTTCTATGAATAAAATTTTGTATGTACATTGTGTTGTTTCTAAACTAGATTTTTATTTGTATGGTTACAGGGACATGAAAAACGATTAAGCTCTCTTGTGGTGAGTAGAACAATTACCGGCTTGGTGAGAAAACAGGATAAACAAGTAGTGGGTACGCAAAGAACCATTACCGGTGTTGTCCCAGGTAGGTATCTGAATTGGGCAGTAGAGGATAATATGTTAACAAAAGTACTGAAATTTCTATGTACTATTCTTTATATATGCAGCTCAAGGACATATACCAATTATTCCATCAGGGTTTGAACGATCAACTCTCATTCAGAAGGATAGCAAGTCGGTTGGGTTTAAGAAATCCCAGGTCATTCTAAAATTCTGTTCCGGTTCATCATCATCATCATCATTGTCTGATGATTCATCCTTTCATCATCTTCAACAGCATGTATGATTCTTTACTCTTTTTGTTTATATATATATATAAAGTTATATCACGAATTCTTTATGTTTATATATATAATTATAACTGTGGATGTCATAATATTCATTAAGATTTGATTTTTGGAATTGTAATGAAAATAGTATGATATTATTTTGTTCATTAACTAAAGATTCTACAATAAAGTATTAATAAAACATAATCTTATCTGACCCGTTTTTGTAATATGACCCATTGGTTGTGATTTATTTTTAGTGATCATGTGTTTACTATGGTTATATTTAGTGATGATGACT
The DNA here is from genome assembly GCA_034093135.1 of Erigeron breviscapus. Taxonomy (NCBI): domain Eukaryota; kingdom Viridiplantae; phylum Streptophyta; class Magnoliopsida; order Asterales; family Asteraceae; genus Erigeron; species Erigeron breviscapus. Next base: position 76,527,135 of record CM067168.1, read on the forward strand.
TTCCTTGTCTATTCTTTTATTGTTAGGCGCTGAGCATGAAACCAATTCGAAATGAAGATACCGACAAGATTGAAGAAATGACCACAACAGCAGCCGGTTGTCATGGAGCTGCTAACAATTTTGAGAGTACAGATGCTGTCGAGAAAGGAAGTCAAATCTCGTTTTTGAGCAAGGGTTACGTATATCAGATGATTACTCTATTTGAGAGTAAACAATCAAATATCGTTTTTGAGAAAGAAAGTCAAAAGTCGTTTTTCAGCAAGGGGCAGAATTATTCGATACGTACGAACCCTCTATTTGAGAGTGAACAACCTAATCTCGTTTTTGAGAGCAACAGTAAGCCGGGGCCTATTGGTGAGAGTAAAAATTCAACAAATATTCGCTTGAGGTGTAAACAAGATAAAAAGGTTGATGGTATCCATAGAACGTCTCCGTATCATGCCCCAGGTAAGTTTATTTAATAGTACAATGTATGATAATTTTATATGTACACTTTTAAAACTCTTGCAATGTTTTCTTTTGCAGCTCAAGGTGATGCATCAGTTATTGTTCAATCAGGGTTTCTCCAGCCTACTCTTATTCAGGATGACAAGTTGATTGGGTGTGAGAATCGGCAGGTCAGTTTTGAATCTTCTTTTAAGTTCTGCGTTAATACTGTACAGTTTGTTTTCTTTAAGCTATACTTCATCTGTATGTATACAGGGTAAAGATAAGCTATTAACTTCTGCCATGGAATCGCACAAAGTTGACTTTACTAGGAACCAAAGTATAAATGCTGTGAACATTCATAAGATGACTCCTCTTGCTGTCTCAGGTAGGCATATATAATTGGACTGTGATAATTTTTTATTTCTACAGCGCTCATATTTCTTTTATTTGTTATCATGCATATTTTCAGCTTCTCTTTCAGAGTGTCACCAGCCAATTTTCATCTCGAAGGGTGGCAAGCCGATTGAGTCTCAGAAACACAAGGTAAAATTTTGATTCTTTCCATTCATTGAATTATTGTATGTTCATTGTGTTGTTTCTAAGTTAGATTTTATTTGTATGGTTACAGGCACAAAAAAAACAATTAATTTCTGTTATGGAGAGTAGAACCAATACTGGTTTGGTGAAGAAACAGAATAAACAAATAGTGGGTACCCAAAGAACCATTACTGGTGTTGTCCCAGGTAGGTCTGAATATGGCAGTAGAGGATAATATGATTGCATTAGTGCTGAAATTTCTATGTATTATTTTGTATATATGCAGCTCAAGGACATATACCAGTTGTCCGATCAAGGTTTGAACAATCAATCCTCATTCAAAAGGATAGCAAGTTGATTGGGTCTAAGAAACTCCAGGTCAGTTTAAATTTTTTTTATATTAATGTGTGTGTGTGGTGTGTATACCATGTGATTTCGCTAAGCTAGACCAATGTGAATACTTACAGGGATCCGAGAAACTATTAAGTTCTGTCGTACAGAGTAAGAAGCCAGGGATCATCAGCTCAAGCAGGAAAAATGATATAAAGGTTGTAGGTACTCGTAAAGATCTGGTTGATGAGAGGTCTCTTAAGTCAGTATCCAAAAAGAAACCAGGAAAAATTGACCCAAGCAGGAAAAATGATATAAAGGTTGTAGGTACTCGTAAAGATCTGGTTGATGAGAGGTCTCTTAAGTCAGTATCCAAAAAGAAACCAGGAAAAATTGACCCAAGCAGGAAAAATGATATAAAGGTTGTGGGTACGCGTAAACATTTTGTTGATGAGAGTTCTCTTCAATCTGTATCTATACAGAGGAATGTTAAAACTGTTCCTCAAGTACCACCTTATAAAGGTGGCAAAATCAGTTCTTCTGAGCTCAAACCTCGGTGGAGATTCTAGAGTCAAGACGGTGGCCATGAGCTACGAGCAAAGCCATACAATCTATACAGCCAGGGATGTTTCAGTACATGATCTTTTTATATTAAATTGATATTAGTTGCTACAAAACTTAATTTTCTACTTGTGTATGCAGGTTACAAAGAGTGCAACAACTCAACAGATTATCTCCAGTTTTTAATCGTGAGGCAAGCTTTAAATAAAGCTAAGCAGTTGCGAGGGTAAAAGGTATGTCAAAAATCAAAAAGACCATTAACCATTGAGTGGATTGTTTTTACTGCATGCATTGCGAAGGTAAAGGTATGTCAAAACAGACTTCCACCCATCATGACCCCCCTCCCCTCCCACCCCCCCCCCCCTCCCCCCCCCCCCCCCCCCCCCCCCCCCCCCCCCTCCCCCCCCCCCCCCCCCACCCCCCCCCCCCCCCCCAACTCCCACCCATCACAACTCCCATCCCCATCCATCGTAACCCCCACCCACTACTCCCTCCCATCATAACCCCCCAACCAACAACAACCACCCATCACAACTCCCATCCATCGTAAACCCCACCCACTACTCCCTCCCATCATAACCCCCCAACCAACAACAACCACCCATCACAACTCCCATCCATCGTAAACCCCACCCACTACTCCCTCCCATCATAACCCCCCAACCAACAACCACCCCAAAAAAAAAAACCTCAACACATAGAACAGTCCATTAGTTAAGTAAATTGATCATTAGTTGTGCTGCTGCTGACAACGGGAATTATTCGTGTAATTAACTTTTTATGTTTCCTACCGAACTATATATGTATGGTATATGGGCTGTGATGAGACAAAATTGCGTGAAGTTTGAGATTAACCGTATCTTGGCAGGGTAACTTTTGTATTGCAGCCATGGCGGTTTTATCCACTTTGCACTGTTTCTTTTTTACAAATCTGAGCCCTCATTGTTTTTATCTTGATGGATTGACCCTTTTCAGTTTCGACCCAGGTCTGTAGTAAGTTGGGTTCAGCTTGGTAGGTTTTGGGTATGCTACTCTGTTGTATTAATTTCTAGGCTCATGCAAATTTTCCTCGTGCCATTTGGGTCTGAGCTTTTAAGTCTTTAATTGGTTCCTTTTTTCACTTGTGGGGTTGGTTAACCCGATGGCCAAATACTTTGTTTTATTGAGCTCAAAGGTAATGTAGATTTGGTTGAGTGGTAGTTTGTTCTATTTGCTGGTGCCTAGATTCATAATTTCCGGTCTTTTATTGCTTGTTAGTAGGTATTGGCAAGTCATAGATGTTACATGTAGCTTATAGCTCTTATTAGGCACTTTTAGTTCGGATACGAGTCTCGTCTAATGAATCTAGGTTCACAAATGCCAACAGTCTGACCAGTTAGATCAGAAGAGTGAAAAAAATATACTCATTTACCATAAATTAGGTAGAGCAACTGTTAAGGTTTGCAAACTGCGAAATCTTTCCTTATTCTTGAGTTCCAGCTTAATAAGGAAAGTGTATTCACATCGGTGGATTTAGCTCTATATGTCCAAAAAGCTTGAACTGGTTCACTGCTTGGTTCTGGGTTTGAGCAACCTGCCAATTTTGACTGGTCCGGTTACAAGTCGTGTAACCATTCAACTAGAACCATGATCGCGGCCATTTCCCCGTCTGACCGGCCAATCAGATTGGGTTTTTAACATCCCCCCTTTTCAGTTCCTGTAATTGTCATTTTACTTGGTTGATCTAAACTGAATATACAGTTTGTATCTTGTTTGGCCTCTGTTTTAGATTTGGCACCCCCATATATTAAACTTGGTTGAAAAACCATAGTCTACTACGAGTTGATATGTAGTTTTCCTTATTTTTGCTTGTGAAGTTCGTTAAAATTACTATAATCAGTTGGCCCTTGATATACCAATGTTCTAATATTATTTGCTGTCAAAGTTCTCTGTTATGTAGTCTTACGTAATTTTTATGTTTTCTTTTAGGGTCAGAGTGTAAGAACACATTAATGTCTTTCCACCCCTCCCTCCCATGATCACTTTCCCCACTCCCACTCACCATGACTCATCCCCTCCCCTCCCGCCCCATTAAATTGACTCTGAGTTGGTTGATCATGTTTTACTTGTAAATTTCCTTGCACTTATGCATTCGGTTAGGGTACAAGTTTTCTTATGAGTTGGTACTTGGTAGACCAGTTTTTGCTGTCATTAAATTCATATTGGCATGTTCTCATGTCACTCTAGCTTTGGAATATAGATATATACATAAACCCTAATATATCCAACTTGGTGCTAATAGAAATACATTGAGTTGATTAACTAGTTTTTGCTGGTGAAACATAATAAGTTTTTCTGTTCATAGCATATGTAACCGTGTTTTCCTAAATTAGTTATTGGACTACACTTTTGCTTGCTATATTATTTTATCTCTGTATGTGTTTACTCATGGGACTACATGGACTGGATTTTGCTTGCCAATATTTTGGTCTCACTGAATTTCATTTAGGCATGTTCTCATGTCACTCTAGCTTTGGAATATAGATATATACATAAACCCTAATATATCCAACTTGGTGCTAATAGAAATACATTGAGTTGATTAACTAGTTTTTGCTGGTGAAACATAATAAGTTTTTCTGTTCATAGCATATGTAACCGTGTTTTCCTAAATTAGTTATTGGACTACACTTTTGCTTGCTATATTATTTTATCTCTGTATGTGTTTACTCATGGGACTACATGGACTGGATTTTGCTTGCCAATATTTTGGTCTCACTGAATTTCATTTAGGCATGTTCTCATGTCACTCTAGCTTTGGAATTTAGATATATACATAAACCCTAATATATCCAACTTGGTGCTAATAGAAATACATTGAGTTGATTAACTAGTTTTTTGCTTGTTATAGTTGGTTTTCAGTTTGATTCATTTTGGTTTTTGTAGTCTTGTTATGTGTTTTATTTGAACTTAGTTTATAAGAACACATAAATGTGCCCACATAAGTTTTAGTTTGTAGAATCGTTTAATCAGACTAGGTTTGTTTGAGATATCCTTTATTAGTTGTGATATTCTTTGAATTTTTTTCTATCCTTTTAAATTTTGTGTTTTCGATGGACCAAATTCTTGTTGTTTTAACTTGTAGATCTATTATATAGTTTCGGTTGATGGACTATGCTTGAATACCAGTTTTCGTTGTTCTTACTATTATTTCCTTTTACGTATTCAAACACATAAACGGACGTCATAGATATAATTTGTAGATCTATCTAATAGTTTCAGTTGATGACTATTGTATATTTTAATGTTATTTACTGATGCTTAGCTTCTATGTTTTATTTTATGATTATTTATTTCCGCTCATTTGAACGCATATAACATATATATTATTTTGTGGATCCATTGAATATGCTAGTTTAAGTTATCGCTTGTCAAGGTTGTTAATAGGTTCGTTATATTTTATTCATTTAGTCATTACATTACATCTTAAGTTAAACGTGCACATAATGTGTCCTGTTAGACTTGTTTCTGTCAAGTATGTGTTTCATATACCTATTAGACTTGGTTCTCGTGTTTTCAAGTCATGCATGACTTCGGACTGCTACCCCATGTGTAGAAGTTTGCACAATCGGTTAATAGAGGCTTCTTAGAGTTTATAGACTCGTTCTGGCCTTTAAACCTCATTAAATTCATTTCTATTTTTCTCGTAAGGATATATGTTTCTATACACTTGTTAGTATGCTTTCACTGTATTTATAGGATACAGAAAAACACTTTTTGTACATGATCTCACGCTTTTTACTTGATATTATATGCTTTCATGATTTGGTGATAATTGTCTATGTAAGTCTATTTTCTATTCGATTGTTTCCTGTAGCTTTTTAGAATTGATCTTATACTAGGATTATTCATACATACACGTGTTCCCCAACCCATATACGTGAGTTTTGATAACCGCTTACTAGGTTAGTTTAAGTTGATAGACTCGTCTTTGGTTGTGAAGCTTAATTTATTTATGAATATGCTTACAATATGTGTTTTCATTTTGACCCCCTTATCTTTCTGGAACAATGTTTAAGTTGATTGATTATCTGCTTGTGGAGCTGGTTAAATTGTTCATATCCCATTGGTTAATATATTAGTATATGGACTTGTTTTTGCTTATATTTGTTCTGATGCCATGTAAGTTTTTACATTCTACTGTATTTTTTTTTATGTAAAATTAGCTATACGTGTTTTTTATAAAAATATAAGTAGATAGACCATTAATTTGCTATAGTTTCTCATGGTATACAATAAATTACAAGATCTGTATATATTACAGGCTTAGTTTGAGAGGATGTTTCTTTTTATTTTCAAATCATTCGTGATTTTATTATTAATGTTCAATTTATGATTTGATTATTATATGAGTACTTCATTAATGCACACACATCTTGATCTACCCATCTGACAGTTATTTCTTCTCATTGTAATTTTTTTAGGTTTGTTCTCATTTTTTCTTAAGTGTTTAGTTTTTTATCAATGCAAAAATCCTTTATAAATTTAATATTCTGAGCCGATCCCTTTGTTTTAGAAATGGATGCTTGTTTTCATGTCTTTTATAATTTATGATCACATTGTAAATGTACTTCCTTCAGTTTGTTATCAAATGGATGTTTGTTTTCATGTCTTTCATAATTTATGATCACATTGTAAATGTACTTCCTCTAGTTTGTTTTCATGTCTTTCATAATTTATGATCACATTGTAAATGTACTTCCTCTAGTTTGTTTTCATATCTTTCATAATTTATGATCACATTGTAAATGTACTTCCTCTAGTTTGTTATCATGTCTTGGAATGTTTAATTTTTAATAAATACATCATAAAATTCAAGTTTGTACAATTGTCTAATAGGCTGGATGGAGTTGATGTAGTTTTGCATTTCATTTTTATGTTATTACCTCACAATTCAAAAGTCTCTAAAGCTAAAGAATAAATTTGTTCTTGGCCCATCATAGAAACATAGATAAGGTCAACAACGAAACAAACAATGAAACTTTTTTCGTACAAGTATTTTAGAGTAATGTTTCTTGGTTATATAAACACATAATTGACAATCTCTTCCTAGTTCTTAGAGAGGATGGTCATGAGGTTGTCTTCATAAGGGGTTCAATGGGTCACGTGTTCGAGTCTCATTGGAAACGTTCAGATACTAATTTCCTCAGCGAATAATTAGGTAGCAAAAACTTGTAAAAATAAATAATAATTAGAAAATTACAAATTATTGTATTCGCCATAAGTACACGTTATAATCTTGATTTACTCATTTCACAACTATTTTCTAATGAAGGACGTAAGTTTGATGTGTATTTAATGTAAATTATTAGCTTGTACACATGTAAAAAACAAGAGCTTTTACACTTGAATTAAAGTTCATTTTTTAAAACAACACTTGTTAATAATCTTCTTTCTTTACTAATTGCATTCATAATACAAGTTAACAAATCTTGTTTTACTAAGAGTTCCAAATTTCTAAAAACACCAATAAGACTTGTTAGTAATTTTCTTTTATATGGTATCATTGTTTTTTTTAGCTTTTCGTCTTAATAATTTATCTTTGTCTTTGTATTACCAAGTAAAACATTACTCTTTGTATTATCAAGTAAATCATTATTCTAAAGTTATGCGTTTGTATATCATACATAACCGGTTATACATGCCTAAATACATCAAAATATCATATTGATTATTTTGTTTCCAGGCATGTATGATATACTAATTTTAAACCCGTTCAGTTTAATTATGTATAATATTTTTCATTTCGTTCATAAGTTTTTATATCTTTTTACTTATTTATTCTTCTCTTTTTATTCATAAAAATAAGGCAGAGTCCAAATGACCGTTGTTATAAATGGATAAAAATTAAAGTGAGGTTTCACCACTTTTTTAGGATATTGAAATTAGGCAGAGTCCAAATGACGGGTATACTGTATAGATAAGTCGTCGTATATTTTTATTTCTTTTTCCGGCAATTAAAGAAGTTGAGAATTGGGCATATTTTTTTAGCTTGATTTTTACTCTAATCAAATATCAAGCATTATATTTTGGTATAAGTAAATGACTTTTTTCTTCAATGCCCACAACCCGTTTGATAAAATGCCTGGAAGAAATAATATTATTCATATGTTTCTTAAATTTTCTCTTTTTCATCTGGGTACATCTAATATACTTATGCGGTAATTTATGTAACTAGCTCCCGAGAGAAAGGGAGGGCGATATAGCCATGAGAACCAAATCAATTATCAAATGGCCAAAACAAGTAATCGCATCATTATTTGGGCAGTTGATTAAAACTGAAAAATATGTAGAAAAAGCTGTTATACAAATCAGTTCAAAATTGCAGAGGATTTTGCTCATGTTACCGAAGAAATACTTTTATGCATATACAGAGCTTACGGACGTGTGCATAAGCCTCGTATTGTAATGAGGATATTCGGAAAGATGAAGGAATATATATGAATGTGAACTCTCGTAAAAGGTCATGTCACGGTCTTCTTGATTCTTGTTGATGAAAACCAATTAAAAGTAGCTTTGAAGTTTTATAGGTATATGAGAGAGTTACGTTTTTCTCCTAATGTTCCTTTGCTTAATGTCTTGATTAAAGCCCTTTTCAAGAATAGCGGAAATTAGGATATTTCGTGAAATGCCTAAGCACGGGTGTGATCCAAATACTTACACGCATGCCACACTGATTAACGGGTTGTGTAGATTAGGGAAAGTTAGTGAAGCTAAGGAGCTTTTGAAGGAGATGGAGAGTAAAGGTTGTTCACCAAGTGTTGTCTAATAAATGGAGGATAAGAATGTACTCGTAATTCCCAATATTGATATGTATAGTTCTCTAATAAATGGCCTATTCTGTGGCCATGGAGGTGATGGTTGGAAAACGTCATAGGGCCATTATGGTAACTTACAGCACGTTACTTCATGGATTATGTAAAGAAAGGAAGCTTCTTGATGCTTTAAAGATATTTGATAGGATGAATCTTCAAGGCTTAAAACCAGATGCGGGTCTGTGACAGTTAAAAATTTCAAGAAGCGGCCAACTTTCTTGATGAAATGGTATTTGAAGGAATTCCTACAAAACGAGTGACTTGGAGTCTTCATGTTAAGATTCAGAATACCGTGGTTCTAGGTTTTGTAGAGTGAATGATTCAAATCGTGCATTTGAGTTACACCATAGCATGCGGAGTAAGGGAAATTGCATTGATGCGGTAAGTTTTGAATTTCTCGTTGCTCTTTTTTGTATGAATCATGATGTTTATAAGGCAATTCGTGTTTTTGATGAGATAGTAATTGATGGGGGTATTTGGGGAAAACAAAAGGATCAAGAAGCAGCTTAGTTAGTGAATGAACTTGTGTCTGAAAACCAAGTATGAAATTAGCTCACAGTTTCTTGATTATCTTTTATGAAATGAAAGAACACACACCTTAGTATTAACTACATATGCACAGTTTTGCACCATATTTTCATAGCAACTATGGTACCTACGTAGGGCTGTAAACGAACCGAACGAACACGAACGAGAGCTTGTTCATGTTCGTTCGTTTAACTTAACGAACGGTTCACGAACAGATAAACGAACATAATGTTATGTTCATGAACATATAAACGAACATAATGGTTTGTTCATGTTCGTTCATTTGTGTTCATGAACGAATGTTCACGAACACAAACAAATACCAATGAACAAACATATAACTAAAAATATTTACAAACATATAATTAAAAATATTATAATTCATATTCAAGGTTACAAAATATTGATCGGCTAAGAGTTTTACGAAACTTTCCTACTTTAGAAAGTGAAAATATCTTCATATTTAATTTTCCTTTTAAGTATATAAATAATTAGATATTAATGTTAATATTAATAGTAATATTAATATATATAGCAAAAAGAAATGTTCACGAACATAAACAAACGGATGTTCATGAACATTGTTCACGAACATCGTTCATGAACATATTATCGAACGTTCACGAACATAAGTGAACGAACGAGGGTTGTGTTCATGTTCGTTCGTTTAACTAAACGAACGAATTTTTATGTTCATGTTCGTTCATTTAACTAAACAAACGAACACGAACGAGGGTTGTGTTCATGTTCGTTCGTTTAACTAAACGAACAAATTTTTATGTTCATGTTCTTTCATTTAACTAAACAAACGAACACGAACGAACTTACCGCCGAACGGTTAATGAACTGTTCATGAATGAACTATTCGGTTCATTTACAGCCTTATACCTACGTAGTTTCCATTCCTTTTTGGTGAAGTTTCTATACATTGAAATTGTATGGAAAGAAAAAAAATATATTAAAGTATTATTTTTTCCTTGTTTTTTTTTTTTGTTTCTAACAAATGTTGACTGCAAAGATAGATCACATTGCTAGTCGAAACCATTGTTGTAAAACCAAATGGTATTATTAATCAAGTTAAAAACTTCAGTACTTCACGGCATCTTGCCAACTCTGTTCAATGTCTTTATTCAATTATCCTTGTTGTAACTCGATAAATGGGTCATTGTTCTTCGATTGTTGTTAATCAGTATTGGCCGGTTGAAAAAACTAACACCTAGTATTAATCACATATGCACATTTTTGCACCATACCTTCATTGCAACTATGGTACCTATGTAGTATTCATTCCTTTTTGGTGAAGTTTCTATACATTGAAATTGTATGAAAAGAAAAAAAATATATTAAAGTATTATTTTTTCCTTGTTTTTTTTTTTTGTTTCTAACAAATGTTGACTGCAAAGATAGATCACATTGCTAGTCGAAACCATTGTTGTAAAACCAAATGGTATTATTAATCAAGTTAAAAACTTCAGTACTTCACGGCATCTTGCCAACTCTGTTCAATGTCTTTATTCAATTATCCTTGGTGTAACTCGATAAATGGCTCATTGTTCTCCGATTGTTGTTAATCAGTATTGGCCGGTTGAAAAAACTAACACCTAGTATTAATCACATATGCACATTTTTGCACCATACCTTCATTGCAACTATGGTACCTATGTAGTATTCATTCCTTTTTGGTGAAGTTTCTATACATTGAAATTGTATGAAAAGAAAAAAAATATATATATCAAAGTATTGTTTTTCCCTTGCTTTTTTTTTGGTTTCTAACAAATGTTGACTGCAAAGATTAATCACATTGCTAGTCGAAACCATTGCTATTGGTCATCGTTATTATACGTCAAATGCACACTTGACTTCTAACTTTGATGAACCATAACTAGTCGAAACCATTGTTATAGAACCAAATGGTATTATTTTAGTTAAAAACTTCAGTACTTCACGGCATCTTGCCAACTCTGTTCAATGTCTTTATTCAATTATCCTTGGTGTAACTCGATAAATGGCTCATTGTTCTCCGATTGTTGTTAATCAGTATTGGCCGGTTGAAAAAACTAACACCTAGTATTAATCACATATGCACATTTTTGCACCATACCTTCATTGCAACTATGGTACCTATGTAGTATTCATTCCTTTTTGGTGAAGTTTCTATACATTGAAATTGTATGGAAAGAAAAAAAATATATTAAAGTATTATTTTTTCCTTGTTTTTTTTTTTTGTTTCTAACAAATGTTGACTGCAAAGATAGATCACATTGCTAGTCGAAACCATTGTTGTAAAACCAAATGGTATTATTAATCAAGTTAAAAACTTCAGTACTTCACGGCATCTTGCCAACTCTGTTCAATGTCTTTATTCAATTATCCTTGGTGTAACTCGATAAATGGCTCATTGTTCTCCGATTGTTGTTAATCAGTATTGGCCGGTTGAAAAAACTAACACCTAGTATTAATCACATATGCACATTTTTGCACCATACCTTCATTGCAACTATGGTACCTATGTAGTATTCATTCCTTTTTGGTGAAGTTTCTATACATTGAAATTGTATGAAAAGAAAAAAAATATATATATCAAAGTATTGTTTTTCCCTTGCTTTTTTTTTGGTTTCTAACAAATGTTGACTGCAAAGATAAATCACATTGCTAGTCGAAACCATTGTTGTAAAACCAAATGGTATTATTAATCAAGTTAAAAACTTCAGTACTTCACGGCATCTTGCCAACTCTGTTCAATGTCTTTATTCAATTATCCTTGGTGTAACTCGATAAATGGCTCATTGTTCTCCGATTGTTGTTAATCAGTATTGGCCGGTTGAAATCGTTATCAATAGTTTGACACAAACCTTTTAACTAATGTATGTAGCTTTTTTTTCTGAATAAAAAATTAGAGCTTATATGGGCTCGACAACTTTAATGCACTTTCAAAACATATAATTTACTCCTTCCGTCCCATTTTAATTGTCTTATTTTGATTGGTCAAGTCTTTTTCTTCCTACTTTGACCGTAAATATATTTGTTTGTGTTATATATTAGTTGATGAAAGTTATATCAATGAAAAGTACATTTAAAATTCAATTAATTCATATATGTTATATCAAGTGTTATATAACACAAACAACAATATTTACGGTCAAAGTTGAAAGAAAAAAACTCAAAAAGTCAAACTATGACACTTAATATGGGACAGAGAGAGTACTTACTAGAGGAGGGGGATATAGAACCCAACCTATTCAGCCCAACACCACTAGTTTTGGTACATTATTTGGTTAGATCTTAGCCCAAAAGTTAAAATGAACCCAACCCAAAAATAATAAACCCCATGCTTTAGATAAACTTTTTTAGAAAATAAAATCATCTGCTCATCTAGACATCTAGTCAGCTCAAGTTTACTGATGTGGGTTCATGCTTTATGTTTTAGCTTTTGATGGAAGTTTTTATAAGAATACAACAACAAAATTATCCCAAGTTTTGAACGGCTATTCATCATCCTCAATTTTACTTGATATTAAATCAGAATTTTATAATTTTATCAATGTTATACATTAAATTTTTATTATAATTTATGAACTTTGTAATAAACTATTTGTTTATTTTGAGAGTTTGTATAATTTTTCAAGTGTGATTTTTTATTGTTAATTCTTGTTGGAAACTTGCTAGTTTATATTTCTTTAAGTTGTTTTTGTAAAAAGTTTTATCATTATATTTGTTTTAGGTAGTTTTTAGTATTGTTTTTAGGTGTTGTTTGTATGTTGACTTTGGGCTGTTTTTATTACTCTTGTTTTAGGTTGTTTTGTTGCTGTTTTCAATGTCGTTCCTAGGTTGTTTTTAGGTTGTTATGTTGCTGTTTTAAGGTAGTTTTTAGTATTGTTTTTAGGTGTTGTTTGTATGTTGACTTTGGGCTGTTTTTATTACTCTTGTTTTAGGTTGTTTTGTTGCTGTTTTCAATGTCGTTCCTAGGTTGTTTTTAGGTTGTTTTGTTGCTGTTTTCAATGTCGTTCCTAGGTTGTTTTTAGGTTGTTATGTTGCAGATTTAAGGCTACCTAGAGCTACTGATTAGATTTTAAGGCTGGTTAATCGCTTATTTTAAAAGGTTCAATATATACTGTCCAAACGAACCAAACACGAAAAATGAATTCCAAGTAAGACGGAACATTTAAGTTGAGTCTTGTATAATAGCACAAATATTTCGATAGTTCATGTAAATGTAACATATTTGATGGTTTGGTAAGATGAAAATGCATTTGTAGACAACTACTACAAATTAACAGAGAGATGAAAGATTAATGAAGCATATGTAAATTCCAATTTCACTTCCAAAAGAAAAACAAGGTTACATTAATGACCATAAATGAGAAAAATAAATGACATAAAAATGTTACAACAAATGTTCTAAAAAAAAGAAATGTTACAACAGTACACAGGACATGTACAAAGATAATAGAGAAAATTTCATTACATACCCCTAGGGTATGTCATATTATTAAGTTTCGCCCCTCTCGTTTTTTCGTATTACATACCCCTGTGGTACTTGACGGAGCCCAACTAACATCTGTTAGAGTGAAGGGTACGTAATGATACAAAAAGTCACCATAGGGATATGTAATAATACGAAAAAACGAGAGGGACAAAACTTAATAATATGACATACCCCAAGGGTATGTAATGAAATTTTCTCAAGATAATAATAAAAATTTCACAACTTGTATCACCTAGAAATACCCCAAAATAACAACTAATCCCATAGTAATTTTTTAGATGAATGAGGTGTTTTTGCATTTGATATGTAGAATAAGGCGTTCAACGGATGAATATGTAAAACATGTAAAGCCTTGTCATCCGTTGACCAGCCTTGTTTTACATATCAAACACAACAAAACCCATTCATCCAACAAATTTCACCCAAAGGCTAATCATCATCAGTGGAGCACGAACAACAGAACACGAACCTCACAACAGCCTTCACAGACCTTGCCAACACATTACCACGATCAGGAACATTTCTCTCCGTCATGTCTTCTACTTTAAATGAAAGATACAAGAATATTGATATAGAGTAGATGTGTGTATATAGCGATCGATAGCAATGCATAGGATCTCTTTATATAGATTACGATTTGTGATGTATCCATATATATTTTTCGGTTAGTTTCCTATAAAGTTCAGTGTGTTTTGTATGTATGTTTCTCTGTTTTGTATAAGATGGTATCATCAAATCTTGCTAGAAATTAGCTCAAAATTTCTTGAAATACATACAACAAACACACACCTGGTAGTGTGTGTGCACATTTTTGGACCATGCCTTCATCACACCCATGTTAGTTTCCATTGGTTTTTTGTTGAAGTTTCTATACAATGTGATTGTATGAAAAGAATTATAAACAACGAGAGATAGTACCCGCGCGTTGCGGCGGTGAGATGGTGGGGTGATAAGTCATAGGAGGTGATAGTCAAATGCCTTAGCCGTACGGGCTCCGCCATCAGATTTAAAAATTCGTCGAAAGTATATCGAATGACATCTCTAATGAAAGAGCATGAAATTTTAAGAACACCCATACAATTTTTATAATTTATTGATATACGGTTTTTGAGATAAAAGATTTTGAATGAATTAGAGGTATATATATAATGATTTATGGAGGAGAGAGAAAAAAATGAGTGGTTGGATTTAAGGGTATTATAGGTATATTAGGTACAGATGTTTAAATTAGTGAATAAAGAAGAGGGGTATTTTCGTCGGTTCAAATCATCTTTTCTTAAAAAAAAAAGTACTCCTCTTTTATAAGATAATATAGATATATCCGATTTCTTTTCTCCTCGCCGCTTCTTCATCTTGGTTTCCCATATCATGTATGAATTTGAGTTCTGAAAATATCTCAATTTAATGTTAGTTGCCTTGAAGATTACCTCAAATGCAAGTATATATGCAACTAAATTTGACTTTGGTGAATTACTAATATACAAACACAATATTATCAACTTTCTGTGTTTTTTTTTTCTTTTCAGCTTGGGGCAAACTACAACTAGTCACGTTTTTTAGCCATGACCGGTTCACCGACCGGTCTTTTTGTCATTTGTAACCAAATTCGCAAAGATACAAAACATTTTCCAAATAATGACTATATATGTAGATATCCAACACGTTATATATTGAACAATATCAAAATTAAACGTTTAGTGTGTAGTGTCGTCCTTGAGAATTTATGGACCTCAGCCGGAAAAAAAGGGTCCGGGGGATAGATGCAATATTTATAATTATATAAACTAAGATATAAAAACGACGATAAATGTTATAGTAAATTGGTTGATCAACTCTTGATAGTCTATATTATCTAAGATCTCATTCTCGATCGCTATCATCGTCAATCCACTAAGTCTTTTCTTGACCCATTATAACAATCAAATCTAAATTCAAAACACCCAATTCTATTTCTAAATTATTAACCAAAAAAATAAAAAATAAAATTATGTCCGATTAACATGATCGATATTCTTACTTTATATTATATGTACAACAACAACAATATTAATAACATCCACAATTTAAAAATACAAATAAAAATAAAATTATGTCCGATTAACATGATCGATATTCTTACTTTATATTATATGTACAACAACAACAACAATATTAATAACATCCACAATTTAAAAATACAAATAAAACATATGACATTAAATAAATTAAATAAAAAGATAAATCTTTCATAATAATGACTGTGTTGCTTCTACTCTAAGCCTTTTGTGAATTGTGACAATGACATACAGACGTTAGCAGACAGCACACATACAATAACGTAAGTTTAGGTTTTCTTTTTAAGAGGCGTAATATTATTTTTTTATCCATAAAAGATATGTAAGTGGACTTTTTTTTTTTGGTTAAGTACTATGGTTTAGTTTTGGATAATTGTTAAAATTGGTAATGAGCTTAGTTAATACTTAATAACATATATATTCTTTATATACATACATAAAAAAGTTAAAAAATCAGGCCCCCTAAAAAATCGGACCTCGGCCGATCGTCCACCCCGTCCCATGTCTAAACCGCCCCTGTTAGTGTGTACTCTGATTGTTGATAATTAAAATTTTTTCTATGCTAAAAAAAATTTAAATTTAAATTTTTTTAGCCTAAATATTTTTTTCCTCAGCATTTTCCTACATGGCGTCACCAGAACGATCAAACTGACAAGTCAGCAGCCACGTAGACAGCTTATCTGCTGATGTGGAGTATCCACTTAAGCAAATATAAGCCATAAGTGAGCTTTTAATAAAAAAATCTGAAGGTGTGTTTCGAACCCGTTACCTCCGAATTCACGTAGAGAGTATTCACCACTAGAACCAAGCTTGATTTTGTTTTGGAATTGGAAACCCAAAATTGATAAAACGTCATTCCTTAATAATCAGATCTCTAATTTTTAGTAAACAAATATCCCCTCATATTAGTGCCTTCATCAAACGCAATTAGTACAGAAAACAAATATCTTCCCATATTCTTTCAATCAAATTCGTTGTTGATGATACCTCAAAGATCTAAACTTTAGGAATTTAGGGTTTTAATTTAGATGGATATAATCAATATATTTATAAAGATTTCAGCATTCAAAAATTTTCTATTTCCACTGTCAATTTCACACTTCCGATCCTTTCATCCAGGTTTGTATTTTCGATCTCATTTTTGTTTGTTTTAATGTATCTCTATATTAGTTTAATCTTTATTTATATGTTTGTAAATATAAATCATGAATATGGTTATATATATATAGGGATTTCGGTATGGGTTATATCATTTGAATATAGGTTTTGGGTTTTGTGTATATAAACCACATTTGATTTAAATTGTGTATACATATAGAGATATGTATATGTATGTCTTATTTTTTTTACATGAATAGCCATACATAAGTTCATGTTAGGTTTGAAGCTGTTCATCCTATTGGTTATGTGTAATAATTTAGTAGATATTACATTTTTCGTAAGCGAATTGTGATTGTAAGAACGGTAGATCGTGGTGTTGAAACTGTAGCTTAGCGTAGCGTTTGTCACTTTTGAAGTCGTAAAGCATCTGATCACTGTATATATCATCTCAATATTTTTTTTAGAGGATAATAGTTTAAATATGAAATTCGGGCTTCTAAAGAACCCATATTCTCATGTATCTCTAGCATGATTTCCGTGACCAAAGTCATAAAATATGAGCTTTCTTTGATCAAATAAATATATGAGCTTTCTTTGATCAAATAAATAATGAATCAAGGTAAAGAAACCAGATAATCTTTATGCAGAAGACATCTACTTTATGCCTCAACTTACGTTTTTACCAAAGTTGCTTCTTTGGTACAAAGTGATTTAAGGGTAATTCTTTTCCCTCTAAACACAGTTGACTTTGTCATGTTCACTTAACATCTTTATGATCTATATATACTAATGACTTTAATTGATTAAACATTTTATGTGTTGTTGCTGTAGTTTAAATATGTAAGCTTTAACGTTGTTTATGATCTATATAAACTCTAATGACTTAAGTTAATATTATTGAATAGACTCTTATTCTATTATGATATTTTTCATGATACACTTTGCATATAGCATACTCCTCTTATGTTTCTTAGTTTCAATTCTATCTAATAATTCTATTTTAAGGCGAGTTGATGAGTCATTAGTCATAGTGCATGCATAATATGTCTGTACCATTAACATTGATGTTTGGACATGTGTAAAAAAACTCAGTGCTTATTAACAAATTTGTTTTAAGAACTTGTGCATTTCTTAACACTGGTATGTCTTTACAAATATCCTAGGCAAGTGATTTAAAGAAAGCCGAAATTGACATTCATTGGGCTAAAGGAACCTTCATTTGAAACTTCTAAATTCCAGGCTCTACAAAAACGCAAGAGTTCAGCAGATTTTATTAAATTTACCAGTAATCACATGGTGTTCCAGCTTTGCCTTTTTAGCTTGGTTAACATGTGAATTTATCACTCAAAGATTGTTAACAGTTATGAACTTTGTTGTATCTGAGATAATGGTTTCTTGATGTTTTGGTTATTAGAAATATCAAATCGTGCAGGAAGTGAAGTGCAGAATATATTTTTGGCTATACAACTAATTATGGCCTTACCCGGGAGATGGAGAAGCTAATATATTTGGTCCACTTTTCTTTTGCAGGAGGTGGTTGCCTTCTGCCGTGAACATTTCTGACCAAATAAAGAAGCTTTTCGTAACAAGAAGTTTGATCTTGTGATCAATGATTTCAAGTAAGCCCTCAACTAAGGATGTCTTATTGTATTTATGATCGGGCAACTCTATCAAGAGTTAGGATTGTAATGATAGTTGTAAGCCAAGTTTTAATCTGGTCAATTCTTAAAGGAATTGGGCAACAATAATGGTTTGACGAAATAACAAAAGCTTTTAGTAACATGAAGCTTGACCCTGTGATCAATGATTCCAGGTAAGCCTTAACTAAGAGCTAACATAGGAAGGACAGTAATAAACCAAGTTTTAACCAGGCCCATTCTTAGACAAATTGGGTAAGCAAGATGGTTAAAAGAAATAATCAAATTCTGTAATTGAAGTTGTTGCAAATTTAAAGATTTGACTTCTAGATATATGGATCTTGGTTATTTCAGAGTAATGTTACCAAGGTGATCTCAAATAAGGCCTTTCAAGTGTTGATTTTGGTTATCTGAAGTTCTCGACATGTTGTGCATCTCGATGGTGTACTTTTTCATATTTGTTTTTGAGTTTTTTGGGTTCCATATTACTCTAATGTTGGTGACGTTTAGGGTTTTTAAATCAACATGTTTTGATGAAGTTAAGGTAAGGTATATGTTGTATTAATTTTCAAATGATACCAACTTCCATTTACTACTTTTTACTTCCAAATTAAAAGCTGGACAGTTAATGGTGACTTTTGCATCCTCTCTTTCAAATAGTTATATATGCAGAAACTAAGCAAATAGCTCATATAGTTCTCTTTTACAATTTACTACAAAATGGTCTTAAAGTAGGGTTTATGTGTGGATGGTTTAATTATCTAAAAGTAACTAATGAGATGCACAGATTGTTTATTACAAAATGCTTATTTTGTCACTTTGCTAAAGTCCTATAAGTAGATAGATTTCAGCTCAATGGATTTCATTTGAGTTTCATCTATTTGACTTCTCACTACTGAGTTGGTGACATATAATTTTGTTT
The DNA here is from genome assembly GCA_034093135.1 of Erigeron breviscapus. NCBI lineage: Eukaryota > Viridiplantae > Streptophyta > Magnoliopsida > Asterales > Asteraceae > Erigeron > Erigeron breviscapus. Next base: position 76,546,574 of record CM067168.1, read on the forward strand.
TGAAGGTTGCCAAGTTAAAGAACCACTTCAATGAAGTCTTCGATAACAATCATTGGTTAAGCTTCAGGTTTTTATACTCCGTGGTCCATGTCATGTAGAGGTCATTGTCTTGTCTTACATGGTCTTCTGCAAATGGAGTATCTTTATGCTCTGTATAGTAATATTTTTCTACATATACTTACTCATGCTCTGTTTTGATAGTCTATGTCTAAGACTAACACTTTTATAATTACTATGTTTCAACCCAAGGATATTGGTTAGATAGATAAACTTGAAAATGGATTTTAAAGGGGCAAAAATAAGCTTCATTGATGTTGGATGAATGACAATAGATTCTTCTTCATCGTAATAAAATAATTGATGTTACAGGATTTTCATTTTTTTATTTTTTATTTTTGAAGTTTCATGTATATCATAATGAGTTACAAGGTTTTTTTTTTCTTTGAATGTAAGATGTTGTCAACAAAGCACAAACTTTGGTCTATCATTCCTACTTTATGTTTTATTTATTAAAATAAAGTAGGCAATTGATCAAATAACATGTTATAATAGTTTGACGATAGGGGATGTTTCTATTTGTTATATATGTTTCAAAGGTCATTTGGAAGTAAAATCCTTAAAGGGTATAACGTTTTCATATAAAACGTTTGTGATATCTTCTCTATATAGATATATAAAAAAAGTTCATACATTATGTTGTTTATGTAATATTGTAAAGTCGTCTTAAATAATATCTCAAACATCATGTATATCAACACAAATACTATCCTATTAAGTCGTTTGTTTTTCTTTTACTAGACTTATGTCCGCGCAATGCGGCGGCGATGAGGTAGTGATGGCGGTGGTGATGGTGGTGACGGTGGTGGGGGCGGCAGTGGGGACGGTGATGGGGGCGACGATGGTGGTGAATGTAAAAGTAATTGATGTTAAAGGTGGTATTGTAGTTATTTTAAGTGTTGGGGATCTATACTGTAAATTATTTCATTAAGGGTATTATAGGTATATTAGATGGAGATGTTTAAATTAGTAAATAAAGGAGAAGGGTATTTTTGATTTTTCAAAGGTAAAAAGTTTAAGGAAAAAAAAGGAGTGGTTTGTTTTATTAGATAGTATACATAATGAAATGATTGCTAAAATATGAAGACATTGCCATATCATTTAAATAAATAAAAAATAAATGAGAAGGATAGTTTAGTTAGATAGGATGGAACCACTGGGTTAAACCCCAGTGGCCAGGGGTGTTTCACTAAACCTGCTATGCGGGGCCCCGGGGGAGTTTACTCCAAGGTCTCAAGTTCGAACCTTGGTAGGTTCTCCTCGACGGTATTTTTCAATTAAGGAGGTGGTATGGTGAGAAAGGCTATTTAAGATCCGCTTAGTGCGGGACCCTTTTGTTGTGCGATTAGCACACATCATACGCGTCTGAGGTAAAATTCACTTGTCAAAAAAAAAAAAAAATTAAGATAGGATGTTTTTTTAGAAGAAATTGAAAGGGCCAGAAAGGGAAGAAAATTGTTTTTTTATTAGAGAGTATAGACTATAGAGTATAGATATAAATAATTATTCACTTTTTGTTATAATATTTTTTTGTTTCATGTCATTTACGATAAGTTATGTAAAAATTAAAAAAGCCCGGTGCAACGCACAGGTTTCACCTAGTAATGCCAACATAGAATACGACATCTCCTCTCTGGCTTTTTCGTTTTCTCTCCTTTTTTTTTTTTTTTTTTTTTTTTTTTTTTTTTTTTTTTTTTTTTTGTTTTTCTTTTACTAGACTTATGTCCGCGCAATGCGGCGGCGATGAGGTAGTGATGGCGGTGGTGATGGTGGTGACGGTGGTGGGGGCGGCAGTGGGGACGGTGATGGGGGCGACGATGGTGGTGAATGTAAAAGTAATTGATGTTAAAGGTGGTATTGTAGATATTTTAAGTGTTGGGGATCTATACTGTAAATTATTTCATTAAGGGTATTATAGGTATATTAGATGGAGATGTTTAAATTAGTAAATAAAGGAGAAGGGTATTTTTGGTTTTTCAAAGGCAGAAAATTTATGATTAAAATCAAAAATTTAAGATTTAAAAATCATTTTTAAATTTTGAGCCTTAATTTTAATTTAAACATCAAGATCTTCAATTTTACAAAATAAAGTTAACTTTTATTTTTTTTGAAAGGTGAATATCGCTGGAAACTTCGTGTCATGATTCGACAACAGGAGGTCTAGGATACGTTGTCTTAACCGGGTCTGCGCTAAAGAGCTACCTCGAAGTAGAAATGCCTATTTCAAATACCCGATAGAGGAAAACCCCTTACTAATCCGCCCGAAAGCACGACGATCGATTAATAGGGGTAAACCCTGCCCCCTCAGACTTGATCTGGGTATAACCAAGTCAAGTCCTCATAAAGAGACTTCTTATGTCTTTCCCAAAACTTGAACATAAAACATCTTGAATAGGGGTGATTTTTTAACCATTGAGCTAATACTCAAAGACACTTGGTAAAAAGGATCATAATCCATGGATCATAACTTCAAGAGGATCATAATCCATGGAAAAAGAAAGAAATGACAAGTCAAGTCCTCATAAAAAGACTTCTTATGTCCTTCCCAAAACTTGAAGATAAAACATCTTGAATAGGGAGTGATTTTTTAACCATTAAGCTAATACTCAAAGACACTTGGTAAAAAGGATCATAATCCATGGATCATAACTTCAAGAGGATCATAATCCATGGAAAAAGAAAGAAATGACACTTGGCAAAGAAGCTCGGTAAACAAGGTGCGAGCATTCGTGGGAACCCAACAAAGTTCGTTAGCCTAGCATTAATTCATTGTTTTGTTTTGTTGCATTTGACCGCCAACCTCTTTGCCTAATGCATGTTGTCCATTTCTTGTCCCCGCATTTTGGCCCCATTCTAATTACTCCGATCCCCTCTTCTCTCTAATTAATAAATTATGAGTAATAATTACTTTTGGACTTATATTGTGTACATGCAGTATTTCTGTTCTGTTATATTGTATTTTTCAAAGATTTATATAATTCACATTAGCCAAATTGATCATACAGATGAGAAGTAGCGACAAATATACTAGCTTTTATACTAAATTTTTTTTTTAACGATAATATAAATTTATTAAAGATACTAGTAAAAAGTTAACAAAAACAATACACAATCCGATAAATAAAGGAAAATAAAGAACACAATATAAAACAAATAAATTATACTACCTTTACATCCCATTAAAACTTCTAGCTTTCCAAAAACACTAAAAATTCATACATTTACAAAAAAAATTATGTCTCTTCAAAAAGTATAAGTTTTATCCGGGCTTTTCTCTTTTCTCGGTTTCACTGTAAACCGGTGACCCGGCCTTCGTAGGTAGGAGTTTTTTTTTGTCTTGGTTTACTATAGGAGTTTTTTTTTGTCTTGGTTTACTATAAATGGAAGAGTTTTTTTGACCTATTTTGCAATCCTAATAGTTAATGCTCGGATAGTGTCTAGAATAGGTAATATTATAAAATCGTAGAACTGTATGTTGTATTATTTGACAACTAATGTCTTGCTAGTTATATTCTATTAATATAAAATATAGTTTTATCTTTTGTGATTTATTTAACATCATTACTAGATACAAGTATAATTTAATCACTATCCAACTAATTAATAGGGTGATGTTTCCAAGATTTGACTTGCTTATAACATTTTGAAAAATGTAACACAGAAAGGATTGCAGAAATTTTGAAAGGATAATAAATTCCGAGTAAGTAAATTTTTTTAATGGCTAATTTGGGAATAAGAGAGACTTTAATAAATTTTTGCTAAGTTTTCGTTAATAATAAAATAATAAATTTTTAATTACCATGCATACTCGTAAGTACTAGGGCGTTCACCACCCTTTATTTCTCAATCCAATTAGCGATAGAAATATTCTTGACGGGCCTCTCATGATCAATGAAATTACAACATGACTCAAGAAAAGCAAGCAAGAGGCCTTCTTCTTATAAAATTGACATAGAAAAGGCCTATGACTCGGTCAACTGGGCCTTCCTGATTTCGATTATGGAACAACTGGGCTTCCCATAAAGATGGATTGTATGGATCAGAGGCATTCTAATTTCAACCAGATCTGCTGTCCTTATCAATGGTTGTCCCACGGCAGAGTTCAACTGCGAAATAGGAGTACCCCAAGGTGACCCCCTTCCCCCTTTTCTATTTATTATTGTGATGGAAGTTTTCAGTAACATCATAGAACGGGCATCATCTGTGGGGCTTATCAACGGCCTCAATCTACCAAACTCCGGTCCAAATATCACACACCTACTTTACGCGGATGATGCAATGATAATGGGAAGATGGTCACTGATGGCGTTAAGGAATATTACAAGGATTCTGAGATGTTTTTATCTGATTTCCGGGCTGAAAATAAACCACCACAAAGTCTGTCTTTTATGGGATAAACCTCACAGCCGATGAATGCAACACAGCAAGTCAAACCCTCATGTGTAACAATGGCCAGTTCCCGATTACCTACCTTGGGCTTACTGTTGGAGCCAACATGAATTTAACTAAAAATTGGATGCCGGTCATAGAAACCTTTGAAAACCGCTTAGCCTCATGGAAAGCCTCCACCCTCTCACTCGGGGGTCGAATTACTCTCATTCGGTCGGTGCTTGACAGCGTCCCGTCATACTACTTCTCACTGTACAAGGCCCCGGTAAGTATTCTCTCTAAGCTTGAAGCTATTCGAAGGTCCTTTTTTTGGGGGGGTACGACTGATAAAAGAAAATTTAATTGGGTTTGTTGGGATAGGGTAATTGCACCGGTGGAATCGGGCGGGCTTGGGTTGGATAGTATGTACAATAAAAATATTGCGTTACTTTCTAAATGGTGGTGGCGGTTCCGTATGGAACCAAACTCCCTATGGTTTCAAGTTGTTAGGGCTATTCACTGCTCTTCTAGTAATGGTTGGCCCATACCGGTTAAGAATAGCATTGTGGGAATTTGGAAGTCCATTGCGGGCCTAAACTCCCACTTTGCCCCACTTGATGTTTCGTTGGAGCGTGTCATTACAGGTTCAGTTGGCAATGGAGCTTCCCTTCGTTTTTGGATTGATCCCTGGATCGGAGACTCCCCATTATTTTTAGCATACCCTGATTTATTTAGATTGGAAAGACAAAAGAATTGCCGAGTCAGAGATAGATGCACAGGAGCTGGAAGATTCTCTCAATGGGAGTGGGAGTGGACTAATGCTCCCTCATCTCCTATTGAACTTTTCCAGTTGCAGGATTTACTGTCACGAATCAACCACGTCTCACTTACAGATAAGGAAGATAGCTGGAGAAGCACGATTGATTCTGATGGGATTTTCTCGGTCAAGTCAGTCAGGAGATGTATCAAAGCTGCTGTACATGGCCCCAACTGTTGGATTTTTCCTTGGAACAAACTCGCACCTCTGAAAGTAAACGTTTTCTGCTGGAGATTAGAGATGAACCGGATCGCCACTTCTGACCTTTTGCAAAACAGAAATATTGTAGTCCCTTCTTCTCTTTGTGTCTTGTCTAAGGCCAGGAATGAAACCGTCAATCATCTTTTCCTACACTGCTCTTTCCCTGAGCAGCTATGGGGATTCATTCGGTCATGGGTGAAACTACCAGTATCCAATCCGGAAAACATAAAAGATCTCCTTGAGTCTCACAAAGTCCCTGTGATACCTCATGGAAAAAGAGAGTTGTTCAATGTTATTATATTATCCTACTGCTGGACATTATGGAAGACCCGAAATGACTGCATCTTCTCTGGGAAAACCCCCTCAACAAGACAAGCGGCCAAAGATATAAAGAGCAATAGCTTCCTGTGGATTACTAACCGGTCAAAGGTTCATGACATCAATTGGTCTCAATGGAGCAGCTTTTCATTCTAGATAGCTTCTGGTACCTTGGCTCCTCGTTGCTCTCAGTGAAGTTTTTATTTACTTTGTTGTTGTGCTCTGTCTTCTTTACAGCCTTTCAAGTGTACTTTTCCTAGCGCCTCGCTAGTAGTATTAATAAAAGTGTTATATTAATGTTCAAAAAAAAAAAATCTCAATCCAATTTTATTATTTAAAACTCTTTTGATTTTATATAACAGATTTTAAGTAAAATAAAACAAGTATTAAAGTAAAACAAATAAAACAATAGGTTTCTTTTCACTGAAAATCACCGTGCATCATGAAAATTATCGTGCATCAATTGCTTCGTGAATCTTCGTGCTTCAATTTAACCATGATCTAAGGATCAAAATCTTGTTCTATTTGTTTTACTTTAATACTTGTTTTACAATACCCAACCCCTATATATATACAGTTTGAGTTTAATCAATTAATTAGGTTTTTGAGTTTTTATATGTTTTTAGGTTTAAATTTTTAGACCCTAACTTAATATTTTTTTGATTAGGCCACCATACTTTTACACTAGTTAACTACGAATAATAGTAAATTGTCCTTCATAAAATTAATACATACAAAGTTAAAACCATGATTAATACCCTACATGCAGTTGTATCAATTTCAAAACAAATGTCTCATCTTGCTTTTGCATCGCACCTCCAGACTAAGAATTAGCATAAGTACTTTTAGGGAAATTGACACAGATATACATAGGATTATTTTTTGGTGTCAATTTTATCCATCTCAATGGGTGATCACCATGCTAGTCATAATAGTATAAAGGTTTAAAAAGGCAAATTTGCCACTCAAAATGTATATAAAGAGCAAATTTGCCACTCATTTTTTTATAAAGGCAAATTTGCCATTCAAAATACATGTAAAGAGTAAATTTGTTACTCATTCTACTATAAAGGTTTATTTGTCACTAAAATAGATATTTAGGTGCAATTTTGTTCTTATATTAAATGATATTCGTATTTGTCAAAATAATGAGATTTGTTTCATAATTTTTGACTTTTGGTCATCTAACAATCTATTTCCTAGATTAGTTGTTAATGACGATAAAGTTATTTGGTACGAGTATTTTTTTTTATAAAGTCTAGGTCCGAGATCACCTAAAACCGACCGACGTTGTTGCTATTTTTAATAGTATGTCATGTCGGATCTTAAATCCGTAGTCAGCAACACAATCACCAACTTGATAAGAAAAAATGAAAAAATTGCAACTTAGTATCAATTTAAGTGACAAATTTGCTCTAAACATGCATTTTGAATAAAAATTGAAAAAGTTGACCCGGTCTATTCAACACTTGTCATAAAGTAACTAGATATACTATTGTATTTTAGAGAGGGGGAGATATCCATTCAAAAGAAAAAGAGAGGGAAAGATAAAATATTCTCTTTAAGAAAGAAAGAAATTAGAAGGAAACGATATATAAAAAAATGGAACGTGTAGGAGGAGGAGGTTTCCATGGCTTCCACAAGCTCCCCATCCACCCTACATCTGGTACGTCTTCTTACTTTAATTACTCTATATATCCTCCGTCTTTTTTTAAGATATATATCTTGATCATACAAAGCCTTGTATATGTGTGAGGAAATATCAACTACTCGTATATATAAAACTGACCAAACATACACTACAACAAATTTGTCGTTTGTACGCACTTTTTCTATGCACTCTTTAAAAATGCGTAAAATTTTGTTACTTTGTTCGCACTTAAAAATGTATACAAATAGTCTACATTTAAAAGTGCGAAAAAAGTTACAAGTTTCACAATTAAAAGTGTGAAGAAAAATGTTTACACACTAATAAGTGTGTACAATATTAAATTTGTACACACTTTTAAATGTATAAATCATTTTCTTCGCGGGTGATTTATTCGCACTGAAAAATCATTTCTTCGCGGGTTATCTTTTCGCAAGTGCGTAGAAATCACTTGCGAAGAAATGATCTTCACACTTATAAGTGCATAAAGTATAAAATTTGTACACACTTATTAGTGTGAACATTTTTTCTTCACACTTTTAAATGTGAAACTTGTAACTTTTTTCGCACTTTTTAATGTAGACTATTTGTACACATTTTTAAGTGCGAACAATTCAATAAATCTTTACGCACTTTTCGAAATTGTGTAGAATAAAGTGTGTAGAATTGACTACTTTGTTGTAGTGATACAAGATTAGTCTTACTTGCAATACATATTTACTTCTTTTCTTTTCTCTTACCCAAGGAGGCCGAGGGCAAACTCGACCTTCGGCATGAGCCCATTTTTTCTAAAACAAGAAGGAAAAAATGTTTATTAGCCAGTCGCTATTTATAAAATTTTGTACTCGTATATATATTTGACTTCGTTAGGAGTCATGGCCCATTTTGCTTCTTATCATCTTTAAACTTGTCTTTTGACTTGTGCTTTATGCATGCAATGGGGCTTGCTTGAATTTTGACTCTTTTGGTTATTATATTAACCCCCTAAAATTTTTATATATACTAAAAACTAATATGATTTGTACAAGATGCTATGTACAAGCCTTTTAAGCATGAAAGGTACAAGCTATTGAAGCACATACTAACTTTAACTAAATTTGTTTTAACCCCTAAAATTTTTATATATACTAAAAACTAATATGATTTGTACAAGATGCTATGTACAAGCCTTTTAAGCATGAAAGGTACAAGCTATTGAAGCACATACTAACTTTAACTAAATTTTGTTTTAACCCCTAAAATTTTTATATATACTAAAAACTAATATGATTTGTACAAGATGCTATGTACAAGCCTTTTAAGCATGAAAGGTACAAGCTATTGAAGCACATACTAACTTTAACTAAATTTCGTTTTAACCCCTTAAATTTTAACCAAATTTCGTTTTAACCCCTAAAATTTCTATTTTTTAACTTTTACTCCACATTAAAGTTTTCGTTTTCATATATTATATATATATATATATATATATATAATAAAATTTTTATATATACTAAAAACTAATATGATTTGTACAAGATGCTATGTACAAGCCTTTTAAGCATGAAAGGTACAAGCTATTGAAGCACATACTAACTCTTAACCAAATTTCTTTTTAACCCCCTAAATTTTAACCAAATTTCGTTTTAACCCCTAAAATTTCTATTTTTTAACTTTTACTCCACATTAAAGTTTTCGTTTTCATATATTATATATATACTAAAAACTAATATGATTTGTACAAGATGCTATGTACAAGCCTTTTAAGCATGAAAGGTACAAGCTATTAAAGCACATGCTAATCTTAACCAAATTTCTTTTTAACCCCCTAAATTTTAACCAAATTTCGTTTTAACCCCCTAACATTTCTATTTTTTAACTTTTACTCCACAAGCAATGTACAATGTACAAGTCTTTTAAGCATGAAAGGTACAAGCTTTTAAAGCACATACTAATCTTAACCAAATTTCTTTTTAACCCCCTAAATTTTAACCAAATTTCGTTTTAACCCCTAAAATTTCTATTTTTTAACTTTTACTCCACATTAAAGTTTTCGTTTTCATATATTTATATATATATATATACTAAAAACCAATATGCTATGTACAAGCCTTTTAAGCATGAAAGGTACAAGCTATTGAAGCACATACTAACTTTAACTTAATTTCGTTTTAACCCCTTAAATTTTAACCAATTTTCGTTTTAACCCCCTAAAATTTTTATATATACTAAAAACTAATATGATTTGTACAAGATGCTATGTACAAGCCTTTTAAGCATGAAAGGTACAAGCTATTGAATCACATACTAACTTTAACTAAATTTCGTTTTAACCCCTTAAATTTTAACCAATTTTCGTTTTAACCCCTTAAATTTTAACCAATTTTCGTTTTAACCCCCTAAAATTTTTATATATACTAAAAACTAATATGATTTGTACAAGATGCTATGTACAAGCCTTTTAAGCATGAAAGGTACAAGCTATTGAATCACATACTAACTTTAACTAAATTTCGTTTTAACCCCTTAAATTTTAACCAATTTTCGTTTTAACCCCCTAAAATTTTTATATATACTAAAAACTAATATGCTATGTACAAGCCTTTTAAGCATGAAAGGTACAAGCTATTGAAGCACATACTAACTTTAACTAAATTTTGTTTTAACCCCTTAAATTTTAACCAATTTTCGTTTTAACCCCCTTAAATTTTAACCAATTTTCGTTTTAACCCCCTAAAATTTTTATATATACTAAAAACTAATATGATTTGTACAAGATGCTATGTACAAGCCTTTTAAGCATGAAAGGTACAAGCTATTGAAGCACATACTAACTTTAACTAAATTTCGTTTTAACCCCTTAAATTTTAACCAATTTTCGTTTTAACCCCCTAAAATTTTTATATATACTATTATTTTCATTTTCATATATATATATATATATATACTAAAAACCAATATGCTATGTACAAGCCTTTTAAGCATGAAAGGTACAAGCTATTGAAGCACATACTAACTTTAACTTAATTTCGTTTTAACCCCTTAAATTTTAACCAATTTTCGTTTTAACCCCCTAAAATTTTTATATATACTAAAAACTAATATGATTTGTACAAGATGCTATGTACAAGCCTTTTAAGCATGAAAGGTACAAGTTATTGAATCACATACTAACTTTAACTAAATTTCGTTTTAACCCCTTAAATTTTAACCAATTTTCGTTTTAACCCCCTAAAATTTTTATACAATATTGACTAACTTTAACTAAATTTTCGTTTTAACCCCTTAAATTTTAACCAATTTTCGTTTTAACCCCCTAAAATTTTTATATATACTAAAAACTAATATGATTTGTACAAGATGCTATGTACAAGCCTTTTAAGCATGAAAGGTACAAGTTATTGAATCACATACTAACTTTAACTAAATTTCGTTTTAACCCCTTAAATTTTAACCAATTTTCGTTTTAACCCCCTAAAATTTTTATATATACTAAAAACTAATATGCTATGTACAAGCCTTTTAAGCATGAAAGGTACAAGCTATTGAAGCACATACTAACTTTAACTAAATTTTGTTTTAACCCCTTAAATTTTAACCAATTTTCGTTTTAACCCCCTAAAATTTTTATATATACTAAAAACTAATATGATTTGTACAAGATGCTATGTACAAGCCTTTTAAGCATGAAAGGTACAAGCTATTGAAGCACATACTAACTTTAACTAAATTTCGTTTTAACCCCTTAAATTTTAACCAATTTTCGTTTTAACCCCTTAAATTTTAACCAATTTTCGTTTTAACCCCCTAAAATTTTTATATATACTAAAAACTAATATGATTTGTACAAGATGCTATGTACAAGCCTTTTAAGCATGAAAGGTACAAGCTATTGAAGCACATACTAACTTTAACTAAATTTTGTTTTAACCCCTTAAATTTTAACCAATTTTCGTTTTAACCCCTAAAATTTTTATATATACTAAAAACTAATATTTGTACAATCTTTTGAAGCACATACTAACTTTAACTAAATTTCATTTTAACCCCTTAATTTTAACCAATTTTCGTTTTAACCCCTAATTTTAACAATTTTGTTTTAACACATACTAACTTTAACTAATTTTCGTTTTAACCCCTTAAATTTTAACCAATTTTCGTTTTAACCCCTAACTTTAACTAAATTTTGTTTTAACCCCTTAAATTTTAACCAATTTTCGTTTTAACCCCCTAAAATTTTTATATATACTAAAAACTAATATGATTTGTACAAGATGCTATGTACAAGCCTTTTAAGCATGAAAGGTACAAGTTATTGAATCACATACTAACTTTAACTAAATTTCGTTTTAACCCCTTAAATTTTAACCAATTTTCGTTTTAACCCCCTAAAATTTTTAACTAAATTTCGTTTTAACCCCTTAAATTTTAACCAATTTTCGTTTTAACCCCCTAAAATTTTTATATATACTAAAAACTAATATGCTATGTACAAGCCTTTTAAGCATGAAAGGTACAAGTTATTGAAGCACATACTAACTTTAACTAAATTTTGTTTTAACCCCTTAAATTTTAACCAATTTTCGTTTTAACCCCTTAAAATTTTTATATATACTAAAAACTAATATGATTTGTACAAGTGCTTTTGCATTAGGTACAACACTTTCTACTTTTGCCAATTTTGATATTTTGCCCTTAAGTTTTTAACTTTTCACTTTTACCCCAATCATAATATAACTTTAACATTTTTTTACTTTTGACTCATTTCCTTTTTACCCTTTATTGTTTTTATCTTTTAACTTTTAGCCCTTATCAAAGATTTCATTTTTAGTTTTGACACTAAACTTTTGAGTTCTTATGTTTTTATCCAACTACTTTCACACATTTACGTTCACTTTTTTTAGACATTTGGTTATATATATAACGTTTTATAATATTTAATATTTTTCATCATCTAATGTTATACGTTCATGTAACATTAAAAGTAAGACATTATATTATATCACTGCCGTCAGAGTGTCATTATTTGCGTTAGTATAGTACTTTTTTATTCTATACTTTTATACACCCTATAATTTTTATTGTTCTTATATGTTACTTTTAGTATTGTTTCATATCTTTTACCTTTTTTTAAATTTGGGTTCTAAGATTTGACATCAATGTATTTGCATTAAACTAATACTACTATATATTGTTCGTATCCAAAACTTTGTCGTATAAAAAATGTGTCCCGCGGCAACGCGCGGGTTCATAAAACTAGTTTAATTTGTTTTGTATACATATACAAAATATAAATAAAAAACTCAACTATATATATAATACATTAAAGAACATGTAATTTGATATTAACACTTATATGAAAAATTTATATTTTTTTTTCGAACATTCAGTCGGTATGCGACATCAGGGAAACCTCACCGTATAATGGTGAAGCCTTGCACGTACCCTAGACAACGAGATGTTGACCATGGGCCGTTACAAGTATTCGGAGGAAAAAACCCCAAGACTTGTCATCCCTAAGGATCGAACTCAAGACCTTGGGTAAAACCTGGGATGCCTCTGACCAGTTGGACTAGTTATCATTGGCTATATGCTACTGTTAGTTAGAAGCCTAAAATGCTAGTGTAACTTAAAAACATTATCACAAGTATTCTGTTAAAAAATATATATATACTGCCAACTCCAAAAGTATTTCCGCAGTCAAAACTCAACCATTAATGCAAGGCCACGATGGGTTATTAATGTAATTTACATCTCAAAAGCTTCCAGCCTATGCAAAACGCTAGCATAAGTAACGTTTGAAAATTTAGCTTTTTGTTAAATTTAAAAGCTTGAAACTCTTTTAACCAAACGAAGCTTTTTATTTGATATGAGCTTTTTCTTAAAAGCTTGAAGCTTGAAGCTCCTAAAAACTTCAAAAAAGCTTCTTGCCAAACATACCCTATATTCCGTTAAACAAATATGGTTTTCTTAGATTTCAAACTATCATTTGATACATTAATTTTTAGTTTTACTAATTGTTTATAAAAACATAAAATCATGAAATTTTATGTCTTTTTTCTTTATACAGAGATATATTTTAACTTTGATTGTAAATGCCATAGTCTTCAATGAAACTTTGTTTATTTGTAAATTAACTCATTTTAGCAACATACTAATTTACATCTTTTGCATCATGATACTAATTAATCAATTTTCAACATTTTGTTTTTATGTTTGTCACGATAATATGTCATTAATTAAATATATTCTCTCGCGTATTACGCGGGACAATAATCTAGTTTAATAAATGTTACAAACCCATAATGCCAACATAGAATACGACATCTCCTCTCTCGCTTTTTCGTTCTCTCCTTTTTCATAAAAATCTTTGTGACACTTTAGTCCTCTTTTTCTCCACAACAATACAGGCCCCCTAATTCCTCCGTGAGAGTAACGTATTGCTGGGAAATTTTATCGGACCATTCGCTACATTTTTTTTACCAGTGACCTATTAAGCAACATATCCTCATTGTTCACCAATTACAATTAACATCGTTAGTGTTGGGATATCAACCGTTTATAATATATGAGAGTTAGGATGCTTACAACATTGACCCTCTCTAAGGGTGCATATCAACACATTCATCACATTGTATCCTAACCATTTATCAACACGTTTAAGTCGGACAACAACGAAAACATTTACAACATCAACGTGACCACTACGGGCCATACATACATACACATCACACATGCATAACATACATGTTACTCAATCATACGAAACAACATGTCATTCCATCATCAAATCTCCAACCATAGTAATAGCCCTAGAGTTTATGACCCAGGGATTAGCTTCACAATTGCTCTCATGTTAGCCGCACTAGTAGTTAGTACTTTCATGCCAACACACTACACATGTTTAATGTCTTTACACTAAGGCCAACATATAAATGTTCTCAAGTAACTGTCATATATCATGCTATCATACCAAACATATCATACGTGTTCATATCACTACACTAAGGACAGTATATCAAGGTTCTCAATTAATCGTTATCTATCATTTCTCGTGCTAAGTTCACAACAATTTCACCATCAAAACCAAGTACTCATATTCAACACATCACATCACAAGCAACTAACAAGTCAACTA
>CM067168.1:76562099-76621844 GCA_034093135.1 Erigeron breviscapus
AACTTGAGAGTTGAGAGTGCTTTTTTAAGTGCGTCTAGCTTATTTTGTAGCTATTAGTTAGTTGTAGGTTAAGGGGAAAAATATCGTGAATACTGACTTTTAATGCTCTAATAGGACTTGTCAATAAGCACCTGGAAGTGAAAAAAATGGACTTTTAGGTTACTTACATGGATAGTTTTGTGATTTAGATTCGACGCCTATGCTTAGAAATGGAGAAACTGGAGACTGGATAGGAACTTTTGAAGGGCATAAAGGTGCAGTCTGGAGTTGTTGTCTAGATACTAATGCTCTTCGTGCTGCATCTGCGTCTGCGGATTTCACAGCGTATGTTGTCAAGTTTTTAGTTTGTTCACTTGTTCGTGATATTTTTTGTAAGTATGCGCTACAGTATTACAACTTTTTGGCCTTTTGCAAATATTGAATTTTGGGCTGTATATATTTTATACACAATAGCCACAATAGCCGTCGTAATCCACCGCCACGCCACTCCCGTCACTAGCCGAAGAATCCGAAAAACAGTTTGAAGTGTTCAACTATTAGGTGTGTTTCAGTATATTTTAAGGGAAAATTGTACTTATTTGTAAGCTAGGGGGTGGTGCTTATTTTGAACACAACCTTTAAGACACAAGCATGTAAAATAATGAACTTTAATTACCTCCTAGAATTGATTTTGATCTATGCTATGTTGAGAAGTAATTGATGACTGTATAAGTACTAATGATCGATGCTAAAAATATTTATTGTTTGTTTTCTTATTAGGTTTTTTGGTGGTAGCAGGATGGATGACAGTTTATATGATGAGTTTGGAAACTATATTTATGTACTTATTTCCTGTTTGCTTAAAAACGAAAGCAATAAACAGAAAAATAGGCAAATCCTAAACAACCCTTATAAGGGCTATTGTTAGAGAAATATAGTTTGATGGTTTTTGGATGTGTTTCGTGGTACATTTGGATAGTATCTTTAGATTCTAGCTTGTTGAAATGTGAGTAAAAGTTCCGGTTTGCATTTTATCTTTGAAATGTGATAGTTTTTGGATATCTTTTGTGTTCATTTTGATAATATCTCTAGCTCAAATACTAGCTAAACATCTTGTGGGTGGTCAGGGAAACGGTTGGAACGGCCACGGGCAAAATAAACCTCACTACCTTTGAGCCAAAAAATGGCTTGCCATCCCGGGTAACTTAAACAAGGAAAACTTTCCGTATTATCCTTTATTAGATTGGATTTATTTTTGTTAAGTATTAATATGTTGATAGATATGTTTTGCCATGAACATTGTATTGTTCATTATCTGAAAGAAATCTCTCTATTTTTGGGTTGGGGTATGAGTGTCTACATCTTGCCTCCCCCGTACTCCGCATTCCTTGTGGGGGTTGGGTATATTTGTTGTTCTCTAACCCCATTATTCATAAAAATTAGATGCACAGTTGTATGGTGACCAATCTTCAAGGGAGGTTGCCCCTAACATTTAAGCATGTTACTAATAGAAAAAAACTGTGTTATATTAAGAAAAAAAATGCTTGCAGAAGGAATATGGTTGCAAATAGTGAATGCATAGAAACTTGAGCAGTTTGAAGGCTTAGGTGGTTGCAATTCGTGACTTATATCTAATTAAGATATTTTCAAATCATGGTTATGACATAACGATGAATTTTAATTGAAACCTGATACATGTGTAACTTATATCGATATGGGGAGTTTAATGATCACAAGTTTTTGGGCGGAGGTGTATACACTATACAATAGTACTCGATCTTCCATTGGAAGCCTGACATTTGAAAGTTTGCACAAGTTTGATAATATCATGGGTGTGTGGCTTGGAAAATAAAAAGAGGGAAAGAGGATAAACTTCATAGACTAAAGTTAACCTCTCTTAAATCATCGACCATATATTTCTGAAAAATGTTATATATTTTTGTCCATTTGAGGCGTTGTTTATTTGAAAATATAGTTGTTTGCATCTAACAGAAGATGAGATATAGTTTGAAATAGGGATTATTGAGGAAGGTTGGGATCAACATGGTTACATGTGGACGAGGTAGTCAAGAGAGATTTGCATGGTTCAGATGTACCTAAGCAATTGGCATTCTAGTATTGCAGTCTATTAGATAGTTTGGGAGAGCTTGTATGTGTTGAAATTTGTTTACTATGCTAGTTACATACTCCTTATCTTTTACTCCTGCCATTGTTTTTGTACCAGGGAACATTGTAGTATGTTGGAAGTACTGCGATTGTATAAGTTGATGTAAATTCTAATTCCTCACCGTTAAGGCGTTAACAGAGTGATTTTATGATTGTTGTGTGAGTCCACCTGATTTTCATGGTGATCCTTCTTAGAGTCTCCGAGCTCCAGGTGCATGCATTTTGTTATTGTTTTAAATTTGAAACAACTCATAGATCTGATAATAGTTGCGTACATATGTTTGGTCAGTTTTCAGTATCCGCAGATATCATATGATTTCGCATGCCTCTTTTTTCTATACTAGAAAAGTATTGTGTTTCGTATACGCTTACAGTTATAGAAGGCTTTTATGCCGTTTTGTGCAGCTTTGATGTTTTAAGAAGGAAATCGCCTTGGGATGTGATATTGTGTTGCTTTTTTATAGTCACCTGCGTTAATTAAATAACAATCAAAACTCAAAGGGAGATGATCCCTACACAACATGTGTTTGTCATACACAACAATATATGCATTATATGATTGTACTGTACAACTGTATAATGCATACAATGTTGTGTATGGCTAAAAATTGAGTTTGGTCAATTTATCCTGCCTCCCCGGCCATCGAGTTTGGTCAGCAGTCAACCTGCTTCTCTCCTTCGTATATACTTCCTCCCACCTCCTTTTTCGTAGGTTTTTTGTTCAAGTAATCAAGTCATTGCTGCAAGTGTTTCAGGTGGGTCAGATTCGTAAATAGGTTATTAGCATCATTAAAAAAAGTTCAAGGTTCAGGTTGGTGGTTTCCAGACCGTTATGGTTGTTTTAGCAGGGTCTTTGGCTGTTAATTTGGGGTTGTTTTATTCGAAAAAGGTCGTTTCATCAAGGGTCAAGGAGGTAGTACGAGTAATCATTGTTTCAACTTATGGTGGTCTTAAAATTTTGGGTATCCTGTCAACCGCCCCTACATCACCGTGCCGCCACTCGGTTGGTTGTGTAGCCAGAAAGCCTGGAACTGTTTGATTCAAGGTTCCAGCTGGTTGCATGTCATGGGCGGTTTTCCACCCATTTCCATGCTTTTTATCAGGTGATTGCCCTTAAGTAGTTGTGCGTGTGATGGGTTTGGATGGTGGGGGTTTCTCATTGGATTCTTATAGTTTTAGGGTCAGTTTGGTTGAAATTATCATTAAGTGGCATTGTAATTCGTACATCTTGCTAGCTTGTATTTGTTTATATAATTGCCTTTTTAAGTAAACTTAAATTAAAATATATAAATAAATCAAAATAAAACATTAAATTTGAACCTGTGAGCGTTGCTTCTAGTGGTGTGTATACCTATCAAACAATAGGTTGTGGGTTGTTGTATAGTGGACAATTGTAAATACATGTGGAATTATGTATAATTGCCTTTTATAAGAAAAGGAAATTTGATGAAGCTTAAAATAATAAATACAATCCTTTAAATGACCTTAACCCTTATTATTGTTACATGTGATTCTGAAATGCAAAAAAAAAAAAAAAAAAAAAAATGGTACTTAGATTAATTATTTTTTTTTATGACTCGTAATGAAAGATAACTAGACATGCAGCAAAGTGCAAGCATACTATCTTTGTTGTTAATCATATCTCAAACTGATTAGGTATTTTCCTTGAGCTGTATTCTAAGCATTCAAATTTAAGATATCGGTTATGATTTTTAATTTGAATTAGACTTGTTATTGAACACTGTTATACATTATGTCTAAATTTTACAATTTAGTTACATAGTTCTTCCACATGTGATATAATGACAGGGCAAAGTGATGACATCGCAGTTGTAATGTTTCTGCTTGTTAAAATGTTGTAATAAATGCTTCTTGTCTTTGTAGGTCTTGCTATTTATGATACGATGCAGTATATCCGTTCTCCCATCAATACTATATGTTTGGGTCAGGCTGCCTCAATGGGTTCTCTTCTACTGGCTGCTGGTGCAAAAGGGGAGAGGAGATCTCTTCCTAATGCTACTGTCATGATCCATCAACCCTCTGGTGGATATAGGGGGCAGGCTAAGGATATATCTATCCATACTAAGCAAATTGTGCGAGTTTGGGATTCTCTTAATGCCTTGTATTCCAAGCATACTGGACAGCCTATTGATGTAATTCAGAAGCATATGGATCGAGACTACTTTATGACCCCAGAAGAAGCAAAGGAGTTCGGGATCATAGATGAACTCATGGATGAGAGACCACTGACTTTAGTAACTGATGCTGTGGGAAATGATGCAAAGGAGAAAGCTTCAGACTAGAATCTGAATGTAAGAATCTTCTCTTGTGTGCAATTTCGGGGTCTGATATAATGATCAAAGACTTGTTTATGATCAACGTGTTGGTGCAGGTATTTGGGTATGGGGATGTGTCTTCTATTTCCCTCCTCTTGTGGCAAAAGTCGACTGACACCCTGCCAATTAATTGTAGAACAAAAGCGAGTTTGACGCATTTACCTTATGCCAATTTGGTCATTTACAACAGACTTGCGTACTTTTTTTGCTTTCTCAGTATGTTATAATATAAAGTTAAGCCTACTGCCTACTTTATTAGACAATTTATTTGCATAAAGGTAGATCTTATGATTTTATTACCATCAAATCAATCCATTATTTCATTCATTCGCTCATGACTTTAATCTTGAAATATCATCCATGCTTTATCTTGCCTTGTGTGTGTATATGTTTGGTTGATTTTTCAGCAGAATAGATTCTCATTTATCTTTTCATATTGGGCGAAAGGCGAATGAAATAGAAAAGTATTATACATTGGGGTTTTTTATTCTAAGGTTTATTTTGGTTGCGCCATACACACCACCAGGTAGAGTGTTAAAGATCTTCTTGAGGAGTCGATCTAATAACATGTTGGAAGAATTGACATGATGTACTCTTGGGAGCCAAGCCGGCTTGGAGGCTCATATCTAACCACCTCAACATAGAACGTCAAACTTCTAGTTTATTGAGTTGTAACTTACTCTATAAGGTACAAAGCATTGGTTTGGTTGACAATTCAAGGCCTTATTAACAGATTTGTTTTACCCGAATGTGTTTTTACTGATCTAGGAAGTCTCCTAATTAATATATTTTTTACCCGAAACAACACATCAATCAATTATTTCATTAAATTGGTAATGTTATTTTGTATTTCCCCCACATCATTTGTAACGTTATTTTGTATTTTCCCCACAAATAGGTATATTATTACCCGAATGCCTTGTTATCAACAACGGGAACAGGACCGACACCAAGTTTTAGTGATTTTTGGGACCAAGACGGTCTCATGCCCATACATACTGACTTGAACTTGAAACAACTATAAAAACAACACTTGATGAACGGAAACAAGTTGCTTCCACTTTTTTCGTGTTAAGTTTGAATCGAATCACAAACCCTAACCCCTTTAGGGTTTTTGGTTAAAGCCCCCAACCACAAATTTATATCCATTAGGTGGTTCCAGGGTTTAATTAAAACTATAAACCAAATGGGAAAGTCAATGTGGGATTGTCTTACATCCAAATGGGTTAAATTGAGTGAAAAACCACTCACCCTTAAATATTTATAATTGGTCTTATGTAATCAAATTATTAAGATGTCCATTTAATCTTATCTTATGGTTTAGTAATTTGAGATTTGTAGTTTTAAATATCTTTGTATACAACTTTTACAAAGTATAAATAGTTTTATAAATAATGAACATTTAGTTGGTATTTATTTAACGTGTATAACATAGTTTACTTTACAAATTACTATCATTTATTTGAGCATGCTAAATCGCGTGGTGATTTATTATCTTAAAATCGTGAAAATAAGCAAGGTCATGGAACATGTGAATTGTTTTTTGTCATTTAGATATTTTTTTTTAATTGGCAATATTAGCTAGAAACCAAGCTTTGAAGTAACACGACATTATCACTAATCGTATTGAAAGCTGGTTTTAGCCATTTTCCACTACAAGTTGATTTGCCAAACATTTTGAATCACCAACTCAATTGAAGGTGTCACTGAGACCAGAAAGTTATGGTGTTTTTTTAATACGGTAAGTTTATAGTAATCATTGATATTTTGATTCTAAATTCTTTCATTATGTATTGGATAGTTTTGTGGCATTTAATTTCATAGATTCCAAGTAGGATTATGTTACATAATTACGAGGTATAACAAATTCTATGTACACATGTTACAATATAGTGTTTGTTTGTTTGTTTGAATAGACCGGCAAGGAACTAAGTTGTTAATTTAGTATGATTTTTTTTTTTTACTAGTTATGTATTAATTGCTTGATTTAAAATCACATAAATATGCTTGTTGTTTCAGTTAAACATTCATTAATTGATTGAAGGATAAACAAGTTCTCTACTTAATAAAAATAGAGAATTTAAATAAAATGACAATGTCATACACTTTTTAGCTTTTCATTAAAGAATAAATTTTACAAAATACTTAACTTAAACCAACTCCAGTTAGGTGGATTGACCAGAGGTATCTTCTTAATCCACTATGTGGGCCCCAGAGGTGAGTTTTTCCAAGGTCTCGGGTTCGAGTCTTGGTTTTCTCATCTCAAGGTATTTTCCATGAGGAGGGGGTTGGAGGTCCAGCAAATCGCTGGTTAAAATTGTCTCCAGCACGTCTGAATCGAAACTAACTTTACAAAAAAAAAAAAAAATACTTAATTAGTTATTAACACTTTTTTGCTTTTCATAATTATTAATAATTAAATTACTAAAAATATTTTTTCATTTAAGTACTATAAAATAAATATAATAAATCAATGACATTTTCCTATTTCCAAGTAGAAAAATATTATGGAGTTAGGCTCAATCCATTTCTTCACACCATCAGTGACGTAAATACGTTTTTAAAAAAACTTTATTAAATTATAAATTACCAATATAGATTATAATAATAATAATTATTATTATTATTCAACATATTTTTATTATTATTATTACTATTATTGTTATTTTATTATATGATAACATACATAAAATACAATACGAATTATTATTATTATTATTTATTACGTATAGCATGGTACCCGCGCAATGCGACGGTGTGATGGTAGGACGACCGTTGGTAGTGGAGGCGGTGGCGAGTGGTATAGATAATTGATGTAAAAGGTTAATGAAAATAGATATTTTTAAAGATTAAGGATTGACAGTATAATTTAATCATTAAAATTAAAGAAGTAGTAATGGTGAAAATATTTTATCGGATGATAAGTGAAAATATTATATAACTTTTCAACACTTACTAAAGATGTTTTTTTTTTTTTTTGTAAAATAATATATTTTGATAATAACATACATAAAATACAATGATTATGTCTTAGGCAGCAAACCAAGAATCCTTACAGAATCGTTCCTTGATTTTATTTCCATAGTTAACGACATATGAAACTCAATGTAATAGGGGCTACGGTTCACCAGACAAACACAAACACACATAGTTTCATCCACCACCGCCTCAACAAAAACCCCTGTCCTATTTTCGGTTTATGTTCCGTACAAATAAAATTGAAGCTACTTTGGGTATGGAGAGTCTAGAATGTGGTGGTAATATTAAAAAAACAAAGAAAGTTTAAGACACATGCTGGGGTCGACGATTTGTTAAAGGATGTTGAAGGTGCTCCTATGGAGCTGGAGAGAAACAACGTGGAACTTACTGGAAGAAAACGTGTTCTTAATGATGCAATTTTGCATCCTGCTAAAAGGTCAAAGGGATCAGATGATGCTTCCAAGAAGTCCCAAGCATACAGGAAAAATGACACCTCCAGCAAAGGAGGCAATGAACAAGTCACGAGGTCAACACCAAGTTTGAAAACAAAAAAGCGCTTGCCATCCAATGTGCCGACAAACGGTGATGAAGATATTCAATCACCTACAAAACGTCGTCGTCGGGTATTAGATACCATGCCTGGTTCTATTTTGATGTCTGAAGATAGAAGAACCGAAAGCTCAAATACAGTTCGCAAGATGTTCGTCTCTCCCATCAAGTCCCCATTTAACTCTTACTACCAAATGGCAGAAGAACCTAATATAGCAAACAAGTCCTTAGGAAAAGTTTCTGCTAATGCTTCTCAAAAAAAGATTCAAACAGGGCCATCTAAGGCCTCAAGTGGGAGTCATGACCTTGGGCATCGTTCTCAGAATAATGCAGTTAATGAGAGAAGCAGGTCTGTTATTTCCGGGGAGAAGCAGAAATTTACTCCAAAGTTGAGCTCACGGGTTACTGATAACGAAACTGTCTCGAGGAAACCCAGTGATAGCAACTTGTTATCTAGTGAAAGGTCTGCCAGGATTATTTATTTTTCTTATTGCTTTTATTAAGAAAACATATGATACCCAAATCTCTTATGGTGCTAACGTTTTTTTGCTGTTACAGGGCAGAATTCTTTCGGGTGGATCGAGCAACTTTATTGGCTGATTCAAAAGGTGCAGATTCAAATAAGTCGATGAGGCATCTGATTGCCCAGGCGAAAAGAAAAAAAGCTCAATCTCAAAATGTTATGCTTGAAAGCGTTAGTTTTTCACATGTCACAACCAGTGAAACAACAGGGAGGAGTCCCCGCTCTATTTCTGCTGCTCAGCCTGTTTCAGCAGGTCCAGGAATTGTCACATCACTTGCTTCTCCATCTTCTCTTGTACATCAGCTTGCATCAAATGATCAGACGGATGTGGCTGAATTTGAGGAGAGAAGGACCAGTCGTCCTGCAGGGGGCTCTCTTAGTGGCGGAACTGATCAGGCTGCTGTAGCTCGTGATGCTTTTGAAGGGCGCGTTTTTAAATCGCGTTTATCGCATACCTTTGCTCTTGCGCTTCTTTGTGAGTTCAAATGGAGCTACCGAGCTCTTTTGTATTTAAAGGCAATAAAAATGAGTTTTATAAACATATTATGTTTAGAAGATATGCATGAATCTTCAAACATAACCTTTTGATCACACATCAAATTGATTAACCCAATAAACTTAAGTCATTGCCACCCAACTCGTAAAGGACACTTGTGGTTGTTGTTTTACTCACTGGTACACAGTGGTGAAATGGCAGTTGCTGAGACCTTGACCCGTGGCAAAAGATGGGACAAAACATGACTACAAATCACTTGATGAATCAAGTGTAATTTGTAGGTCCCATTCTTACTACATGTAATGCAATTACTGCTCGTCACTTACCTTTTGAGTACAATCATTTCTAGCAGATCAACTGATGAAATGATTGTATGTCAATTGGATCCTAGCCTTAATGAAATTAATTGTTTATTTGATAAACATTGGGTAATTGATTTCTTAAGGATTTATTATCGAAAATACTGATTTTTGAACTTAATTTGTTTTGTAGATGGCAATGAATCCTTCCACAAACACCAATGCTTTTCGGCAAATGTTTGAAAGAGAAAAGCTTAATGGATCAAATTTCAATGACTGGTATCGTCAACTGAGAATTGTTCTAAGAGTTGAGGAACGCATGGATGTCATTGAAAGGCAATGGCCAACCGAACCAAGTGTTGAATCCACAGCAGCTGAAAAAGCTGAATATAGGATTCAGTACACTAGATTCAATGAAGTTTGTTGTTTGATGCTTGCGAGCATGTCTCCCGAGCTTCAAAAACAATTCGAGCTCTACACTCCATATGATATGATCACAGAACTTAAATCCTTGTATGAAAAACAAGCTGGAGTGGAACTGTTCGACTTAGTCGTGGAACTCCATGACATGAAACTTGAATCTGGAAAATCGGTTAGCAGTCATGTGCTCAAGATGAAGAGCATTTTTGACAAATTGGATTCGATGGAGTATGCTTATCATAAAGAGGTAAAAGTTGGCATGATTCTCAAATCCCTTACGAAGGAATATGAGGGTTTGTGCAAAACTATACCATGCACTCTATGAAAAAAAGCGTCAATGAACTTCATGCTATGCTCATTGAATATGAGAAGACGATTCCAAAGAAGGCCAATGACCCAAATGTTCTTATGATAAGAGGGGGTCGGATCCAGAAAGCTAAGAAATCGCACCAAGCTAAAGGAAAGTTTGATGGTAAAGGCAAGGGTAAGCAAGCTGCTAATCCCCCAAACCAAAGAAAACCCCTCCGGCTAAGAAAGAGCATCCGGCTAAAGACCAGACCTGTCATCATTGTAATGAAGTCGGGCACTGGAAGAGGAACTGTCCCAAGTATCTTGCCGAGTTGAATGTGAAGAAGAAGCAAGCTAGCGTTGCTAGTACTTCAGGTATCTTCACTATTGAATTATTTTCCTTTACTAAGAGTAAATCATGGGTTTATGACACTGGCTGTGGAACTCATATCTGTAATGAATTACAGGCACTTAGGAAAAGGAGGAAGCTGAAGCCCGGAGCTTTGCAGCTGTTCGTAGGCAATGGTCTACCAGCACCTGTTGAAGCTATTGGAGAATATCATTTAGTTCTTCCTTCCGGTTTAATTATTGTTTTGGACAATTGTCATTATGCACCTTCTATTACTAGAGGTGTAGTTTCAGTTTCTTTGTTGAAAGACAACGGATTCATTAATGTTTTTAATGATTATGGTATTTCAGTTTCTAAAAATAATGTTCATTATTTTGATGCTATTGCTTGTGATGGTATTTATGAAATTGATATGCGTGGTTGTGATTCAAATAATTCAATGTATAATGTTAGCAAAAGAGCCAAGACTAACTTGGACTCTACTTATCTGTGGCACTGTCGTCTTGGACACATTGGCAAAAATCGCATTGAAAGACTTCAACGTGAAGGGATTTTACAATTAAATGATGAATCATTTGATAAATGCGAGTCATGTGTTTCCGGCAAAATGACAAGAAAACCTTTTCTGAATAAACCAGAAAGGGCTAAAGATCTTCTTGGACTCATTCATACCGATGTTTGCGGCCCATTTAGACATGTGTCAAGAAAAGGAGCTAGCTACTTCATAACCTTTACGGATGATTTTAGTCGTTATGGTTATGTTTACTTGCTTAAACATAAACATGAAGTGTTTGAAACATTCAAAGAGTTTAAAAATAAAGTAGAAAATCAACTCGGCAAAACCATCAAGATTCTTCGTTCGGATCGAGGTGGTGAATACTTAAGCCAAGAGTTTAAGGATTATCTGAAAGCGTGTGGAATTGTCCAACAGCTTACTCCTCCATACACTCCTCAACATAATGGAGTGTCAGAAAGGAGAAATCGAACCTTGCTAGACATGGTGAGATCTATGATGACCCTTACGACTCTCCCATTTTCATTTTGGGATTATGCTCTTGAGACTGCTGTACGTATTCTCAATATGGTTCCAACCAAGAAGGTTGACAAGACACCATATGAATTATGGCATGGAAATGTTCCTAATCTGTCTTACTTATGAGTCTGGGCATGTGAGGCACTTGTGAAGCGCGATACGCTTGACAAACTTGAACCCAGAACTACTAAGTGCATCTTTGTCGGATACCCTAAGGAAACGATGGGTTACGACTTCTATGATCCCGTCAAAAACACTGTTCGCGTTGCTCGATATGCTGAATTCTTTGAAAAGAAATTAGTTCCAGAGAACAGTGGGAGGGTTGTAGAACTTGATGAGACTCAAGAGGAAGATGTGTCACCTTCTGAAGCTCCTAGCAATCATCAACTTGGGGGGGAAAATGTTCAAAGTGATGAAAACGTTTTAGGAGATCTCGATGAGCCTCCGAATTTCAAAGCTGCATTATCAGATCCGGAATCTGAAAAATGGCTTGAAGCTACGAAGGTGGAAATGAAATCCATGAAAGACAATCAAGTCTGGAGCTTGGTTGATCTTCCACCAAATGCTCAAACTGTTGGGTGTAAGTGGATCTTCAAGAAGAAAACGGACATGGATGGAAATGTACACACCTATAAAGCTCGTCTCGTGGCGAAAGGTTATACTCAACGTTTTGGTGCTGACTATGATGAGACCTTTTCTCCAGTTGCGGACATTAGAGCTATTAGGATTCTCTTAGCCATAGCTGCGTACTATGACTTTGAGATATGGCAAATGAATGTTAAAACTGCCTTCTTAAATGGTTACTTGAATGAAGAAGTCTATATGGATCAACCTGAAGGTTTTATTGATCCAAAACATCCCAACAAAGTATGCAAGCATTCAAAGGTCTATTTATGGACTAAAGCAAGCATCAAGAAGTTGGAATAAGCGGTTTGATGAAAAAATCAAAAAGTTTGGTTTCGTTCAAAATCCCGATGAGCCATGTGTATATCGCAAAGCTAGTGGGAGTAATGTTACTTTCCTTGTCTTATATGTTGATGACATATTGATCATAGGAAAACACATTCCAATGTTGCAAGATGTTAAATCCCATCTTGGAAAGTGTTTTGCCATGAAAGATTTAGGAGAAGCGGCATTTATTCTTGGATTCAAGATCTACCGAGATAGATCAAAGCGATTAACAGGACTAAGTCAAAGTGCTTATATTGATAAGGTCTTGAAACGATTCAAGATGGAGAATTCTAAGCGTGGGTTTACACCTATGCAAGAAGGACTTAGTTTATCTGTCAAACAGGGTGCTACTACACCTAATGAGGTGGAGCGTATGCAAAGAGTTCCTTATGCTTCGGCTGTGGGATCTATTATGTATGCGGTTAGATGCACTAGACCCGATGTGGCATTCGCGCAAAACATCGTTAGCCGATATCAACAGAATCCAGGTGAAAGTCACTGGACTGCTGTTAAAAACATTCTGAAGTACCTACGAGCTACTAAAGATATGTTTTTGGTGTATGGAGGAAATCCAGACTTAGAGCTCAAAGTGACCGGATACTGTGATGCTGGATTTCAAACTGATAGAGATGACACGAAGTCTAAGTCAGGATTCGTCTTCGTTCTTAACGGAGGTGCTGTGGATTGGAAAAGCAAGAAGCAAACCACAGTTGTCATGTCTGCAACAGAGTCTGAGTACATTGCCGCCTCAGAAGCCGCAATGGAAGCAGTCTGGATAAGGAAGTTCATTAGCGGGCTTGACGTGATCCCCTCAAGTGACTTACCCACTGATATGTACTGTGATAATACTGGTGCATTTATCATTGCCAACGAACCCGGAGTTCAGAAAGGTGCCAGACATTATGCTAGACGATATCACTATGTTCGTGAGCAAATCGAACTAGGGGAGATCAAATTACTCAAAGTTCACACAGATTTTAACTTAGCTGATCCTTTCACAAAAGCTTTGTCTAGGCCCAAGCTTGAAAGGCATGCCGAGGGCATAGGACTTAAATTAGCTAGTTATTTCATGTAAATCTGTTGTTTCGGTATTTGGATAAGGGATGTTGAACAATTTATATTTTTGATAATGAAATAAAGGAAAAGGAAGGGAAAGGGGGAGGGAAATAAAGTACTTGATATGTTTGATTTCATTTAATATTAATTGTATCCTATATTTGCATGTTTAATCCTTGAATATTTTATTAAATATTCTAAATTGTCCATTGTCGATTAATTATATGGGAATATAATTAAACTAAGACAAATCTGAGCGATTGGTTATATTTTTGGAATATATAATGGATGGTCCCACCAAACTCACATGATATCCATAGTTGATGCATATCGGACTACCCCACAAACGAATTATTACTTTATGGATCGGCGTCATTAAGTAAAAATTCGTAAATGGTTACTTTATTGATCCTTTGACTTGAGATACAAGCAGGTCAGCATGTATGGATTGCACTTACTTGATATAGTTCTAACTCTCCTGAATAAGGGAGTAAATAAAGGGCTATTTTCAGAAAGTGTAGTGAAGTATGATGACTGACACGTGTAGTCAATACAGGATTTGTTCCTCCAACTAATAGTTGCAGAATGATACCATTGGCGCCCTCATTAGGACTAATTAAGATGTTTGCATGGCCGTGCCCAAATAAATCCAGATGGTTCTCGATTATATTTGGTAATCATTAATTAGTTATGGAATGAGAAACAGAATCGTTAAATCATGAAATGACTTTGATCCATATTCATGTTTAACACGGTATCTGAACAAAGGGATAATAAATGCCTCAACCATTTAAATATACTTTAAGAAACTATACTTGAATATTTCTGGGAGCATTGGCGTGTTGCTAGACGCTAACCAATGTTATTACCTTCATTTGTTACGAGCTCAAGTGGGAGCTGTTAGTATATGATCACGTAAAAATGAACGTATGTCCGGAAAGTATTTAAGCCTACGGGGTCACACGCGTTGGCACTTAGATATCCGGTAATATGTATATATTGTATCTACATATTTATAATCACCAAATTGAGAGAAATGATAATTGGACATTATTAACTAGATATGTTAATTAGAATTATTATTAATTAATAAATATGATTTATTAAATATTAATTAATAATTAATGTAATTATTAATTAAACCTTGTCCAAGTCAAAAGAGGTTAACTTGAAGGTTAAGTTATTAGGGATATATTTATACCCTATATATAGCCTAATAATTAACCCTAACTATTTTTTTTAACATACCCATTCGAATCCTCTCGATCGGTTCTCTTCGAAAACAATAAAACCCAAACAATTCTATGTTCCATTCGTAGAACATATATTAAATATTAATAACCATAGCATTGCATTAATTATGGGGAATTGGTTATGGGATTAATATGTTCGATCAGAACATATTCTTGTTTCTTATTTGTATCCGACAAAAGTAAAGTAATAGCAAGCTTGGATCTTTTGGCTTTTGGTGATTCAAGATCTAGCAATCTTCGGGTATTGTTTGACGTGTCGTGTGTGCGATCGTAGAGAGGTTTTATTTTAAACCTTATTATAAAGTTTCTTACTTTATCATCTACAATTAAAGGTACATGTTTTCTTCCTTGGTTAATTAATTAGTTGCATAGTTTAATCTTCCGCTGCGTGCTTTGTGATTTAATTAGATAATTTGTTATATAACCCAACAAGATCTACACGCTATATATGATCGTTTGTGACTTTAGGAAGTTTGGGGTGCAGGAAGTCATCAGCTACCGAGTTGCATCTTGCGATAGCTCCTCAGAAATATTGGTGATAATGGGAGGGAGGAAATTTCTATAATTCAAAGAGGGATCGATAGACTAAAATGTAATATCTTAAAGAAAACCTTCAATGGACAGATCTCTGACTTCACGTTAACACCTTATCTTGTCTCGTTGGCGGAACTTGCATTATTATTTTTTTGGTATACTGTCCTGTATCTCATTAGCTTATCTGCAACCAAAAACAACCATTTATTTTAGACAGATGTTACTAGTAAGGAAGCATGTTATGCTATCTTATTCTTTTATTATAACGATTTGATATCACATTCATGTGACTTTTTTTTCACAACCATTCCACATCGTTTGGCAGCCATGGTTTTATTTTATGGATAAAGAAACCATCAGTTACAATACATGATCCTACCTACGCTAAATGTGTTGATCAATGAGATGTCCAATGAAGGGGATAGCCTTTTATTACTATTATTATATCTTTATTTCCTGGGTGTTAAATTTGATTGACCCTATACTTCAGCTATAACTATTAAGCCATGCTGAATAACCTACTCTGTTAGTACGCTTGTGGGTTCCTTTTTTTTTTGGACAAATGTTTTTAATCAACATTTTTTTAAGTTTTCAATCTGAAGGAGGCTTTTCTTTATTGGGATCTTTGTTTTCAGCGTGTATGGAATTGGATGTAATATGATAACTCTGATTCGTTAGTTTAAGATCTCTAGCTAGCAACAAGTTACAGATTTATTAGTTTCAAATCCATATATCGTTTGGTCTATCAGTGCCCGGCTAACTGAAAACTTATTGATTAATTGAAGAAGCATAGATAGGTTAATAATGCTTCAGGATCTATGAATTCTTTGTTTAGTTATATAACAAATTATCAAATTAAATCACAAAGCACGCAGCGGAAGATTAAACTATGCAACTAATTAATTAACCAAGGAAGAAAACATGTACCTTTACTTGAAGATAATAAAGCAAGAAACTTTATGAGGATTTGAAGTAAATCCCTCTACGTTTGCACACACGACACACGGATGTACGTATGCTAGTACTTGATCACGAACACTTGGCTTTCTCTTCTTGATTTGTCGAACAACTTAAACCGAAAATCCCTTTAGGGATTGCTTGCTACGGCCGAAAGAAGAGAAGAAGGAGGAGAGAATTGTGAGGGTTTTTCTTTTCTTGTAATTGTATATATAAAACCCCTTAACCTAAGCCTTGTATTTATAGGTATAGATTAGGGTTGATTTACTTGGAAAATAAGCTAGGATTAGGGTTTAAAACCCTATGCCAAAACCGGCCCCCTCCAAAAGAGGTTCTAGAATTCTCCTTTCAAATTTCAAGATAACCCTTCCTCCGTTAACACCGTTAGTATTTTACCGTTAACATTTAACAAACGGTCGTTAGTTCAATTCGTGATCCAATTAATTAATAAATTACACTAACATATTAATTAATTATAAATACATTTGTGTCGAGACGTGTGACCCCGTAGGCTTAAATCATTTCCGGACATACGTTCATTTTTACGTGATCATATACTAACAGCTCCCACTTGAGCTCGTAACAAATGAAGGTAATAACATTGGTTAGCGTCTAGAAACACGCCAACGCTCCCAGAAATATTTAAGTATAGTTTCTTAAAGTATATTTAAATGGTTGAGGCATTTATTATCCCTTTATTCAGATACCGTGTTAAACATGAATATGGATCAATGTCATTTCATGATTTAACGATTCTGTTTCTCATTCCATAACTAATTAATGATTACCAAATATAATCGAGAACCATCTGGATTTATTTGGGCACGGCCATGCAAACATCTTAATTAGTCCTAATGAGGGCGCCAATGGTATCATTCTGCAACTATTAGTTGGAGGAACAAATCCTGTATTGACTACACGTGTCAGTCATCATACTTCACTACACTTTCTGAAAATAGCCCTTTATTTACTCCCTTATTCAGGAGAGTTAGAACTATATCAAGTAAGTGCAATCCATACATGTTGACCTGCTTGTATCTCAAGTCAAAGGATCAATAAAGTAACCATTTACGAATTTCACTTAATGACGCTGATCCATAAAGTGATGAATTCGTTAGTGGGGTAGTCCGATATGCATCATATGGATACCATGTGAGTTTGGTGGGACCAGCCATTATATATTCAAAGAATATAACCAATCGCTCAGATTTGTCTTAGTTTAACTATACTCCCATATAGTTAATCGACAATGGACAATTCAGAATATTATAAAATATTCAAGGATTAAACATGCAAATATAGGATACAATTAATATTAAATGAAATCAAACATATCAAGTACTTTATTTCATTATGAAAAATATAAATTGTTTAACATCCCTTATCCAAATACCGAAACAACAGATTTACATGAAATAACTAGCTAATTTAAGTCCTATGCCCTCGGCATGCCTTTCAAGCTTGGGCCTAGACAAAGCTTTTGTGAAAGGATCAGCTAAGTTAAAATCTGTGTGAACTTTGAGTAATTTGATCTCCCCTAGTTCGATTTGCTCACGAACATAGTGATATCGTCTAGCATAATGTCTGGCACCTTTCTGAACTTCGGGTTCGTTGGCAATGATTAATGCACCAGTATTATCACAGTACATATCAGTGGGTAAGTCACTTGAGGGGATCACGTCAAGCCCGCTAATGAACTTCCTTATCCAGACTGCTTCCATTGCGGCTTCTGAGGCGGCAATGTACTCAGACTCTGTTGCAGACATGGCAACTGTAGTTTGCTTCTTGCTTTTCCAATCCACAGCACCTCCGTTAAGAACGAAGAAGAATCCTGACTGAGACTTCGTGTCATCTCTATCAGTTTGAAATCCAGCATCACAGTATCCGGTCACTTTGAGCTCTAAGTCTGGATTTCCTCCACACACCAAAAACATATCTTTAGTAGCCCGTAGGTACTTCAGAATGTTCTTAACAGCAGTCCAGTGGCTTTCACCTGGATTCTATTGATATCGGCTAACGATGTTTTGCGCGAACGCCACATCGGGTCTAGTGCATCTAACCGCATACATAATAGATCCCACGGCCGAAGCATAAGGGACTCTTCGCATACGCTCCACCTCATTAGGTGTAGTAGCACCTTGATTGACAGATAAACTAAGTCCTTCTTGCATAGGTGTAAACCCACGCTTAGAATTTTCCATCTTGAATCGTTTCAAGACCTTATCAATATAAGCACTTTGACTTAGTCCAATTAACCGTTTTGATCTATCTCGGTAGATCTTGATTCCAAGAATAAATGCCGCTTCTCCTAAATCTTTCATGGCAAAACACTTTCCAAGATGGGATTTAACATCTTGCAACATTGGAATGTGTTTTCCTATGATCAATATGTCATCAACATACAAGACAAGGAAAGTAACATTACTCCCACTAGCTTTGCGATATACACATGGCTCATCGGGATTTTGAACGAAACCAAACTTTTTGATTTCTTCATCAAACCGCTTGTTCCAACTTCTTGATGCTTGCTTTAGTCCATAAATGGACCTTTGAAGCTTGCATACTTTGTTGGCATGTTTTGGATCAATAAAACCTTCAGGTTGATCCATATAGACTTCTTCATCCAAGTAACCATTTAAGAAGGCAGTCTTAACATCCATTTGCCATATCTCAAAGTCATAGTACGCAGCTATGGCTAAGAGAATCCTAATAGCTCTTATGTCCGCAACTGGAGAAAAGGTCGCATCATAGTCAACACCGAAACGTTGAGTATAACCTTTCGCCACGAGACGAGCTTTATAGGTGTGTATATTTCCATCCATGTTCGTCTTCTTCTTGAAGATCCACTTACACCCAACAGTTTGAGCATTTTGTGGAAGATCAACCAGGCTCCAGACTTGATTGTCTTTCATGGATTTCATTTCCACCTTCATAGCTTCAAGCCATTTGTCAGATTCCGGATCTGATAATGCAGCTTTGAAATTCGGAGGCTCATCGAGATCTCCTAAAACGTTTTCTTCTACCATCAGACATAATCTGTCAGTAGGACGTCTTGTCCTTTCGGACCTACGAAGTGGAATCGTTTCATCATCATCGACTTGAGGTTCATCACTTTGAACATTTCCCCCCCCCCCCAAGTTGATGATTGCTAGGAGCTTCAGAAGGTGACACATCTTCCTCTTGAGTCTCATCAAGTTCTACAACCCTCCCACTGTTCTCTGGAACTAAATTCTTTTCAAAGAATTCAGCATATCGAGCAACGCGAACAGTGTTTTTGACGGGATCATAGAAGTCGTAACCCATCATTTCCTTAGGGTATCCGACAAAGATGCACTTAGTAGTTCTGGGTTCAAGTTTGTCAGGTGTATCGCGCTTCACAAGTGCCTCACATCCCCAGACTCTTAAGTAAGACAGATTAGGAACATTTCCATGCCATAATTCATATGGTGTCTTGTCAACCTTCTTGGTTGGAACCATATTGAGAATGCGTACAGCAGTCTCTAGAGCATAATCCCAAAACGAAAATGGGAGAGTCGTAAGGGTCATCATAGATCTCACCATGTCTAGCAAGGTTCGATTTCTCCTTTCAGACACTCCATTATGTTGAGGAGTGTATGGAGGAGTAAGCTGTTGGACAATTCCACATGCTTTCAGATAATCCTTAAACTCTTGGCTTAAGTATTCACCACCTCGATCCGAACGAAGAATCTTGATGGTTTTGCCGAGTTGATTTTCTGCTTCATTTTTAAACTCTTTGAATGTTTCAAACACTTCATGTTTATGTTTAAGCAAGTAAACATAACCATAACGACTGAAATCATCCGTAAACGTTATGAAGTAGCTAGCTCTTCTTGACACATGTCTAAATGGGCCGCAAACATCGGTATGAATGAGTCCAAGAAGATCTTTAGCCCTCTCCGGTTTATGCGAAAAAGGTTTTCTTGTCATTTTACCGGAAACACATGACTTGCATTTATCAAATGATTCATCATTTAATTTTAAGATCCCTTCACGTTGAAGTCTTTCAATGCGATTTTTGCCAATGTGTGCAAGACGACAGTGCCAAAGATAGGTAGAGTCCAAGTTAGTCTTGGCTCTTTTGCTAACATTATACATTGAATTATCATTTAGTGAATCACAACTACGCATATCAATTTCATAAATACCATCACAAGCAATAGCATCAAAATAATGAACATTATTTTTAGAAACTGAAATACCATAATCATTAAAAACATTAATGAATCCGTTGTCTTTCAACAAAGAAACTGAAACTACACCTCTAGTAATAGAAGGTGCATAATGACAATTTTCTAAAACAATAATTAAACCGGAAGGAAGAACTAAATGATATTCTCCAATAGCTTCAACAGGTGCTGGTAGACCATTGCCCACGAACAGCTACAAAGCTCCGGGCTTCAGCTTCCTCCTTTTCCTAAGTGCCTGTAATTCATTACAGATATGAGTTCTACAACCAGTGTCATAAACCCATGATTTACGCTTAGTAAAGGAAAATAATTCAATAGTGAAGATACCTGAAGTACTAGCATTGCTAGCTTGCTTCTTCTTCACATTCAACTCGGAAAGATACTTGGGACAGTTCCTCTTCCAGTGCCCGACTTCATTACAATGATGACAGGTCTGGTCTTTAGCCGGATGCTCTTTCTTAGCCGGAGGGGTTTTCTTTGGTTTGGGGGGATTAGTAGCTTGCTTACCCTTGCCTTTACCATCAAACTTGCCTTTAGCTTGGTGCGATTTCTTAGCTTTCTGGATCCGACCCCTCTTTATCATGAGGACATTTGGGTCATTGGCCTTCTTTGGAATCGTCTTCTCATATTCAATGAGCATAGCATGAAGTTCATTGACGCTTTTTTTCATAGAGTGCATGGTATAGTTTTGCACAAAACCCTCATATTCCTTCGTAAGGGATTTGAGAATCATGCCAACTTTTACCTCTTTATGATAAGCGTACTCCATCGAATCCAAATTGTCAAAAATGCTCTTCATCTTGAGCACATGACTGCTAACCTATTTTCCAGATTCAAGTTTCATGTCATGGAGTTCCACGACTAAGTCGAACAGTTCCACCCCAGCTTGTTTTTCATACAAGGATTTAAGTTCTGTGATCATATCATATGGAGTGTAGAGCTCGAATTGTTTTTGAAGCTCGGGAGACATGCTCGCAAGAATCAAACAACAAACTTCATTGAATCTAGTGTACTGAATCCTATATTCAGCTTTTTCAGCTGCTGTGGATTCAGCACTTGGTTCGGTTGGCCATTGTCTTTCAATGACATCCATGCGTTCCTCAACTCTTAGAACAATTCTCAGTTGACGATACCAGTCATTGAAATTTGATCCATTAAGCTTTTCTCTTTCAAACATTTGCCGAAAAGCATTGGTGTTTGTGGAAGGATTCATTGCCATCTACAAAACAGATTAAGTTCAAAAATCAGTATTTTCGATAATCAATCCTTAGGAAATCAATTACCCAATGTTTATCAAATAAACAATTAATTTCATTAAGGCTAGGATCCAATTGACATACAATCATTTCATCAGTTGATCTGCTAGAAATGATTGTACTCAAAAGGTAAGTGACGAGCAGTAATTGCATTACATGTGCAATTCCTAATAAGAATGGGACCTACAAATTACACTTGATTCATCAAGTGATTTGTAGTCATGTTTTGTCCCATCTTTTGCCACGGGTCAAGGTCTCACCGCTTAACTCGCTTTAAGTCGTCCAACCAAGAACGCGCAAATTTATCCACCACTGTGTACCAGTGAGTGGGATTTGCCATGCAACTGCCATTTCACCACTGTGTACCAGTGAGTAAAACAACAGCCACAAGTATCCTTTGCAAGTTGGATGGCAAATGACTTAAGTTTATTGGCAAATGACTTAAGTTTATTGGGTCAATCAATTTGATGTGTGATCAAAAAGTTATGTTTGAAGATTCATGCATATCTTCAAAACATAATATGTTTATAAAACTCATTTTTATTGCCTTTAAATACAAAAGAGCTCGGTAGCTCCATTTGAACGCACAAAGAAGCGCAAGGGCAAAGGTTTGCGATGAACGCAATTAAAAACCCGCCCTTTTAGGAGGCTAACGCACTCCGACTTATACCTCTCTTAGAGTTTGTTCAAATGGGTGAGCCGGTGTATCTCTTGATTTTTAGGGCACAAATTTTATAAACAAAATCTTATTTCGATAGTTATTAGTCAAGTTTATTTTTCCAAAAACAATTTTGCACACAATTTTCATAAAAGGCAAAATTATACTTACTAAATTAACAACTTAACAATTAAGGTAATCAACCAAATTTTTGTCACTATGGTATACGATTGGCTCCTCTTTCATATGGAAAGAGACCACATGCATCAAGTTGCCTTGATTGCGTAAGCCAAAATTTTATAACAGATTTATCTACCATAAATAACAAGATGCTGATCTGGAAAATTAAGCAGCTTCACGACCAAATCTGGCACTGAAGAAGGCCGAACTGGTCTTAGCACAAAACACAAAAGTTGTAGCCCTATGAGTCAAGCACCTACTGTAAGTTACGAACTGGTCCAACTCCTTACGGTTGATAAGTTATGATTTTTTTAGTGAACTGGTGTCAAACAGGAACTTTCACAAAACATAATCACATTGTCACACAATTAGTTATTCAATTATCTAGCATAATTAACCCTAATGATCAAGATTTCATGTCAATATATCTAAGTAATAATCATGAATAATTTGCATGAAAAATTCATGATTTTTACTTCTATTTAACAATTAAATAATTAAAAGGTACATCATAAACGCATGCAATTATCACATAATAATGCTTAAAGATCAAAACTTGGAAATAGGGTTTAAAAAAAAAACTTTTTTTTTTTTATTTTAGATCTGATTTTCGAAACATATATAAATAAATAAAATTAATTTTGTTTCCATTTAATTTAATATTAACCATTATAAACTAACAAAAATTAATCTAAAATTTATACATATATTTCGATCCACATGAACCCTAACCCCCCTTCAAATTTTGATCTTTTTGGTAATTAATCATCACATAGTAGGCTCGTGATACCACTGTTTAGTTATATAACAAATTATCAAATTAAATCACAAAGCACGCAGCGGAAGATTAAACTATGCAACTAATTAATTAACCAAGGAAGAAAACATGTACCTTTACTTGAAGATAATAAAGCAAGAAACTTTATGAGGATTTGAAGTAAATCTCTCTACGTTTGCACACACGACACACGGATGTACGTATGCTAGTACTTGATCACGAACACTTGGCTTTCTCTTCTTGATTTGTCGAACAACTTAAACCGAAAATCCCTTTAGGGATTGCTTGCTACGGCCGAAAGAAGAGAAGAAGGAGGAGAGAATTGTGAGGGTTTTTCTTTTCTTGTAATTGTATATATAAAACCCCTTAACCTAAGCCTTGTATTTATAGGTATAGATTAGGGTTGATTTACTTGGAAAATAAGCTAGGATTAGGGTTTAAAACCCTATGCCAAAACCGGCCCCCTCCAAAAGAGGTTCTAGAATTCTCCTTTCAAATTTCAAGATAACCCTTCCTCCGTTAACACCGTTAGTATTTTACCGTTAACATTTAACAAACGGTCGTTAGTTCAATTCGTGATCCAATTAATTAATAAATTACACTAACATATTAATTAATTATAAATACATTTGTGTCGAGACGTGTGACCCCGTAGGCTTAAATCATTTCCGGACATACGTTCATTTTTACGTGATCATATACTAACATTCTTTTCAGTGAGAATAAACATCAGGGTCAGTCCTTTCCAAATTCTGTTATTTGCCTGACCATCATAACTTCTTATACCTGATTATTTGATTTGCTTGAGCATATTTTGGATTGAACATTGTTGTATATGTCGCTGTATTGATTGTGATTTGATTCAGTAAATATTCATAATTATTGTTAATAGTGTTGAAATTAATCGCTTTATGTACCACACCATTATGTGTATCAAAATGTAAAGAGTGAGTGGCTGTATATGTGTCTTCATGATGTTCTTGTGTATATATCTTTTTTGAAGATTATTATGATAAAGATGTTGCGCATGATATCTTCTTCTGCAGGTTGTGGAACTTCTTACTCGGAAATTGGAAAATGAAGGCAGCTTTAATCGAAGAGTGGATATCTTCCTTCTGGTGGATTCCATTACACAGTGTTCTTATTCGCAGAAAGGTGGCTCTTCCTAATGGATAAATTCCAGTCCATCTGCTTATTTCATTTTGTGTTGCTTATTTCTGTAGCAGTTATGCTTGTGGATTGTATATAAGTTGCATTGTTTCTTCAGGCATTGCTGGAGCGTCTTATATACCCGCTGTTCAAGCAGCACTTCCTCGTCTTTTAGGAGCTGCTGCTCCACCAGGTGCCAATGCTCGTGAGAATCGCCGTCAATGTCTGAAGGTGTTTTCCATTTTTCTTTCAGATTATTAGTTGGCCTATAATTGTTCTTGATAAAATTTGAATTGATGTGTGCTGCAGGTTTTAAAATTGTGGCTCGAGAGGAAAATTTTACCTGATACTCTACTTCGGAGCTATGTAGAGGATATTGGATCTTCAAATGATGATGCTTCTGGGGTTTTTTTCTCCAAACGTCCATCTCGATCAGAACGGGCTGTGGATGATCCCATTAGAGGGATGGAGGGCATGCTCGTAGATGAATATGGGAGGTATGCAATCTTTAAGTTTTTTTATTTGGAGAACAATCTAAGCTGGTTTTGATTATTACATGTGCTATAATTGAAACTTACAAGGTTAATTAAGTATTTAATTGTGCTTGTAAGCCAAATGATGTTATTTGACTTTGAAGAGATGTAAAAGTTTTACATATGGTTTTCATAATTTCAAATTGATATTTCGTTTAGCAAGAAAAGTGCACATTGTCGGAAATAAAAGTTAAAAATGCGTTGTCTTTCAATACTGGACCATCTGAAAAAGCTTGTATAACTTTTTTTTGGACTTTTTACAGCAACGCGACGTTTCAATTTCCTGGACTTTTGTCATCTAATGTTTTCGAAGAAGAAGAAGATGATGATATTCCTCGAGTGAAAGATGGAAAGTCGTTTAGCAAAATAACTAAGGTCTTTTAGCTTTACATACAATTGTTATGGAGATCTCTTTTAATATATAATAATGTCTTTATTTTAGTTTGAGAAAATTACATTTTTCGTCCCTCAACTTGGCAAATTTTTGACCCTAAAGTGAATTAATTACAAAAAAACCCCTAAAGTTGGTCGTTTTTTTTCATTTTACACTCCGCGACCTAACGGAGTTAGATTTTGGCCGTTAACCCTTACACGTGCCAAACACGTGAGGGCATTTCTGTCATTTTCACCTTTAAGACCAAAAATGAAAAAATATACAACTTTAGGGACCAAAAGTGAAAACATATACAACTTTAGGGACCAAAAGTGAAAACATATACAACTTTAGGGACCAAAAACGTAAAATAATTAAAATTTGGAAAATGAAAAAAACGAGTTCGGATATGATGGTGTTACGGGTCAAATTCTCAAAGGGGTTATGTTTCTTAACACATTCTGAAACTAATACAAGTGGTCCTTGGTCACATTTCAGATTAAATCATCCAAACACCCAAATTAGGGTTTATATATATATAAATTAGGTCAAAATGGGTTCTTATGAAAACTGTTGATTTTTGGATCGGTTTGGGGGATAAATTGTGTTTGTTCAAGTCCATCTCGATCATCAACACTCGAAAGCTGGCCCAATTCCTTCACCAATCGATTTCACAGCTTCAATTTGGGTTTATTGCTTAAGAGTCAAGTTTGACTAAAAAGTCAAACTGCCATGTTCTTCATTCATACCCAGAAACCCCTCTTTGATTCTGCCCCAGCGTAAATTACGTCCATGGGGGCGTAGCTTACTCCTCTCTGCATCTTCGATTCCATCCTTACGCCTGAAAGCTTCTGTTTACGCCACTTTCTGCTTCATCAGACGCCATTTTAGCCATTTGCAGCCCACCGTAACTTACGGTGGGTACTGCCGTACCTTACGCCAGTTAACCTTGTGCTACCGTACCCTACGCCCCTCTTGACCGTCCTTTACGCTGGTTGTACTTTGACCCGCCGTAATCTACGCCACCACCACCGTAATTTACGGTGGTGTAGATTCTTGAATTTTCAGAATTTCCAGGAGGGTTTTCTAATTCATGGGTAGTTCTGATGTGGGCTCATTGGTGTCGAATAAGAATTTGAGAAGAGTTCTAGAGGGAATAGAGAAAGGGGATCGATCAAACAGGAGATAAACCAGAATATGAATAATTATGTATTTATATATTAAACTAAATATATATTTGTATTTATGGGCCCCACTTCTAGGGCTGTGTCGTTTTCTTCTGGGCTTTCCCTCCGTCCCCTTTTGCTGTCAAAACAATTGTTGGATAGACCAATCCAAACTCATATATGTATTTAATTACAAATTTTAATTATTTTACGTTTTTGGTCCCTAAAGTTGTATATGTTTTCACTTTTGGTCCCTAAAGTTGTATATTTTTTCATTTTTGGTCTTAAAGGTGAAAATGACAGAAATGCCCTCACGTGTTTGGCACGTGTAAGGGTTAACGGCCAAAATCTAACTCCGTTAGGTCGCGGAGTGTAAAATGAAAAAAACGACCAACTTTAGGGGTTTTTTTGTAATTAATTCACTTTAGGGTCAAAACTGTGAAATTTGCCAAGTTGAGGGACGAAAAATGTAATTTTCTCTTTATTTCTTATATGTAAACCCTTCTATTGAATGTAGTAATC
The DNA here is from genome assembly GCA_034093135.1 of Erigeron breviscapus. NCBI lineage: Eukaryota > Viridiplantae > Streptophyta > Magnoliopsida > Asterales > Asteraceae > Erigeron > Erigeron breviscapus. Next base: position 76,589,091 of record CM067168.1, read on the forward strand.
TGTACTACTTAATGCTGTAAGGGTTTTGCATGTCTACCCTTCTTTTATATGAATTTTGTATAGCAAATATGATGTTGTATTATATAAGAATATATATGAATCTATTATAATGTAAATCATTGAATTCTTTAATATAACTTACAAGTAATCATTTGAGAAATAAAAAAGCTCAGTGCAACGCACGGGTGTCACCTAGTTAATTATAAATACGAGTTAAGCTACGGTTGTAACACCCCAACATGGCGGAATCATGGGATGTCACAAGAAAAGCACAGCACGACATGGAAATTATGTAGAGCAAATCTAAATGCATAAAAAGGATCAAGTAATCCATACAAACCATTCAATAGAGCAAGTAACCGGATCACACATAAGCATAATCTCCTAATCGGGAATAATGAATCACAGATCCAGGAAGTCCAAGTCCAATTCTAGCATAAACAAGCAAACAATCATCCACAATTGTGGACTTACTCGTTATGCCATCAACATGGACTTTACGTTATGCCACTAATCGTGGACTTACTCATTATGCCATCAACATGGACTTTACGTTATGCCACTAATCGTGGACTTACTCGTTATGCCATCAACATGGACTTTACGTTATGCCACTAATCGTGGACTTACTCGTTATGCCATCAACATGGACTTTACGTTATGCCACTAATCGTGGACTTACTCATTATGCCATCAACATGGACTTTACGTTATGCCACTAATCGTGGACTTACTCATTATGCCATCAACATGGACTTTACGTTATGCCACTAATCGTGGACTTACTCATTATGCCATCAACATGGACTTTACGTTATGCCACTAATCGTGGACTTACTCGTTATGCCATCAACATGGACTTTACGTTATGCCACTAATCGTGGACTTACTCATTATGCCATCAACATGGACTTTACGTTATGCCACTAATCGTGGACTTACTCATTATGCCATCAACATGGACTTTACGTTATGCCACTAATCGTGGACTTACTCGTTATGCCATCAACATGGACTTTACGTTATGCCACTAATCGTGGACTTACTCGTTATGCCATCAACATGGACTTTACGTTATGCCACTAATCGTGGACTTACTCGTTATGCCATCAACATGGACTTTACGTTATGCCACTAATCGTGGACTTACTCATTATGCCATCAACATGGACTTTACGTTATGCCACTAATCGTGGACTTACTCGTTATGCCATCAACATGGACTTTACGTTATGCCACTAATCGTGGACTTACTCGTTATGCCATCAACATGGACTTTACGTTATGCCACTAATCGTGGACTTACTCATTATGCCATCAACATGGACTTTACGTTATGCCACTAATCGTGGACTTACTCATTATGCCATCAACATGGACTTTACGTTATGCCACTAATCGTGGACTTACTCGTTATGCCATCAACATGGACTTTACGTTATGCCACTAATCGTGGACTTACTCGTTATGCCATCAACATGGACTTTACGTTATGCCACTAATCGTGGACTTACTCATTATGCCATCAACATGGACTTTACGTTATGCCACTAATCGTGGACTTACTCGTTATGCCATCAACATGGACTTTACGTTATGCCACTAATCGTGGACTTACTCATTATGCCATCAACATGGACTTTACGTTATGCCACTAATCGTGGACTTACTCATTATGCCATCAACATGGACTTTACGTTATGCCACTAATCGTGGACTTACTCGTTATGCCATCAACATGGACTTTACGTTATGCCACTAATCGTGGACTTACTCGTTATGCCATCAACATGGACTTTACGTTATGCCACTAATCGTGGACTTACTCATTATGCCATCAACATGGACTTTACGTTATGCCACTAATCGTGGACTTACTCGTTATGCCATCAACATGGACTTTACGTTATGCCACTAATCGTGGACTTACTCATTATGCCATCAACATGGACTTTACGTTATGCCACTAATCGTGGACTTACTCATTATGCCATCAACATGGACTTTACGTTATGCCACTAATCGTGGACTTACTCATTATGCCATCAACATGGACTTTACGTTATGCCACTAATCGTGGACTTACTCGTTATGCCATCAACATGGACTTTACGTTATGCCACTAATCGTGGACTTACTCATTATGCCATCAACATGGACTTTACGTTATGCCACTAATCGTGGACTTACTCATTATGCCATCAACATGGACTTTACGTTATGCCACTAATCGTGGACTTACTCATTATGCCATCAACATGGACTTTACGTTATGCCACTAATCGTGGACTTACTCGTTATGCCATCAACATGGACTTTACGTTATGCCACTAATCGTGGACTTACTCATTATGCCATCAACATGGACTTTACGTTATGCCACTAATCGTGGACTTACTCATTATGCCATCAACATGGACTTTACGTTATGCCACTAATCGTGGACTTACTCATTATGCCATCAACATGGACTTTACGTTATGCCACTAATCGTGGACTTACTCGTTATGCCATCAACATGGACTTTACGTTATGCCACTAATCGTGGACTTACTCGTTATGCCATCAACATGGACTTTACGTTATGCCACTAATCGTGGACTTACTCGTTATGCCATCAACATGGACTTTACGTTATGCCACTAATCGTGGACTTACTCGTTATGCCATCAACATGGACTTTACGTTATGCCACTAATCGTGGACTTACTCATTATGCCATCAACATGGACTTTACGTTATGCCACTAATCGTGGACTTACTCATTATGCCATCAACATGGACTTTACGTTATGCCACTAATCGTGGACTTACTCGTTATGCCATCAACATGGACTTTACGTTATGCCACTAATCGTGGACTTACTCGTCATGACATTCACATGCATACAAATACAAATCTATAATTCGTTATGGGGGAAATATTATCATGCAAGATCCTATGTCCCGTTCCATATCAAAACGTTTTCCAACAACCAACAACACAATGCACATACACTTCATACGACTCTACTTTCAAGGAATCATAGATGCTTATATATAGGGTCACCCGTAGCCTTCCCACCACATCTACAACTCATTGAAGGTATAATCGTCTTCCATGTGTGTGCAACTATCTAAACCACAACATATATTCATAATCGAAAGCATAATCAATCAAGCGATAAGTCTATACGTCAATCAAACAATCAATCAATCAATTAATCAACAATCAAACAAGTATGTACACTTTTCAGCCCGAATCTCAATTGAGTAGGGAGTTATGAACTCACCTTGAGCGGCTACAACAAGTTAAAGTCAAACTATAAACGTCCAACGATCGCTTCGTGTGCATCACCTATCAAGTACACATTTTACAATCACAAGTCAAACCCTAATCGGAGCTTTAGAAGGGTAAATCAACTATGAATGACAATCGGGACTCGATTTGGCCATGCCACGACACTCAAACGTCTTTATGGTTCAACCGAACAAAGACAAGGACACTTTAACACGATATTTTTAGAAATGGAGATGGATTCACCCCAAAAAGGATGATACCATGAGAAAGTAGACTCTCTCACGATTCCAACGATAGGTCATACGGCTAAAACGAACTTACGGTTCAAAAGTTATTGACGTTTGAAAATAGTATGAAAAATTTAAGAGAGTTAGAGAGAGTTTTTGGAGTTGTGTGTGTGTTTTGCTTGGGAAAATGAGAGTTGTGAACCTTCCCAAGGCCACATTCACGTGATGAGGGAGCAAGAAAGGAGGTGAGAGCTGGTTTATTGGCTTGTAGGAGTGGTGGATTGATATCCATTGGCTAGGAGGGGTGGTGTGTGGTGATGAGTTTGAATTTGGTTCCTAACTTGGTCTAGGTTCACAATATGGGTGTGTTTTGGATTAGTTGATACATTGTTGGTTAATTTATGTAAAATATGAGAGTGTAAGAATAAATGAATTAGTTGTAAGAGTTTTATAAATGTAAGCTTAGCATAGTTATAAATTATTGTTACACTTTTATTAGTTGTATGGGTTATACATGCATATATATATGCATGTCGTGTATATATATATGCATTGGCACTAATCTTTGTAAAATTTTCTTGATGTACCTTCTATATTTGAGTTGTTGATTATATTTTGGATGCATAGAGACTTGTTTGTTGGATTAAATACTTATAAACTTGTTGTTACTTTACATATTCTTGAAGTTGATTTGATTGATTATGGTTACATTCTTATAAGATTGTCATTATTTCTTTACTTTGAGATTGTCTCATGTTTTGGCATTTCTAAGATAACTAGCTATCTTTGGGCATTCCATTGAACTAGAGAGAAAGTATCACTATGCCTTAATGTCTAGAAGGCAAATCCTCTCAATAAACCTCTAGGGATAAATGTCTAGATAAGCCCAAGTAAATTATCCTAGTCGGAATTTTGAGGGTTGTTACATCATTACTCCCTTAACAAGAACTTCGTCCTCGAAGTTTGATTATTCACATGGTAGTAAGAATGAATAAATTGACTATAAGGATAGCTTCACGGAGACGTACAAAATGTGAGAGTTCATCTAGGTTTAATCATGACCCTTTTTTTTTAGTTACTTACAAACTTTTGATCTCCGTAGTTGGGGGCATCCATTGCTTGGTGCCCTAACATTTCTCGTGATTAGAAACTTCGAAAAAGAAAAAGTTACGAATGTCGCTCACTTCTTGAGACGACTAGAGATTAATCGTATGTAATCGTTGTGGCTGTCAATCTTGCCTAGATCAATACTAAATAATGGGATGATGATAAGAATGTCAATACGGAGGTGTAAAATGAACGAACGGTTCGTAACGTGAGTTACAATAAAAATAGTATGAAACATGGGATTATCGATCGTTTGTGGCTACTCATTTCCATTGTCACCTTGTGTACTTTCCGTTATCGGTTTCTTTCCCAATTAAAGAATCGTTCCAATGGCTTCTCGTCCATTTTTCATCCTTCTTTGGTTTGACATTGGGCACGCTTGCCGCTACTTGAAATTATTGACTTCGTTTGTGACTAATCACTTGTTAAGGGATTACCCCCTTAACAAGAGTGATACTAACCCGTTATGCCAAATTCACTAAAATCAAAGGTACATCTTCGTAGTACCTCATTTTAGGGTTTTTCAGTGTCGTTGTCGTTGTTTTATGGCGTGCAAGGGGAATCGGTCATGGATAGTTACATTTTACTCCTCATACTCACCTTTGTCCTTCAACTTCGCTCTTATTTTCCCAAGTCACCTTTTCGTTATCCGTTAAGTCGCATCATTACCCATTTTCTCTTGTTCTTGCCAATATTGACTTGCAAATGGTTTTAAGGTACCTTTAATTACTTCCTTCTTAATGTAGAAGTATTACCCTTTATGACATATTTCCGGCTAACTCCTTTTTAACATTGCACATATAACCTCTTCCATTTCTCTTCTATTCCTATGCATTCCTCGCGATAGAGTTTACACAATCCTTATGCTCACAAATAATCATATCATATCCTCACCGTCTTGGCAAGACTAACACTTCAAGCCCTTATTAGTATGGATCCCTTCTCAGGGACAATCCTTCTTAGGTCCTTTCAGACATCTACAAAACTTCCAATGACCTTGCCCTCTAAAGCCTCATATCTATTTTTAGTTTTCCAAGCTAAGCTTCTTTTCAAGTACACCAGCCTAATGTTCTTGGGAATTGTAATGTAACATAATTTAGGTGGAGCTTCGCACCTCGTCCTTTTCTCAACCATTTAGTTTTCTCCATTTTTCTTTCGTGTTCTTATGGATCACCATACTCCTTACCATTTCGCCACTTGGATCCATCTCTTACTAGAGTAATTGTCATTTTGGATGACACACGCGCAGTCGATAGTCCTTGGAGTTTATCTCAGGGGTACTAGTCTTTAGTCCCGACTTATCACATAAGCGAATTATCATACTTTCATTCAAACGTTCCATGACTAGCTCTTTCCAGAGTTTGTAGTTGTTTGGGACTTAGGTCAGCGATCAACTTCCTTGATCGTTGCGGCAGTATGTGCCTTGAATTCTAGCGTCGTATTTCCTATTTTCTTTAACTACTAACTTAGCGATTTCATGTTGTTTTCCTTCTTCACTTTTCTTGGGCGCACTACTTCGTGGGTCGATGGTCCTTGACTGTTCACCATGTGTTCTAAATTTTTTTCTCACCCAAGTTCATCTTATTTTAGCTTACCTCCGTACGACCGTTGACCTTGAGGGAATATGCATCACAGGTCATCGTGCTTCCTCCACTTATCGACCATACTTCCCTTCTTTAGCAAAACTAGCCTCCATTGGGTGCTGAGAGTACGCCGCTTTCTCTTAGCTTAGCTGGTATGCTCTACTAATAGCTTGTCTTTAGATGGAGGTTTTCCAAATGGGTATTTAGAGAATAACGCGTGAAGCGCCATAAAGATGATCACCTTCAGAACTACATCTTGTAGATGACGTCAATACCTTCACTTTACCGTTTGAGTTAATCGCCTTCCTTTACTTTACTTTCTACTTCATATTTCTTTCAACGACGCTAGTGAGTAACTCTTCTTGAAAAATAGGGTAAAACCTTGCGTTTCATACTCCTTGTTCGAGTATCTTCCTTGTTGCGATTACCCCCTTAACATTTTTCTTCTAGAAAAATGTAAGGAATTTCATGCTTTTCGTATCATCTCGCTTTCTCCTCTAAGCAAGCTCATTAGCCACCTTCTTAACTAGGTTCCTTGAATCACCTTGCTTTCTTACGTTCTTTGGCAGTCTTCAATCCGCCAAATCTTCTTATCATTCTCGACGACCTTCAATTCGCCAGATTTCCTAATCCTACTTGTAACTACTCTTGTCCTCCAGAGTAGTCCCAAATCATTTTTTTTCCATTTATCTTCAATTCGCGGGGGTCACATAATTCTTATATTACTTCTTATCCTTCTTAATTACATCTTCGCTCCAACGGTAACTTTGGAATTTCTTCTAATTTCTGCCGAGGCTCCATTTTTACATGGATAGAAGGACCTTCAATTCCTTCACCAATTTGAGGCCTCGGTTCAATTGCCACTACACTCACTCACATGTAGACCATATCCAAGACATCGCTTTCATTGGGTATACTAGTCTATAGTATCTTCCATACTATACTTCTCTGACTCACTAGTTTCCTGAACTTCCTTGTATCGAGTGGGTCCTTCTCTTAACGTCGTTGCGAGTGGGTGGTGTTAGTTATTTGGTCTCACCACTTTCAGGTGTTGCGTCGAGTCATCCGTGGATTAAGGGAATCGTAAATCTTTGGAAAAGAAGGAGAACCATGCTTTCATCGTGTTTGGTCCTCGAGATTATCGAAATTCACTTGGCTAGCTTCAATGTGGAAATGGGGAGTAAGAGTTCGTAGCGAGAATAAGACGACAACTCAAATTAATATTCTTAGGTGAGTTAAACGGATTGCTTCAACGTCGCTTGTGAAAATTTGCTTCCTTGTACTTTGATTGACACACAACATATCTTCCACGGCCTACGTTATGTACGTGACCCAATAGCATCTTCTATGCTATATAGTTATCCCAAGTATTCTACGTACCGACAACTGCTGTCTGAACATCTTTCGCATCCATTGATGTCACAGCGAGAGCGGAGTACTACTTACTCGATTTCGTCATTGCTAAGTGTTGCGTAAGTGAGTTGTTTGATGTTAGGCTACTAACTTTTGAAGGGAAGCGGTGGTGATCATTACTTTGAATTATTAAGAATATCAAGGATATAGAATTTGGTTTCGAATGAATGAAATAGGAAATATGTAACACCCGTCATTTTAAAAACCTGGATTTCAAAAACTTTTACCAAACGATGTTTAAAACATAGCGGAAAAGGATCACTTAAAAACTGCCCCATCCGTAACGGATGGTGCCTTTCATTAAAGTTTGGTGTTACTAATAGCATCATCGTAATAGTCAAAGTAAAATCCAAGTTATGGCACTAACATAATTGCCATCAAATCTACAAGAGACATAAATCATAAATAAAGTAGCCGAACATATGGCTATAGGTAAAGTCTAGTCATAGGGAGACTAATGCTAATCTTCCTTTATTCTTCTACCCATCTCACGATCCACGCACTTCACTAGCTTATACCTGCTTATCCTGAAGGACACAACATTTTCATAAAAGCAAGTGTTAGCTAATAAAATTAGCTAAGTAAGATACACATATTTTGATAAAACGTTCTTCATTTTACTTTCATAAACTTCGTCATATTTTACTTATCAAAATGTAACCACATTACATATTATCCACAACAATCATAGATCAACTCATACTCCCCTTTTCCCACATTATACATCTAGCACGATTTCCCACGTCATACGCACTAGCATTACATCTAGCACGATTTCCCACGTCATACGCACTAGCATTACATCTAGCACGATTTCCCACGTCATACGCACTAGCATTACATCTAGCACGATTTCCCACGTCATACGCACTAGCATTACATCTAGCACGATTTCCCACGTCATACGCACTAGCATTACATCTAGCACGATTTCCCACGTCATACGCACTAGCATTACATCTAGCACGATTTCCCACGTCATACGCACTAGCATTACATCTAGCACGATTTCCCACGTCATACGCACTAGCATTACATCTAGCACGATTTCCCACGTCATACGCACTAGCATTACATCTAGCACGATTTCCCACGTCATACGCACTAGCATTACATCTAGCACGATTTCCCACGTCATACGCACTAGCATTACATCTAGCACGATTTCCCACGTCATACGCACTAGCATTACATCTAGCACGATTTCCCACGTCATACGCACTAGCATTACATCTAGCACGATTTCCCACGTCATACGCACTAGCATTACATCTAGCACGATTTCCCACGTCATACGCACTAGCATTACATCTAGCACGATTTCCCACGTCATACGCACTAGCATTACATCTAGCACGATTTCCCACGTCATACGCACTAGCATTACATCTAGCACGATTTCCCACGTCATACGCACTAGCATTACATCTAGCACGATTTCCCACGTCATACGCACTAGCATTACATCTAGCACGATTTCCCACGTCATACGCACTAGCATTACATCTAGCACGATTTCCCACGTCATACGCACTAGCATTACATCTAGCACGATTTCCCACGTCATACGCACTAGCATTACATCTAGCACGATTTCCCACGTCATTCTCACGTATTTAGCTATAGCATTTCCCACGTATTCATTTCTTTCTTACTTTTACGCACTAACACTAAGGCTAGAACGATTTCCCACGTCATACGCACTAGCATTACATCTAGCACGATTTCCCACGTCATACGCACTAGCATTACATCTAGCACGATTTCCCACATTTCTCACTTTACTTTAACATTAGGTATTTTCATTACCTAACTAATCCCACATCTACTTTAACGTTTAATCCCACCAACGTGTACAACTCATGACATTTCTTACGTGTATCTAGTGAACTAGACATTTCATACTTAAGTCTCACATATAAGCCCTCACATATCAATATCAAGGCATATCAATGACATTATCAACATCACAACACATCTCATAATCATTTCATAGCAGTATAATTATAATCAACATAATATATATGCATATCACCCCTTTACTTTAAACGTCATCATATCATAATAAGCCACTTCATCATACATATATTCCCACATAACCTCCCGCATAACCCGGAAACCCAACACATATAAGATAATCCGATTAAGAGGTTAATTAAAAGAAAACTACTTTTGTTGTGCCTCCAGCGTGATAAAAGACATGTATCTTACCTGACGACGAGCACAACGATCAACAAGCAACTTTAACGTATCTTTCTTGAGTTCCCAACTACCTATCACACACATATAATCGACATGTAACATAAACGGGACCTTAAAGAACATTTCCAAGTTCCCTGAACATCAACATAACTTATACCTAAGGTCTATGGGTCAAATGAGCACTAAAACAAGCCTAAACGACCACCAGACCCCCAAGTGCGTCGCACCTCCCTTTGGTGCGTCGCACAAAACACTCAGAACTCCACCCAGCAGGTGGTGCGCCGCACCTGAGGTGCCGACCAGCAGAACTTGTTTTGTTTCTCCTAATTCACCTTCCAAACGAATCCCAAACCTCCACCACGACTTACACCCATTAAATTAACATCAAATAGGCCACAATTAAGTATTTAAAAACATCAATTGATCCTTGAATTAAATACAACAATGATTCATTCTTTAAAACACCCGAAAGACGTAAAATCGGTAACGTGTTGATCAAAAACTCAATACCTCAAGTGGGTTTCCAATTAACCACCTGGAATACACTCTAATACATCTAAAAACATTATTCATCATTAAAGTTTGCATCTTGATATAGTTAACCAACTCTAGCAATAATTTTACTCCCGAAAACGTCGTTTTTAACCGAAAACATCATCTTCCAATAACCCCAGCCCTCATGGTCGAATTTATAACCTAAATCCTTTAATATTAATCATGAATTGATCTAGAAATGAATCATTACCTGTACGGAAGATTATAGGATCAAGATCTATCAACTATCACTCCCGAATCGACCCGAAACCGATCAAATTCTCTATAGAGGCTTCTAGGGTTTTGAGAGCAGGTTTAAGGCTGCAAATTTCGTGGCTAGGGCTACTAATGAGGATATTAGGGCCTTTTTATACCTAAAATATCCAGCCACAAGTTTGCTAGTTCGACGTCTAAGCCCTTATACTTTTCGTTAGCTCTATTTATCGCTTTAAGAGTCACTTAACGGCTACGCGACCCCTCGACCACACTTTAACTTCATCAAACACATAATTTACTTTATTAATTATCATCTTTAATTATTTTAAATCACTTTAATACATATCTCACGTTAATCAATTAATTCACACAAGCGCATATAAAACACGTAGTGACTAACGGTCACTAACGACAAGTTAACAGTCAACGTTAAAAGTCAAACTTGAAAAGTTTGGGATGTTACAATTCTCCCCTCCTTAATAGGATTCTGTCCTCAGAATCATCTCACGACATCAACACCTCATTTCATCTTCTCACTACTTTCCACACACGCATTTGTCAACGTTTTACCACTTAAAATTCAACCACATTTCCAATCATTTGCTTTTCACCTCCTCCCTTTCATTTAATGTCTTTCATTAGTCAATGTGATTACCGTCAAATGAACACGTCCGCATCATGATACATTTATAATTATGTTCCGGACCATAATTATAACTATATCATTCCTCACACGTGTACCTTTAACTATATCCACACATCTTAATGTCCAACATTTCCATCTCAATCTATCATAGCATAATTATACTAACTACAAAACACACATAATAAACACACAATCCACATGCACACAATAATCACATATAAAATCAACTAATCTACTAAAGAATTACTTTATTAGATACCTCGTCATCATGCCCGTCCTCCATAGTAACCCTTTGTTATGCGCGAGCTTTGGCTTTTTGAGTACCATCCTTCTGCTCATCATTTTTCCATCGAGGACAACTAGCAATCAAATGTCCCGTCTCACCACATTTGTAACATCGAGTCTTATCCTTGCAGTTAGAAGCAACATGTCCCTGCTTACCACACTTGTCGCATCTTCTAGTTTTCTCCGAACATGGTCCACTATGGTGAGCTTTGCAAGCTGCACACCATTGACTAACTTTCCCATCATCTTTTCCTTCATAAGACGAACCACTCTTAAATTTCTTTCTAGAATCCGATGACTCATCAGACCTTCTCTTGGATCCATTCTTCTTTTCATCATCCTTAGTCGCCACTTTCTCAGTTTTAAGGTCATCATCTAGCCTTTTGGACTCCTTAATCGCAGCAGACAATGTAATATGTTGCCTGCAAAGGCCGCGATAGCTAGCAGGGAGACCATCACAGTAAGCCTCAATTTGGTCCTCCTGCCTTCGAACCAAGTGTCCAACAAACTTCAACTTCTCCATAAAAGAGTGTGCATAATCAGAAATTGCACCTGGTTTAGCAACCAACGATCTAAACTCCTTCTCAATCAACCTTAACTCACGCGTTCCCACATACTCCTCTAGAAATTTCTCCTTAAACGTTCCCCAAGGCATAGCTGCAAGTACCTCAGGAGCCATAGACACTACAGTAGCCCTCCACCAATTACGGGCATTCTTCTTCAACATCCTACTAGCACACAAAACCTTCATATCATCCGGACAATAGCAAGATGCAAAAACTACCTCAATGTCCTCAATCCACTCCATAGCACCCACTGCATTTTGGGTACCATCAAATTCCTTGGCACCACATTTCTGAAAACTTTCGTATTTGAAGTTATTAACACGAGGTGCATTAACAACTCCATATCCTCCATTATTAACTCCATTAGCACCCACGGCTGCCATGGATGGTTCAGCACTTTGGGAGGGATTAGAGTAATTCCCTTCCGAACGCTCACCCCTTTGTTCACTCCCAATCCTTTCTGCATTTCTCTCAGCCCTCATTTGAGCTAACTCTTCTTCATTTCTCATTAAGAGAGCTCGAATAGCTCTCAATTCTTCATGTAGTTGGGCTTGATTAGGAACCTGCTCTATAACCGGGTTTGCCCTATCTACTTCAGAGACAGTTGGTGGATCACCAAGACGACGATTTTGTGCACGGGGTGGCCTTTGCTCTACTTCATTTCCAGCCCCGTTTCCATTAGGAGGAACACCATCACCATTTCCTCCTGCTCTCTGATTACTAGCTCTAGTGTTTGCCATTAATTCTACAAAGCAACAACGACGGTTAGCAAGAATTAAAGAGTGACTACGTATGTTAAGGCTCTACTACATATAACTACATTATCACACACAATAAACGAGCCTTATATCACACTCTCACTCACTCCCCAACCCGTCCTAGAGCTTTCCACTTCATTAGCTAGGCATCCTACTTAAGCCTAACCTACTTCTCATCGGTCTAAGTCCAAAATCCTACGGCATAAGTCGAATTTTGGTTCACTTAAACCATTTCTCTGATACCAACTTGTAACACCCGTCATTTTAAAAACCTGGATTTCAAAAACTTTTACCAAACGATGTTTAAAAACCTGGATTTCAAAAACTTTTACCAAACGATGTTTAAAACATAGCGGAAAAGGATCACTTAAAAACTGCCCCATCCGTAACGGATGGTGCCTTTCATTAAAGTTTGGTGTTACTAATAGCATCATCGTAATAGTCAAAGTAAAATCCAAGTTATGGCACTAACATAATTGCCATCAAATCTACAAGAGACATAAATCATAAATAAAGTAGCCGAACATATGGCTATAGGTAAAGTCTAGTCATAGGGAGACTAATGCTAATCTTCCTTTATTCTTCTACCCATCTCACGATCCACGCACTTCACTAGCTTATACCTGCTTATCCTGAAGGACACAACATTTTCATAAAAGCAAGTGTTAGCTAATAAAATTAGCTAAGTAAGATACACATATTTTGATAAAACGTTCTTCATTTTACTTTCATAAACTTCGTCATATTTTACTTATCAAAATGTAACCACATTACATATTATCCACAACAATCATAGATCAACTCATACTCCCCTTTTCCCACATTGCATCACATTTCATTTCATATCAACATATACATCTTATCATCATATACCCATATCTTAATCAATATCTTATATCATATCAACACATAAACTTGTCACACGTATTCATATTAGTACATATTCTCACGTCACATTATGATCTCACAACGTATAGCACATTTACTTCTTTCACACATATCTTATTAAATCCCACGTCACGTTGTAATCCCACGTCTTAAATTACATGTACATCTTTCTCACATATTATTATAATTATCTTAATCAATATCTTATATCATATCAACACATAAACTTGTCACACGTATTCATATTAGTACATATTCTCACGTCACATTATGATCTCACAACGTATAGCACATTTACTTCTTTCACACATATCTTATTAAATCCCACGTCACGTTGTAATCCCACGTCTTAAATTACATGTACATCTTTCTCACATATTATTATAATTATCTTAATCAACTTATTCCCACATCTTACATCTTTAATCAACTTACATATTACACACTAGCTTTACAACTAGCACGATTTCCCACATCATTACGCACTAGCATTACATCTAGCACGATTTCCCACGTCATACGCACTAGCATTACATCTAGCACGATTTCCCACGTCATACGCACTAGCATTACATCTAGCACGATTTCCCACGTCATACGCACTAGCATTACATCTAGCACGATTTCCCACGTCATTCTCACGTATTTAGCTATAGCATTTCCCACGTATTCATTTCTTTCTTACTTTTACGCACTAACACTAAGGCTAGAACGATTTCCCACATTTCTCACTTTACTTTAACATTAGGTATTTTCATTACCTAACTAATCCCACATCTACTTTAACGTTTAATCCCACCAACGTGTACAACTCATGACATTTCTTACGTGTATCTAGTGAACTAGACATTTCATACTTAAGTCTCACATATAAGCCCTCACATATCAATATCAAGGCATATCAATGACATTATCAACATCACAACACATCTCATAATCATTTCATAGCAGTATAATTATAATCAACATAATATATATGCATATCACCCCTTTACTTTAAACGTCATCATATCATAATAAGCCGCTTCATCATACATATATTCCCACATAACCTCCCGCATAACCCGGAAACCCAACACATATAAGATAATCCGATTAAGAGGTTAATTAAAAGAAAACTACTTTTGTTGTGCCTCCAGCGTGATAAAAGACATGTATCTTACCTGACGACGAGCACAACGATCAACAAGCAACTTTAACGTATCTTTCTTGAGTTCCCAACTACCTATCACACACATATAATCGACATGTAACATAAACGGGACCTTAAAGAACATTTCCAAGTTCCCTGAACATCAACATAACTTATACCTAAGGTCTATGGGTCAAATGAGCACTAAAACAAGCCTAAACGACCACCAGACCCCCAAGTGCGTCGCACCTCCCTTTGGTGCGTCGCACAAAACACTCAGAACTCCACCCAGCAGGTGGTGCGCCGCACCCATCCCCAGGTGCGCCGCACCTGAGGTGCCGACCAGCAGAACTTGTTTTGTTTCTCCTAATTCACCTTCCAAACGAATCCCAAACCTCCACCACGACTTACACCCATTAAATTAACATCAAATAGGCCACAATTAAGTATTTAAAAACATCAATTGATCCTTGAATTAAATACAACAATGATTCATTCTTTAAAACACCCGAAAGACGTAAAATCGGTAACGTGTTGATCAAAAACTCAATACCTCAAGTGGGTTTCCAATTAACCACCTGGAATACACTCTAATACATATAAGATAATCCGATTAAGAGGTTAATTAAAAGAAAACTACTTTTGTTGTGCCTCCAGCGTGATAAAAGACATGTATCTTACCTGACGACGAGCACAACGATCAACAAGCAACTTTAACGTATCTTTCTTGAGTTCCCAACTACCTATCACACACATATAATCAACATAATATATATGCATATCACCCCTTTACTTTAAACGTCATCATATCATAATAAGCCGCTTCATCATACATATATTCCCACATAACCTCCCGCATAACCCGGAAACCCAACACATATAAGATAATCCGATTAAGAGGTTAATTAAAAGAAAACTACTTTTGTTGTGCCTCCAGCGTGATAAAAGACATGTATCTTACCTGACGACGAGCACAACGATCAACAAGCAACTTTAACGTATCTTTCTTGAGTTCCCAACTACCTATCACACACATATAATCAACATAATATATATGCATATCACCCCTTTACTTTAAACGTCATCATATCATAATAAGCCGCTTCATCATACATATATTCCCACATAACCTCCCGCATAACCCGGAAACCCAACACATATAAGATAATCCGATTAAGAGGTTAATTAAAAGAAAACTACTTTTGTTGTGCCTCCAGCGTGATAAAAGACATGTATCTTACCTGACGACGAGCACAACGATCAACAAGCAACTTTAACGTATCTTTCTTGAGTTCCCAACTACCTATCACACACATATAATCAACATAATATATATGCATATCACCCCTTTACTTTAAACGTCATCATATCATAATAAGCCGCTTCATCATACATATATTCCCACATAACCTCCCGCATAACCCGGAAACCCAACACATATAAGATAATCCGATTAAGAGGTTAATTAAAAGAAAACTACTTTTGTTGTGCCTCCAGCGTGATAAAAGACATGTATCTTACCTGACGACGAGCACAACGATCAACAAGCAACTTTAACGTATCTTTCTTGAGTTCCCAACTACCTATCACACACATATAATCAACATAATATATATGCATATCACCCCTTTACTTTAAACGTCATCATATCATAATAAGCCGCTTCATCATACATATATTCCCACATAACCTCCCGCATAACCCGGAAACCCAACACATATAAGATAATCCGATTAAGAGGTTAATTAAAAGAAAACTACTTTTGTTGTGCCTCCAGCGTGATAAAAGACATGTATCTTACCTGACGACGAGCACAACGATCAACAAGCAACTTTAACGTATCTTTCTTGAGTTCCCAACTACCTATCACACACATATAATCGACATGTAACATAAACGGGACCTTAAAGAACATTTCCAAGTTCCCTGAACATCAACATAACTTATACCTAAGGTCTATGGGTCAAATGAGCACTAAAACAAGCCTAAACGACCACCAGACCCCCAAGTGCGTCGCACCTCCCTTTGGTGCGTCGCACAAAACACTCAGAACTCCACCCAGCAGGTGGTGCGCCGCACCTGAGGTGCCGACCAGCAGAACTTGTTTTGTTTCTCCTAATTCACCTTCCAAACGAATCCCAAACCTCCACCACGACTTACACCCATTAAATTAACATCAAATAGGCCACAATTAAGTATTTAAAAACATCAATTGATCCTTGAATTAAATACAACAATGATTCATTCTTTAAAACACCCGAAAGACGTAAAATCGGTAACGTGTTGATCAAAAACTCAATACCTCAAGTGGGTTTCCAATTAACCACCTGGAATACACTCTAATACATCTAAAAACATTATCATCATATCTAGCAGGTACTAGTTCTCAATAGTCAAACCTTGGAGCATAATAACTATCTCAATAATAAGGCACAACTATATAATCATTAAATCATCCATGCACTAGTCCTCAAATAGCTCAACCTTAGGGCGCAATAATTTTCTTTTTTTTTTTTTTTTTTATCAGTTTTGTGTTTTTTTTTTATTATATATATAGTTTCTTTTTATTTTTTCATTCGTGTGTTATTTTTTTTTTTTTTTTTTTTTTTTTTTTTTTTTTTTTTTTTTTTTTTTTTTTTTTTTTTTTTTTTTTTTTTTTTTTTTTTTTTTTTTTTTTTTTTTTTTTTTTTTTTTTTTTTTTTTTTTTTTTTTTTTTTTTTTTTTTTTTTTTTTTTTTTTTTTTTTTTTTTTTTTTTTTTTTTTTTTTTTTTTTTTTTTTTTTTTTTTTTTTTTTTTTTTTTTTTTTTTTTTTTTTTTTTTTTTTTTTTTTTTTTTTTTTTTTTTTTTTTTTTTTTTTTTTTTTTTTTTTTTTTTTTTTTTTTTTTTTTTTTTTTTTTTTTTTTTTTTTTTTTTTTTTTTTTTTTTTTTTTTTTTTTTTTTTTTTTTTTTTTTTTTTTTTTTTTTTTTTTTTTTTTTTTTTTTTTTTTTTTTTTTTTTTTTTTTTTTTTTTTTTTTTTTTTTTTTTTTTTTTTTTTTTTTTTTTTTTTTTTTTTTTTTTTTTTTTTTTTTTTTTTTTTTTTTTTTTTTTTTTTTTTTTTTTTTTTTTTTTTTTTTTTTTTTTTTTTTTTTTTTTTTTTTTTTTTTTTTTTTTTTTTTTTTTTTTTTTTTTTTTTTTTTTTTTTTTTTTTTTTTTTTTTTTTTTTTTTTTTTTTTTTTTTTTTTTTTTTTTTTTTTTTTTTTTTTTTTTTTTTTTTTTTTTTTTTTTTTTTTTTTTTTTTTTTTTTTTTTTTTTTTTTTTTTTTTTTTTTTTTTTTTTTTTTTTTTTTTTTTTTTTTTTTTTTTTTTTTTTTTTTTTTTTTTTTTTTTTTTTTTTTTTTTTTTTTTTTTTTTTTTTTTTTTTTTTTTTTTTTTTTTTTTTTTTTTTTTTTTTTTTTTTTTTTTTTTTTTTTTTTTTTTTTTTTTTTTTTTTTTTTTTTTTTTTTTTTTTTTTTTTTTTTTTTTTTTTTTTTTTTTTTTTTTTTTTTTTTTTTTTTTTTTTTTTTTTTTTTTTTTTTTTTTTTTTTTTTTTTTTTTTTTTTTTTTTTTTTTTTTTTTTTTTTTTTTTTTTTTTTTTTTTTTTTTTTTTTTTTTTTTTTTTTTTTTTTTTTTTTTTTTTTTTTTTTTTTTTTTTTTTTTTTTTTTTTTTTTTTTTTTTTTTTTTTTTTTTTTTTTTTTTTTTTTTTTTTTTTTTTTTTTTTTTTTTTTTTTTTTTTTTTTTTTTTTTTTTTTTTTTTTTTTTTTTTTTTTTTTTTTTTTTTTTTTTTTTTTTTTTTTTTTTTTTTTTTTTTTTTTTTTTTTTTTTTTTTTTTTTTTTTTTTTTTTTTTTTTTTTTTTTTTTTTTTTTTTTTTTTTTTTTTTTTTTTTTTTTTTTTTTTTTTTTTTTTTTTTTTTTTTTTTTTTTTTTTTTTTTTTTTTTTTTTTTTTTTTTTTTTTTTTTTTTTTTTTTTTTTTTTTTTTTTTTTTTTTTTTTTTTTTTTTTTTTTTTTTTTTTTTTTTTTTTTTTTTTTTTTTTTTTTTTTTTTTTTTTTTTTTTTTTTTTTTTTTTTTTTTTTTTTTTTTTTTTTTTTTTTTTTTTTTTTTTTTTTTTTTTTTTTTTTTTTTTTTTTTTTTTTTTTTTTTTTTTTTTTTTTTTTTTTTTTTTTTTGAAAAGGAATCCTTTTGAACATAAGTCCAAGTGGCCGTTTGAGTTTTACATGGTGCTCTCATAATTAAATGTAGTTCATGAC
The DNA here is from genome assembly GCA_034093135.1 of Erigeron breviscapus. Taxonomy (NCBI): domain Eukaryota; kingdom Viridiplantae; phylum Streptophyta; class Magnoliopsida; order Asterales; family Asteraceae; genus Erigeron; species Erigeron breviscapus. The sequence goes on from CM067168.1 coordinate 76,608,193, forward strand.
CTACGTTTAATTAGGGTCCTACCATGTAAAGCTCAAACTAGTCCGCTTAACCTTATGCTCGACTCGACTATAAAAATTCGTTTTGAAAAGTGGCTATAGTTTTGGGATTCCCAGGGGAACCCCAATGTTCTCTATAACCTTAGTCTCTGATACCATTTTCTGTAACACCCCAACTGAGGCGGAACAATGAGATGTATAGAAAGTCGAGTATTCAAAACAAAGGATTATAAATAAACGTTCACTATAGCTTTATTTGATAAAAGAGTTTACAAATGCACAAGCATGTGAACCAATCCCCAAGTACAATGCGTCCACCGTACTTGGATATTAAGTCCACGAAACAAATAACAGATACATGAAATGATATACTACAATGGTCAAGGCGGATTCCATTGCCCATCAAAAGGTTTGATCTTTGACTCCAAAGTGCAATGCAAATAATCATGATGCATATAATTTCTCAAAGCTTACGCTAATTCCTGAAAAGCATGAAGAAAAAGTGTCAACTACGAAAACGTAGTTGGTGAGTGCATAGGTTTTTAAATAAATCTCGTTACTTAACCATTTTAAACACTTAGAAACATGTTATTAGATATCAACATACCCAAACCACATGATCGGCAAAAATTCCCATATCAAACCATCAAGTTTTCAAAATACCATAACGTCATTTCAAAGAGTTGAGAATCCATGGTAAATTATAACGTTCTCATTTGTCAAATTTATCGTGAGAGAAAAAGTATATAAATCGATTAATCATACATCATACCAAAACCATTCGGTCATCAATATTTCCATATCGCCAATTTCAACAACTTTCAAGATTCCATACAAGGTCCAATACCCCAAACCGTATGTTCAATCCATAATATCCAACCATGAATAATATCAATAACATTTAGCCAAAGGCATAATTTGATGAGTCTGTGCTTGAGCCACTACTAAGACCGGTTATGTCTAAGATAATAAGAAACACATGCCGTCAATCATGTGCAATAATAATAATAAAGGGGCCGTGCCATGGAGACGACCGATATTAGAAGGGGGCGTGGCATGACCACTGATATAGTAGCTAGAGCACCGCGTGGTCGGACTGGGAATGAAGGTCGTCACAAAGGCAACCAAACATCCCACCGTTACTCGTTGGGTGAGGGGACAAGTCCTAGTTGCGCAACTCTCATACTACAGGCCTCTCAAGTAGTTAATGGTAGTGAACCGAGGTGAAACAGTTTTGACAGAACTCAAGCTCATCATATAATATATAACACGTTGAACATACAATAATTCCCATATCATAATCATTCTTTCAAAGGATCAATCCATAAAAAAAAGCAATTTTATTTATCATGCTTTTCACCCCGAAAGTAAAACACATAAAAGAGTTTGAAAGGGGCCTATGACTCACCTTGATATGCCGCATATTATATTCACTTATCCAAAAATGGGTACTTCCCATCTATCGCTTCCTTGATCATGTATTCCTTATGGTCCTCAATCACCTTTCAATGCCAAGACTATCCCTACGATAGGACTAATATACGTAAGTTCCTATCTTAAGCCATCACTTAGAAATGCCACTTTCATTATGTTGTCATCAATTTTGGGACCCAAGTGTATTGCTAATATTCGCATCTTTTTGGTTGTAGAGAGTGATGGTGTAAAAGGTCACTTTCAATATACATGTAGTTATAAGTTGTTAGAATTTCGGTAACTTGCCTTCATTGTGGTTTCGTTTGGCATCTTAGGTTATCATATGGGAATGCCATATTAAGTTATGTTCTTTTAACATCATTGGATGTGTAACCAATTTTAATACTAAATAGCATTTGTGATATCAATTTATAGTTTGGTTAACGTAATTACTTATGTCCATTCTACTTAATCATTCTTTTTGTGTTACTTTGATTACGCTTATCTTTTACTCACATATTCCTTAATATGTCTTATGATTATTCGGGTTTATGAAATTCGCTTAGGTGTTATGGGCCATCACCAATTGGGCCTAAGTGTTATGGGCTTTTAAGTGACTTGGGCTTAATTTAGTTATTGGGCTTGACCTTATTTGGGTTATGTGCTTAATGAGTTATATTGGTTATGGGCTATATGGTTTATTGGGCTAGTGGGCCTACTGATTTATGCTCCTTGTGGGTTCACTAATTGGGCCGGGCTAGCCCATTAACTCCTTAGTTCATTACATAGCCCATCACACAAGTTATAAGATTACTTACAAATTTTCTGTTTTTATACAACAGATTTATGAAATGTTGGCCACTAATTCGGGGTTAAAGCTAATTATTTGGACCCTCCTGATTTTTATACAACAACCTATGTGTGTCCACTTATTTTTTGAATTTTGGCTTAATTTATAAAGAATGTTTACTACCTCTAAATATTTTTATAAATGGAAGTGGTCAAAACAGTCACTGTTTTGCATACTCTAAAGTTTTATAAAAGTTCTTTGGGTTTTGCTCTTAATAAAAATTCCATGATTTTATTTTAAGTTTAGGACACATTTAGCTTACTTTCCACCAAGTATGGCCTCCTGGAACCTTATGGATTAGGAGATAAAAATTGTTAAAGTTGATAAAATATTCAGACAAAAGTGCAGTTTTGACCAGTTTTAGTAGAAAAATCATATCTTTTGTTTGGCTCAGTATTTTCGAGTGATTCCAGTTTGTGATTAAACATAACTCATGTATCTACAACTTTTATTTTTAAAGTTTTGCTTGAAACTGCCCTCACATGCCCAGTTTACCCGTTCCAAGGCAGAAAATAGATTCTGTCAGATTTGTTTTTGATCCAAACAACCAACCAATGGCCTTTCTTGCTTAATTAACACCTTAATTTATCACTTACAAGATTAACACTCATTTTGTATTACTTTTAACATCAAAATTTACTGATTACAAAAAAAATTTCAAATCATCCATTATCATTTAAATACTGATCTTACACAAAAACATGTTTGGTTAACTAGATTCTTGCAAAAACGTTTCTTGATCATCCTAAAAACAACATGCAAGTAAAGATCTTGTATTTTCTCAACATGCAATGCATTATTTAGTTACAAAACTCATATTTACTGATGATCAAGCTTAAAAAAAACATCTATGGATCAAAGAAAATATCATAGGTAAAGAGGTATTGAAATCGGTTTCAAGACATCAACCTTAGATGATGAAAACCTTGACATATATGGCCGTTTGAGGGCTATTGATGCTTCCTATCCATGCTCCCATTGATTATAGCTTAACCCCATACAAGATTATTGTTAGTTATTGATTGTTTGATGATTAAATCATGAGTTTATGGGTTGTTCTTGGCCCATATTTGTTGCTGCCGATCAGTCCCCTTAAAGGGCTGATTTCGTATGGTTATTGCCTCCAAATCATCTCCAAGCTTCCACCATACATGACCCTAGGTGATAGATGATCCATATGACTTATTATTACATTAGATTAGTTAGATTTAAGCTTCATTTTGCCTTGTTTGAATTGAAAAAGAGAAGAAAAAGTGCAGAAAAATTTAAGAGAGTTAGAGAGAGTTTTTGGAGTTGTGTGTGTGTTTTGCTTGGGAAAATGAGAGTTGTGAGCCTTCCCAAGGCCACATTCACGTGATGAGGGAGCAAGAAAGGAGGTGAGAGCTGGTTTATTGGCTTGTAGGAGTGGTGGATTGATATCCATTGGCTAGGAGGGGTGGTGTGTGGTGATGAGTTTGAATTTGGTTCCTAACTTGGTCTAGGTTCACAATATGGGTGTGTTTTGGATTAGTTGATACATTGTTGGTTAATTTATGTAAAATATGAGAGTGTAAGAATAAATGAATTAGTTGTAAGAGTTTTATAAATGTAAGCTAGCTATTTATAAATTATTGTTACACTTTTATTAGTTGTATGGGTTATACATGCATATATATATGTATGTCGTGTATATATATATGCATTGGCACTAATCTTTGTAAAATTTTCTTGATGTACCTTCTATATTTGAGTTGTTGATTATATTTTGGATGCATAGAGACTTGTTTGTTGGATTAAATACTTATAAACTTGTTGTTACTTTACATATTCTTGAAGTTGATTTGATTGATTATGGTTACATTCTTATAAGATTGTCATTATTTTCTTTACTTTGAGATTGTCTCATGTTTTGGCATTTCTAAGATAACTAGCTATCTTTGGGCATTCCATTGAACTAGAGAGAAAGTATCACTATGCCTTAATGTCTAGAAGGCAAATCCTCTCAATAAACCTCTAGGGATAAATGTCTAGATAAGCCCAAGTAAATTATCCTAGTCGGAATTTTGAGGGTTGTTACACAAATTAATTGTATTATTGTTATTATTAGTAACTGTAATCCGACTATAATTTGGATAATCTTTGTTGTTATTAGTAATTAAAATCAAATTATATTTAAGATACAGATTTTTCTTATATAAACTGAAACCTACAAATAAATCACAACAAACAAAATTATTGAGAACTCCACGAACTAGCTGCTACTTTTATTGAGAACTCCAAACTTGTTTCAACCCGCCGGGTTTTCCAAAACCCAAACCGGTTTTGGTCAAACCCGGGTTTGACCCACTTTGGTTTTGGGTTTTTTCCCCGGGTTCAGTTTCGGATTCAAGTTTTTGCCCGACCTATAGATATCTAGATATGTTTCAATATGAGCAAGTTAGGAAGCAGCATCATCCAAAAAAATTTCTATCTGTGATATGCATCTGTGGCAAAATAGGTTGTTCTGGCGATCCGGGAAACAGACCAAAACGGGTCAATTTGGTAATGTCGGTTACAGATAAAGCATTTGATTCACATTCGGCAACTTTCAGATCATTTGACCTTTTTCGAGCTTAGCATATGATTCACTTTGGGTAATTTGATTCATACAGCATAAAGCACCGATTTTGGTTTCGTTAACCTAAGAATCATTACAGTTAGCCAATTTTGCAACTTGGGGTTATCTAACACTCCAACAGTGTGTTGCATAATAGGTTCTGCCAATAACTTATCAAGACCTGCAAGTGTCTCAAAAACCTCAATGGTGTGTTATCCTGTGCTCATTCATATAGCACCAAAAAGCCCTTGACATCGAGGTTCGTTACCTTTCAACATTACACGAGTTCAGCAGCATGCTGTAGCTAAACTGATTGAATGATTGAAAGCCAAGAAACATTAATAATGTTGTGGCATTGGCATCAACCTAGCCTGAACCTCGACGAGTAGCATGATCAAGACTATGTAACAGTTATTCAAAAAACACTATTATGACCTTCACTGGAAACTTCTTTCAAATACAAGCTTTGGTAGGAACACTATTCAACATCAGAAACACCAAAAGAAAATATATCAACTACCACTACCAACAAGTTTAGTTTACTTTCACAAATACACAAAATTAACAAAGTTGAAATAGTTAACACAATTTCAGGCGCAATAACATAGAGCGTACATATAACCTACCATTAATTTCCAGTTTAACATTACAAAAGCTACCACAACACTTCCTAAATTTGAAGGCATTGCACACCATTTAAAGGATTCGAAAGACGATCGTAAGTATACATCCTTCCAAAACATACCACAATTACAGACCACAAATAGCACATTTAAAGGATTTTGCTAAGACTAAAACTTCTTAGGAGTACAAGCCATCAATTACATAACCAACTTTCAAAGCATATATCAATCACCCAGCAAGAAACAGGTAAAAGGTAGGTCAGTTCGACAAATTGCCAGACGACGTCATGGTGTTGTGCTTGGTTATATAAGCCCCAAATTTCCGATTTGATCATCATTTTAGAAAACTAAAGGTCTCCAATGTTTTACCTGATATTCACATGAGAGCGTACCATACAACTCAAATGTTAAAACTCATGAACATATGGGATTAAATTCACTTAAAAGTTGATAGGTTGATAACGTTGACCATAATATTACAAAGAGTTGAAAATTAAATACCATAGTTAAAAGCAAATTCACGACAATCCTAGATTTCTTAGAGCTAATATTAAGCATTTTACAAACACTATGTTTGTTCAGGACTACATGCTTCAATATGGGGTATAAAAATACTACATAACATCAGAAACCTAAAATGAACATATAGCAACTAGGACTACCAACAAAATACCAAATAATTGCAAAGCTGACTCGCGTAATAAGAAGCAAGTACTTTCAAAACCTTCTGCAACAATAAACTTTACTTTATTACGGAACCTAATTATCATCTCAATGAAGTCCTTCCTCATTCTTCTTTAGAGGCAAAATGCTTTCAACGTAACTCCTAACTTCACCGAACTCCATTGTATCAGAATGAAGAAACTACTGACCGAGAGTGCATTGTACAAGCTTTAAATCTTTAGTCTTAATGTCATATATAGGTACAGTCACCTCATCTGAAGACAACCGACGTACCGAAAACACTATCTTGTCCTTATCATAAATAGGACCTACTGAGCCAATACCATTTAAATCAATCCAAGACTCTGAGAATGTAGCAGCTTTTTTAACCCAAACACGACCATCGTTGTCTTGTAATTTCCAGAAATATAATTCGTTCCTTTCCACTACACGATCATCAGAAACAAGTCCTAGACAACCATCGATATCGATGAGGTAAGGATGATTCAATTTGACATTCACCACGCCCAGACTAAAAGACAACAAGGTATATCTTTCATGGGGAATAGCATCCCGAGGAATGTCAATAGTGGAAAACTTGTCTGTTGTTAAGTCAAAGGCCACAATTTTGTTGAGATATATAAGCATCAAATATATAACACTATTGACACAAAGACTGACTATGTAGTTATTGAGCCTTGGATCACCAATAATATCTAAAGGAAACTCCTCCGCACCAACCTCAATCTTTCTCCAAGAATAAGTCGACAATGAGTAAATCATAAACTCGACAACATTTGAATTGGTGGTTCCAGGAAAAGGCTTCTTAATGGATAATACATAATGTTCATTTCTAGACTGGTGGAACCCAAAGAAGTAACTACAACACGTAGGAATTGGGAGTTTGAAAACCTTATGAGTCGCGGGATTTACAACAAAAGACAAGCTGCGTTTTCTAGAATAATTTCTTGAAATGGTCATATATGTTAATGCTTTTGTCAAATAAGTTTTCGCAAAAAAAAAATGTGAAACTGGGTATTCCGGCACTCCCACTACCGGACTCAAAAATCTCACCCGAGACCGGTGTTGCCACTACCGGCCTCGGTTCGATTAGCGAGACCGGTAGTGGGAATACCGGTCTCGAGGAGAAGACGACAAAGGTGGCAGCGAGTGTACAGCGAGGAGCAGTGTGACATTGGAGAGAGAACGAGACCGGTATTCCCACTACCGGTCTCGCTTTTGGTATATATACATTCAAGCCTTTATTTTGTCGACACACCTCTTCTTCTTCTTCCAAAAAAAACTGCCGCTTCATTTTATACTTTATTTTCTCAAATGGCAGGTACATCTTCAGCCCCTAATCTCAGACGTTTTGGAGCACAAGAGAATATTCGAATTCACGGTATTGATGATACCAAGTGTAAAAATAAGGTGACAACTTTAATTGATCATTTGAAGGCGAAAAAGTCGGAGTATGAGGCTGAGATTGATGAACGTGCAACAGTGGTCCAACCGTCCAAAATAGACAACAGGTACATGGACTACCTGCAGCAGAAGGTCCAATGGTTGCAAGTAAGCATTAACCATCTTACTTTGGCCGAGTCCTCAATGATTAGCACGATGCAGCACGAGACTAGCTATCGTTATGAATTTGGCTCGGTTGGTAGGCGGCCTAGCGGTTACGTGACTGACCCGGGAGAAGAATACGTAGCAGAAGACCCCGAAGCTGCAGCCGACCCTTGCTATGAGCCCGGTGAATACATTCACCGTAATGATGGTGACAGTGACGTGTCGTCTAATGATTCCCGATTTGGTTCGCCATATTATTCGGTTCACCGTAACGATTGCAACCTTTAATTGTTAGGATTTATGTAATCGTTTTCGTTTGAAATAAAAGTAGTTTTATTTAATGTAATCGTTTTCGTTTTTTATGTAATCGTTTTCGTTTTATAATGCCCAAAATACAAACTTGAATGTATGTATATGGCTTGAACTGGTTGGAGAATGGAGCCATTCCACAACAGTGTCTGGGTTAGCACGTTGTAATTCAGCAACATACTTGGGCAATGCATCAAAGGTACTCGCCCAAGTTCCATACAACCTTTCAATTGCTATCCTTCTTGCATTCCACGCCTTGGCGTAGGTCACATCCACATTGAAAGTTGTTTTTACTTGCGCCTGGATCTGTCTGACTTTATAAGTTAATTCTTCCCGCACGTTAGGCAAAATTTCAGAAGCAATCATACTTGCTGTCATACATCGGTTGTTGTTAGATATCACTTCTCCATAGCAATTGTGACTCTCCACCCACTTTGTGATCTGAAACAATCCTAATTTGTTTCTGCTAGATCCAACTACAACCCACCTACACGGGACCCGGTCCATAACACCACGATAATTCTTCCCCCTGGTCATGCACTGTGCTTTCCAAAACGTTGGCCTCGTATCCATAACAATAAGTTCTCTGTTTTCTCTTATGTTCCAAAGCCTAACAGCATGTACAAGTTCCGCCTTGCTTTGAAAAAACATTCATTTTTCTATCACATTTCTTTCTCTCGACCAAAATACCACATGTTCTTGAACTTCATTGAATGGCATTAGTTGATCAACATTATCATCGACAAGATTAAGTTGTTGTTCATGCTCCAAAGGACCTTGTGCATGGGCCCCTTCTTCTTCTTCATCTCCAGATACATCCCCATCAACGCTATATCCGTCGATGGTATCATCACTTGTATAAGGTGCCTCGTCACTTGATCCATCACCCATTGGATCAATTTCATCATCATGTTGAACATGTACATCGTCTTCATTGTCATTGTCTTCATCATCGTCATTGTCTTCATCATCTTCGTTATCTTCATCATCTTCATTATCTTGTGGCTGGTTACTCCCTTGAAAAAAACATTGGCTTTGAGTCAAGCTTAACAACTGGTTTGTAAAAGTAGGCTCGAACTTCACTTCAAATTGCGCTTCACCCAGATGCCAAATCATTGACAAAGTATTATCATCCGTAATTAAATTTCTAAAAGGAACACCCTTAAATTCATACCATAAATATAATTGCAGTTTGAAGTCTTGTTTTGAAACACCAAAACAACTGTAAGTCATATCACAAATTTGTGAATAAGTCATTACGTGAAAAAGAGGAAAACTTCTTCTTTTCGATGGATCTGCATTTTGAAGGATCCCATTTACGAATGATACACAATCATCACATATTAACTGAACTACAATTGGGTTGAATGATGAAGAAGATGCCATTTTTTGGGAATTTTTGTTGATTATTGTTGTTTGAGTATTATCTGAAAATATATTTACTACTGATAAATGCTTGAAAATACATCATCACATTTACATAGTATATATATAAATTTAAATCACATTAGGGTTTCACAATAAGTTGCCACGTGTAGGGTTTCATGACACTATTTGTCGGTTCACTGTAGCAGTCAAAAAAGGACCAAGATTCCCTGCGAGACCGGTAGTGGGAATACCGGTCTCGTTCTCGCTGCCACTCTCCTGTACCACCTTTGTCATCTTCTCCTCGAGACCGGTATTCCCACTACCGGTCTCGCTAATCGAACCGAGGCCGGTAGTGGCAACACCGGTCTCGGGTGAGATTTTTGAGTCCGGTAGTGGGAGTGCCGGAATACCCAGTTTCACAATTTGTTTTTTGCGAAAACTTATTTGACAAAAGCATTAACATATATGACCATTTCAAGAAATTTTTCCGTTTTCTACTAGAGAAATTAGGAGTAAATAAGACTAACCCATTGAGATGTTGAGCCTGTACTAAATCATAATCTCGAACATTGTCAAATGTAACGAGATGAGTAACGGGCCCACCATCAGGAGGTGCTGATAAATCTTTTTTTAATGCTTTTAAAATTAATTAAAATGTGTTCCAATCCTTACCTAAATATATATTTTACTATATACCTCAACCCTTAATATGAAACGGTGGATATTATATATTAAACTTAAAATGGTTTTCGACTATAAAAAAAAAGTAGACAACAAATCAAACCCATGACATATCACTCGGAAAGCGACGCGGAGACCTAGGTCAACAATAGTCTTGTGTAATTCTTGCTTCACTGAATATATTGCGGCTGCTATTGAGACACGAAAACAGAGAGTGTTTTGCTATTATTTTACCAGGGAGAAAAAGGAGGTCACAATGTATTGGTTTTGCTCTTGCTTTGACTAACCAATGGGCCCACACACATCAAACAATTCTATATTTTTGGTTCTTGCGGCTAGATTGTGGGACACGTATCCTTATTGGGTGAGACTTTATTTTAGGGGTGGTTTTATATATCAGGCAGCAGCAATGAAAAGGGTGGTTTTTGAAATGGTTACAAATGAACAGAGAGACCTAAACAACCGTCACCATCTAAAGGTGATTTCCAATCTTTTTTGTAATACTTATAAAATTAATTAAAATGTGTTCCAATCCTTACCTAAATATATATTTTACTATATACCTCAACCCTTAATATGAAACGGTGGATATTATATATTAAACTTAAAATGGTTTTCGACTATAAAAAAAAAGTAGACAACAAATCAAACCCATGACATATCACTCGGAAAGCGACGCGGAGACCTAGGTCAACAATAGTCTTGTGTAATTCTTGCTTCACTGAATATATTGCGGCTGCTATTGAGACACGAAAACAGAGAGTGTTTTGCTATTATTTTACCAGGGAGAAAAAGGAGGTCACAATGTATTGGTTTTGCTCTTGCTTTGACTAACCAATGGGCCCACACACATCAAACAATTCTATATTTTTGGTTCTTGCGGCTAGATTGTGGGACACGTATCCTTATTGGGTGAGACTTTATTTTAGGGGTGGTTTTATATATCAGGCAGCAGCAATGAAAAGGGTGGTTTTTGAAATGGTTACAAATGAACAGAGAGACCTAAACAACCGTCACCATCTAAAGGTGCTGATAAATCTTTTTTGTAATACTTTTAAAATTAATTAAAATGTGTTCCAATCCTTACCTAAATATATATTTTACTATATACCTCAACCCTTAATATGAAACGGTGGATATTATATATTAAACTTAAAATGGTTTTCGACTATAAAAAAAAAGTAGACAACAAATCAAACCCATGACATATCACTCGGAAAGCGACGCGGAGACCTAGGTCAACAATAGTCTTGTGTAATTCTTGCTTCACTGAATATATTGCGGCTGCTATTGAGACACGAAAACAGAGAGTGTTTTGCTATTATTTTACCAGGGAGAAAAAGGAGGTCACAATGTATTGGTTTTGCTCTTGCTTTGACTAACCAATGGGCCCACACACATCAAACAATTCTATATTTTTGGTTCTTGCGGCTAGATTGTGGGACACGTATCCTTATTGGGTGAGACTTTATTTTAGGGGTGGTTTTATATATCAGGCAGCAGCAATGAAAAGGGTGGTTTTTGAAATGGTTACAAATGAACAGAGAGACCTAAACAACCGTCACCATCTAAAGGTGATTTCCAATCTTTTTTGTAATACTTATAAAATTAATTAAAATGTGTTCCAATCCTTACCTAAATATATATTTTACTATATACCTCAACCCTTAATATGAAACGGTGGATATTATATATCAAACTTAAAATGGTTTTTGATTATAAAAAAGAAAAAAGTAGACAACAGATCGAACCCATGACATATTGATGCAAGAGAATGCAAGAGGATGAATTAGATATGAGTCAAATGCAAAAGATGTTAGCTAAAAATAACTGACTGCAAAATTTATAAGATCTTAAGGATAACTTATTTGATGTATAATGGGCTGAACAATGCAATCTTTTAATGTTACTAATGGAGACATTTTACATTCATATGGTAGCTTCTTTAAGTTTGATAAAAGAATACAAAATTGGTACTGGAAAGTACACGGACATATCAACCGATCCGCTTAACTGCCAACTTAGCAACCGTTTTTACTCCCATGGGGTTTTTCAAGATGAGGAAATGCAGTCAAAATGTTATGGTCTCTCATGTCTTGCCTTGTCAAGATCAATTAAGGGTAGTCGGGGCTACGGGTCCGCTAAATTCATGTAGTTTAAGTTTTTTGAAAAATGATTGTATTTTTTATTGGTGTTACAGGTTAAATATATATGGGATACCGGTAAATATAACCATCTTTAGACTTTTGAAACATTTTGCTATTAATAAAACTTATAAAGATGTATCCATACAACTAAATGATAAAGAAAAACTACTAGAAGTGCCATAAATTTTTAAAATTCATTAAAAATAGCAAAAGTTAGTTAAAATTGCACCAATGTCTTGGCAACCGACATGGTTTCCACTACTGTATAAGGTGTTGTGCTGGTAATTGGATGCAAGTCTACATACATTTTCATTTCTTCTTTTGTCACCGCAACCTCCTCAATCGTTCCCCACCTTTCGGCCTCATCAAACTTTTCTCTAACTTCCCACTCTTCTGTTCGTCTTTTCTCTTGTAAGAACCATTTCTGCTTCAGTACTAACAATAGGTGAGCCCTCAAAACAAGCCCGTGCACTTCACTTACCTGACCTCCACTTGGCACCAATACATTATCTACAACTGCAAAAGCATATTGTGTGTGTTTCTCAAAACATCAACTATTCGACTCACTTCCTCAGTTCCAGATAGGGTAACCACTGGTGGTTTGATGTCGGCTAGCTCACTGACGTTGATATTTCTCATCCATGGCTCAGGGTGAGTTTCCAAGAAAAGTAACCCTTTAAGATCTAGTATGATCTCGTATATGCTTGGGTTGAAGCAATCTCCAACAGTTTTGGAAATTAATATGACAAGCATTGTTATAGGGAGTAAAAGAAGGTTATTAGTCAACTCTAGGAATATCACAGAAAGGAAAACCGTCATCCTCATGGAACCCGCCATTAATGAAGCTGCACCTAGAACAGCAAACAGACCTTGGTCAATGGTTGTGTAGGATCCCATTGCCATGCCAAGCAGACGTCCATAAGCTGAGTCCATGAGGATGATAGGGAGGAAGAGACCAGAGGGGACTGCAATACCAAATGTGACAAGTCCCAATATGCAATAAAGTGATGAGATCTCTTTGATCACGATCATTGTTGAAGTAACGAATCCATTTCCATTTGTGCCCGTAGTTGTCCAGGCCACCTTTGATGGGTTAATCCCGATCATCACATGAAAAACAGTTAGAAACTTATGTAGAAATATAGTATATGTGTAATTATGTAAATAAATAGAAAGGTATGACTCTTGGTAAAGAGACATAACCGAATAGATAGATAAGTAACCGAATAAAGGAAAGGATGCAATGGTTCGTGAAGAGGCATCAACAAACCGACACAACCATTCACTAGCACCTTTTCATTGTCTATATATATGTATAGAAGTCATGTAAAATTAGTATCTTTAGAATCTCTGAAAACTTTGTATCATTGGATCTATATCAATAAAGTTTATATTTTTAGTATAGAATTCTCTCAGATTCATAATTTCGTTTTGTTTGAACAAAGTTGAGATCAAAG
>CM067168.1:76622844-76654117 GCA_034093135.1 Erigeron breviscapus
TACCGAATGGAATTGAAAACTTCGTGGTATACTGTGACGCATCACATCAGGGAATGGGATGTGTACTTATGCAGGAGGGTAAGGTCATTGCTTACGCTTCCAGACAACTAAAAACCCACGAAAAGAATTACACAACCCACGATCTTGAACTCGGAGCGGTGTGTTTTCGCCTTAAAGATTTGGAGGCACTATTTGTACGGTACAAAGTGTACGGTATTCACAGATCACAAAAGTCTTCAGCATATCTTCGATCAGAAAATGCTGAATATGAGACAAAGGCGATGGGTAGAATTACTCAGTGACTATGATTGTGAACTCAAATATCATCCCGGTAAAGCAAATGTTGTTGCTGACGCGCTGAGTAGAAAAGATAGAATTTCACTATCTGTCATAACAAGAGCAAGTTCTTACCTTGGCTCATCATTAAGGGATAGAGTTTTAGATGATCAGAATGAGGCCTTACAACCAGGGCGTATCGAGAAGGAAGCATTGTGGAATGCCGAACGGTTATTTGAATTGGATGGCGATGGGATCAGACATGTCAAGGGCAGAGTGTGGATTCCCAAGTATAATGGACTTAGAGAACTCTTAATGAACGAGAGTCATCGATCTAAGTACTCAATCCATCCTGGTGCTGACAAAATGTACCATGGGTTAAAGGATTTTTATTGGTGGCCTGGTATGAAAAGAGATATCGCCACGTATGTTTCAAAGTGTTTAAATTGTTCAATGGTTAAAGCAGAGCACCAAAAGCCTTCTGGGCTGCTCCAGCAACCCCAAATTCCTGACTGGAAATGGGAACAGATTACTATGGACTTCATTACGAAGTTACCTCGGACCTTGAAGGGTTACGATACTATTTGGGTCATTGTTGACCGATTGACGAAGTCTGCACACTTCATTCCCATACGGGAGAATTGGAAAATAAAGAAATTGTCTCATTATATATTGAGAAGATCGTGTCACTTCATGGCGTTCCTGTGTCTATTATCTCGGATCGTGATGGTCGTTTCACTTCACAATCATGGCGATATTTTCAAGACGCCCTAGGCACTCAATTGCACCTGAGTACGGCTTACCATCCACAGACTGACGGACAAAGTGAACGTACCATCCAGACTTTAGAGGACATGATTCGGGCATGTGTCATTGACTTCAAAGGTAGTTGGGATACCTTTTTGCCGTTAGCTGAATTTTCATATAACAACAGCTATCACACTAGCATCAAATGCGCGCTTATGAGGCTTTATATGGACGAAAGTGTAGATCTCCTGTCTGTTGGCTTGATGCTGGAGAACGTCGTTTATTTAAATATGGACTAGTTCAGAAGACTACTGATCAAATTGTCGAAATTAGGGCACGGCTGAAGGCGGCTCAAGATCGCCAAAAGAGCTATGCCGACCGTAGACGGAAACCACTTGAGTTTCAAGTGGGAGACAAAGTCATGTTGAAAGTGTCACCTTGGAAAGGCACTGCACGTTTTGGCGTACGAGGGAACTTAGTCCTCGTTATATCGGACCATTCGAAATTGTTCAAAGAATTGGTTCCGTGGCTTATAAGCTCGATTTACCCCAGGAGCTTGAACATGTTCATCCCACATTTCATATATCGAATCTAAAGAAATGTTTAACTGATGAAACGTTGGTTGTACCTGTGGAAGAGTTGCAAGTGAATGACTCTCTTAATTTGTAGAGGAACCTGTTGAAATTTTAGACCAACATCTCAAACAACTTAGACGTAGTCGTATCAAGTTGGTCAAAGTTCGTTGGAACTCAAAACACGGACCCGACTCGACTTGGGAACGTAAGGACTATATGAGGGATAAGTATCCTCATCTTTTTACTAAGCAAGACTTGATTTCGGGACGAAATCCTTAGAAGTCGGGGATGCTGTGACAACTCGTAATTTATTAACAACGGGTTAGTCCTAATCTCGATCATTATTATAATTTCGTCTAATTTAGAGATTATGACGTGGAAATTATTAGTTAATTGAACATTCGTTATAGTTCAATTAGGCGTATCCTTGTGACGTAGACTATTAGCTATTTAGACGAATGCCGAGTCTTAAAATAACGTTAAATTAAGATTTAAATGTTATAATTGAACACAGTAAATAGACTGTCTAAACTAAATATTTCTAAAAGTTTAGTTTAATTAATTTTAATTACTTGTCTTAATTTAAATAAGACGAGGGAAAATACCTTTACTTTACATTTTAACCTTTTGGTCATACGGTATTTAATCGTAAGCATTTTACCGAATTAAGGGTACAAAAATATCACAAAAAGAAGCCACGTGGGCTTATTTGGAATTGAAAGGCAGGGAGGGAAACACCAAACCCCCCCATCACCCCTTTCTCTTTTTTGCCTGACAAACACACACACACACACACAGAACACACACAAATCACCAAAATACTTTCAAATCCTCCCAATTATCTATCATATCATCATCAAGAATCTGATTTTTTTTTGGGCAAAAGAAGTAATCATCTATTAGTTTCAAGGGTTTATCATCATCATTTTCACCATTTTCTTCCTATTTCTCAAGAACACCAAATTTTGGTAAGTAACTTTCTTCTTCAAACTATTGATTTGATTTAATTTCCATTTCAAGTTTAATTTCAGTATTTCTAAACGAATTAGATAGCCATGGAAATGAAATGAGTTTTGGTTTGGTTAACCTAATTAGGTTTTGACTTAGAATTAGGTTTTGAGGTCTAAATGATTGAAATGGCGAAATGGTTGGCGAAATGGTATGTTTCCAGGTCTATTGAACATGTTTAAACTCGTTTTAATGAAAGGAATTGAGTTGAAAAGCGTTTTGGGCTTGCCTGCATAATTGCACCTGCTGGTGCTGGCTGCAGAATGAGGCCACTGCGGCGCAGTGGCATGGGCTTAGCCCCACTGAGGCGCAGTGGCTAGGGCTGGTTTTGTGCATGATTAGCTCACTGCGGCGCAGTGAGCTTGGCAATGGCTCACTGCGGCGCAGTGCTATTGTACTGGTCCCTGGTTCGACTTAGCCCACTGCGGCGCAGTGAGCAAGGTTCTGGCTCACTGCGGCGCAGTGGATACCACTGTAAAGATTTTTGCGCATCAATTTTTAAAACATTAATAACTTTTAATCCGAAAGTCCGAATATGTTTATTTACTTTGGTTGGAAAAATGAAAGTTTGAAACACATTCTCGGTTATGGCATTCTAGGGTCTATAGCTAAGTAGTTGTACGTAGGATACTCGTCGTCAAGGGATTTGATCCTCATTATTGGTAATGATATCATAGGTTTTGGATAACCAGGAGAATTGACTGTGGATCTTCTCGAGCTACATTATACCTTTTAGCATTTAGATCGCTAAGGTGAGTTTATGGCGCCCTTTTCCTTTTACTTTGGGCCTGAAAAGCATGCACTGTTGTATACACTATTTGTTAAATAAATGATTGTTTTGTGAGTATGCCATGTGACTTGGATACTTAGATCATTTGACTTAAATTTTGCCATGTTGACGGCTGTCGAAAATGTGTATACATGTCATTTATTAAATGTTGGATAAAATGACGTTGAATTGCCGTGTGATGGCTGATTAAGATGTTTCTTTGTGTTTGACAAACTAAAATGTTTCCCCCTATTGGTTAAATTGTCGGATGTTGTATTCTGACTGTCTTGGTTAAATCGTCGGATGTTGTATTCTGACTGTCTTGGTTAAATTGTCGGATGTTGTATTCTGACTGTCTTGGTTAAATCGTCGGATGTTGTATTCTGACTGTCTTGGTTAAATTGTCGGATGTTGTATTCTGACTGTCTTGGCTAAGGTCCGCACCCATTTAGAACGGAAACCTGTGCGAGGCATATTGACTGATACTGTCGGATGTTGTATTCTGACTGTCATATGCTGTCAGATGTGGTATTCTGACTATCTTGAAATAAAAGTATTGTTAGATGTAGTATTCTAACTGTCTGGTCATTTATAACTACTGGTCATTGTGTTGTATCAATGACGACTAAACATTTGGTCAAACACACTGTAAGCTCACCAACTATTTCGATAGTTGATCCTCTCAAATTTCATGCTTTTCAGGGAACCAACAGTAAGTTTGGAAGCGTATATGGCATTTTAGAAGCCATCTTTTGAACATTGGACGTACAATTAGCGTCAGACTTCTGAGGACTATCGTATTATTAGTCCTAATTGTACTAGATTGTCCAAATGTTATGTTTGTATTTTGTGGGCCCATTTCCATTTGAGGATAGTTTGTATCCGTGTTTTGGGTCCCACATTCGAACGATTATACTTGTAATAACTTGTATTTGGATTAATGGATGTAATCTCTATCTACCTTCTGATTAGTACGCAATTACTTGTTAACCCTGTATTTCCGCTACAACGGTGGTTAGAAGCATAGGGGCTGTGGCTGCAGGGCTGGATCTAGGAAAAGAAGGTCCTCTGATCCACATTGGTGCCTGCATTGCTTCTTTACTAGGTCAAGGTTGTTGGCCCCAAACGGATCTTTGATCTCAACTTTGTTCAAACAAAACGAAATTATGAATCTGAGAGAATTCTATACTAAAAATATAAACTTTATTGATATAGATCCAATGATACAAAGTTTTCAGAGATTCTAAAGATACTAATTTTACATGACTTCTATACATATATATAGACAATGAAAAGGTGCTAGTGAATGGTTGTGTCGGTTTGTTGATGCCTCTTCACGAACCATTGCATCCTTTCCTTTATTCGGTTACTTATCTATCTATTCGGTTATGTCTCTTTACCAAGAGTCATACCTTTCTATTTATTTACATAATTACACATATACTATATTTTCTACATAAGTTTCTAACTGTTCTTCATGTGATGATCGGGATTAACCCATCATTCACCCCCTTAATCACGATCGTCTTGTCGTAGATCTTTGACTCCAATGAGTTGTCTCATTGTTAGAAACTTGATCCTTGGTAGAGCTTTGGTGAGTATGTCAGCCCTTTGAAATTCCCCACTTATGTGTTCAACTTGAATGTCATCCTTTTCAACGCATTCTCTTATGAAGTGGTATTTAGTATCAATGTGTTTGCTTCTTCCATGAAATACAGGATTCTTCATTAGTGCTATAGCAGACTTGTTATCAACAAATATCGTAACCTTTTCTTCCTTTGATTGTGTAAGCTTGCTTAGCAATCTTTTTAGCCATAATGCTTGTGTTGCTGCCGCTGTTGCTGCGATGAATTCTGACTCGCATGACGATAGTGCTACAGTGGCTTGCTTCTGTGTATTCCAACTAATTGGTGAATCTCCATAATAAAATATTATGTCAGTAGTTCCTTTTCTTTCTTGAGTGTTGACACCATAACTACTGTCGCTAAAACCTACTATCTTGTTTCCACAATTGTGTTTGTAGGTGATACCATGGTCCTTTGTACCTTTTACATATCGTAGTACTTGCCTTATAGCTTTCATATGTTGCACTCTTGGTTCTTGCATAAAACGACTAAGTAATCCCACAGAATAACTTAAGTCAGGTCTTGTATGAAGCAGATATCTTAAACATCCAATTAAGCTTCGATATTCAGTGCTGTCGACTAATTCTCCATTTTTTGTTAGTCTTGTTCCTGGATCCATAGGTATTTGAGTCTCGTTGCAATCTAACATTCCAGCGTCTTTCAGTATTTTGCTTGCATAAGCAGATTGCTTTATTGATATGTCACCCCCAGTTTGTGTGACTTCTATTCCTAGATAGTAAGCTAGTAATCCAAGATCACTCATCTCAAATTTTTCTTCCATTTGAGCTTTGAATTTGTCAATTTCCTTCTTTGGTAACACCAGTGATGATTAAATCATCCACATAGACTCCTATGAGTAGTATTGAGTCTTTTGTTGTCTTCGTGTAGACAGCTTGCTCGAGTGCACATTTCTTGAATTCAAGTGACTTTAAGGTGTTGTCCAACTTGACATTCCATGCACGAGGTGCTTGTCTTAATCCATATAGAGCTTTTCTAAGTCTATATACTTTCCCATTATTTTCTTTCTTAATAAATCCTTCGGGTTGTTTAACGTACACTTCTTCCTTTAGATCTCCATGTAGAAATGCAGATTTTACATCTAGGTGGTGTACTTCCCATTTGTTATGAGCAGCTATGGCTAGTAGTAGTCGGATGGTTTCAATCCTTGCTACAGGCGCGAATACTTCTTCAAAATCTATGCCTTTCTCTTGAACGTAGCCTTTTGCTACTAACCTTGCTTTATGCTTTGTAATATCTCCATTAGCATCTTTCTTGGTCTTGAATACCCATTTCAAGCCAATTGATGTATGCCCTTTAGGCAGAGTGGTCAATTCCCATGTATTATTCCTATCGATGGAATCTAACTCTATTTTCATAGCTTCAATCCATTTTTGATCACTTGATGCTTCTTTGTAGTTCTTGGGTTCATCTTCAGCTAACAATAATTTTACAGTGTTCTCAAATAAGTCTTCTAATGTTCTAAATCTCAACGGTGTATGATCATAATGTGAGTGTGAGATCGTAGTTGAGTTTGAATCATTATCACTTTGATAACTAGATTGTGTTGAGGCACTCGTTGGTTGAGAACTAGCCCTTGTTGAACTTGATGATGGTGTGTGAAGTGTTTGTGAATGTGTGGGGGAGTTTGTAGGTGATGATGTGTATCCATCATCTTCATTGCTAGGAATCTCACTTTCTTCCTCATTTTCATGAGTTCCTCCATTGTAATGTTCATCTGTGACTTCTTGATCCTCTATTGTGAAGTCACTCCATTCTGGTTCTTCACTATTAAAATTACTTATATACTCCTTCCAATCCCATGTTTCATTCTCCTTAAACTTCACATCTCTACTAACACAAATCTTTTGTGTTGTTGGATCAAATAGATGATAAGCTTTTGATCCTTGTTCGTTTCCTAAGTATACCATCCGTACACTTCTGTCATCTAATTTTGTCAAATGTTGTGATGGTACCTTTGCATATGCTATGCAGCCAAAAACTCGTAACTTGCCTAAGTTTGGCTTTCTTTGTTTTATAGCTTCATATGGAGTAACGTCTTCTAATCCTTTTGTTGGTACGCTGTTCAGAATGTATACAGCGTGCCTAACAGCTTCACCCCAAAAGTTTTGTGGCATGTTTGTTGCTTTCATCATACATCTTGTTGTTGACATAATTGTCCTATTTCTTCTTTCAACTACTCCATTTTGTTGAGGTGAGTAAGGTGTAGTAAGTTGTCTTGCAATGCCATTTTCTTTACAGAATTGTGTGAATTCATTTGATGTGAATTCTCCTCCTCGATCTGTTCTAAACGTTTTCAACGTTGTCCTTAACTCATTTTCTATTGTCTTCTTGTATTCCTTAAAAGTATCAAAAGCTTGATCTTTTGTACTTAAGAAATACGCCCACATATATCTTGAGTAGTCATCTACTAACAAGAATATGTATTTCTTTCCAGAAGGTGTTGGTGGTGAGATTGGTCCACATAAATCTCCATATACTAAATCTAGAGGTGCATCTGCTCTTTCCCTTGCTCTTTGGGGAAATGGCGTTCTACTATGCTTTCCAATTAAACATACATCACATATTTGTGTTGTGTGTTTAATGGTAGGTATTCCATGTACTAGGTTTCTTTGAGCCATTGATTTTAGTGACTCAAAGTTTAGATGTCCTAGTCTTGCGTGCCATAACCATGTATCGTTTTCTAAGTTTGCTAGTAAGCAAACAGGTGTGCCTATCCTCAGATTTGCCTTATACAATCGGTTTTTCTGTTGTGTAACCTTTATGAAGATTTTGTCATTCATGTCATAAAGTCGTAACTCGTCATCTTCCATTACTACCTTACAACCAATTTCAGTAAATTGTCCTAGGCTCAATAAGTTGCTCTTCAAGCTAGGAATGTAATATACTTGTGATATAACTCGTTGTTTTTCATCATCACATTCTATCAGTATTGAGCCTTTTCCTTTAATCTCAATGTATGAACCATCTCCAAACCTTACGTTTCCAGTAACCTTCTCATCTAGCTCTTTGAAGTGTTCTCTTACTCCAGTCATATGGTTGCTAGCACCATTGTCTAAGTACCATTGACTATCATAAATTCCATTTGTCTTTTTTTACCCTACATCTTCTTCATGTAGTAAGACTTCTTGCTTTACAACTTGCTTTTCTTGTTTCCTTTCATCCAAATCTTCTAAAATTGCCATTAATAGTGTTGGCTCTAGATCTTCTTCAACAAGATTGGACTGTTCGGTATTCTTTTCCTTTGAGGACAGTTAGGTGCAATATGTCCTAACTTTTTACATTGGTAACATTGTGTCTTGCTATTGTCATAGCTTGGTTTTTTGAAGTTGTTTCTATTGAAGTTTCTATGAGAGGTTTCTCCTTCCTTCCTTTCTTCCTTAAATTTGTCGTGGCTTCTTTGTTGTTGTGGAAATCTAGGCTTTCCACGTCCACGACCTCTAAAGTTTTTCCCTTTATTCTCATGTCGAGTGAACATCAATCTATCTTGATGGTCCATTTGCTTATCCTACTTATACTTAATTCTTTCTTCATATGTCTTAAGCCTGCCAATTGCTTCCTCTAACGTCATTTTTGTTAGATCGGAGTATTGTTCTATAGATGCAACTATTTGCAAATATCTATCAGGTACAACATTTAACAGCTTTCGTACTACAGTTTGATCTTCATATGTGTGTCCTAAATTGGCAGCTTTATTGACTAGTGTTGTCAATTTTCCAGCGAAGGTGTCGATTGTTTCATCTTCTTTCATATGTAACAACTCAAAGTCGGATTTGAGTGTTTGTATCTTGGCTTGTAGAACCCTCTCTTCGCCAACGTGTCTAGTTTTCAAAGCATCCCATATGGCCTTTCCCGTTTTGTGCTTTGTTACTTGCAATAATTGTTCTTCAGGTAATGCTTGATAAAGGTACGCGATAGCAGTCTTATCTTTCCTTATATCAACTTGGGTTTTCTCATCTGTTTCTACAGTTTCCCATAAGCCATTTGCTTCTAGAATGACTTGCATTCGAATTGCCCGTAATGAGTAATTCGATGGCTTTAACATCGGGCATTGGACATGAGGTGTATTACCTACTTCCTTCCTTGAGGATTCTCCACTGTCTTTCGTCATATCTCTCGAGATATCTTCTAATTTCCAAATAAAATATCTAACACCTAGTGTCTAGAAATTTCGATTCCACCAAACTCCTTGTATCTTCTCTTATGCCTTACAGGCTAACTATGTTGATATTACGGCCTTTACGACTATCAACTTTCTAAGGATTCTTCCAACAATCCTTATACAAAGGAGCGTGTTTGTTTTGTACAATAAAGTGTCTAACTTTATGTCAAAACTTATCGAATAGCTTTTCAAACTATCCTTTGCAGATTTCTTCTAACTCGAATAATCTAAGGTCGCGATCCCTAAATTACTCTACTAGTATAATAAATAGTGTAATACTAAATTATTATACCTTTTTAAGCAAAAACTATTACTATCTCTTATTTACTAAAGGAAATAAAATACTTATAATTCTATTTCCTAAATAAATAAAGTGGAGGGGTTTTCTTGAACTTTCAGAACCTGGTGGGTCTTATAGACCGTTGTTTCCTTTGGTGATGGTTCTGTGCGTGATGCCCTTCTTCTTTCTCTCTGACTGCGGCTTCTCTTCTTCTCCGATTAACCGCCGATTGGCCGGTGTAACCGTTTTTAATTCTCTCCTTTTCTCTGAATCCCTTTGGTTCCTTTACCGTGCGAAATCTAGGATTTCGCGAATTTGGGGATTTCTTGGTCCGGTTTAATCATTGGATAATCTGGGCCTTTCTTGGACAAATTGAACCGCTGATGGTTCGGTTGAGGGTTGCAATCTCCGATTGAAACAGGTGTGTTCGATCCTATTACAATCGCACTGTTTCAATTTTCTTTCCCTCTTTCTGATGATTAATCTGATGTCCTTTGTTGCCTTCTGTTGAATCTTGATTCTGAATAACTGTTATGATAATATGTGATAACCGTTCCTACTATGATGATTTCTGATAATTTGCGGTTATTTTTCGGTTTTCCTTTGTATGCGAAAACTGAATTTGGATTGGAACCTTGATTCCGGTTGAAATCGATCGCTGATTGATTGATTCCTTGGTGACGATGGATCCAATGTTCTTGAACACAAACTGGTGATTTTTTTCGGTTGGGTGTTCAAGTGTTTGATTCGAACAGAATTTTTCCTAAAAACACAAACTTGGTATATGATTGAACTTGGTTGAAAACCAATGCTCTGATACCAATTGTTGGCCCCAAACAGATCTTTGATCTCAACTTTGTTCAAACAAAACGAAATTATGAATCTGAGAGAATTCTATACTAAAAATATAAACTTTATTGATATAGATCCAATGATACAAAGTTTTCAGAGATTCTAAAGATACTAATTTTACATGACTTCTATACATATATATAGACAATGAAAAGGTGCTAGTGAATGGTTGTGTCGGTTTGTTGATGCCTCTTCACGAACCATTGCATCCTTTCCTTTATTCGGTTACTTATCTATCTATTCGGTTATGTCTCTTTACCAAGAGTCATACCTTTCTATTTATTTACATAATTACACATATACTATATTTCTACATAAGTTTCTAACTGTTTTTCATGTGATGATCGGGATTAACCCATCAAAGGTGGCCTGGACAACTACGGGCACAAATGGAAATGGATTCGTTACTTCAACAATGATCGTGATCAAAGAGATCTCATCACTTTATTGCATATTGGGACTTGTCACATTTGGTATTGCAGTCCCCTCTGGTCTCTTCCTCCCTATCATCCTCATGGACTCAGCTTATGGACGTCTGCTTGGCATGGCAATGGGATCCTACACAACCATTGACCAAGGTCTGTTTGCTGTTCTAGGTGCAGCTTCATTAATGGCGGGTTCCATGAGGATGACGGTTTTCCTTTCTGTGATATTCCTAGAGTTGACTAATAACCTTCTTTTACTCCCTATAACAATGCTTGTCATATTAATTTCCAAAACTGTTGGAGATTGCTTCAACCCAAGCATATACGAGATCATACTAGATCTTAAAGGGTTACTTTTCTTGGAAACTCACCCTGAGCCATGGATGAGAAATATCAACGTCAGTGAGCTAGCCGACATCAAACCACCAGTGGTTACCCTATCTGGAACTGAGGAAGTGAGTCGAATAGTTGATGTTTTGAGAAACACACACAATATGCTTTTGCAGTTGTAGATAATGTATTGGTGCCAAGTGGAGGTCAGGTAAGTGAAGTGCACGGGCTTGTTTTGAGGGCTCACCTATTGTTAGTACTGAAGCAGAAATGGTTCTTACAAGAGAAAAGACGAACAGAAGAGTGGGAAGTTAGAGAAAAGTTTGATGAGGCCGAAAGGTGGGGAACGATTGAGGAGGTTGCGGTGACAAAAGAAGAAATGAAAATGTATGTAGACTTGCATCCAATTACCAGCACAACACCTTATACAGTAGTGGAAACCATGTCGGTTGCCAAGACATTGGTGCAATTTTAACTAACTTTTGCTATTTTTAATGAATTTTAAAAATTTATGGCACTTCTAGTAGTTTTTCTTTATCATTTAGTTGTATGGATACATCTTTATAAGTTTTATTAATAGCAAAATGTTTCAAAAGTCTAAAGATGGTTATATTTACCGGTATCCCATATATATTTAACCTGTAACACCAATAAAAAATACAATCATTTTTCAAAAAACTTAAACTACATGAATTTAGCGGACCCGTAGCCCCGACTACCCTTAATTGATCTTGACAAGGCAAGACATGAGAGACCATAACATTTTGACTGCATTTCCTCATCTTGAAAAACCCCATGGGAGTAAAAACGGTTGCTAAGTTGGCAGTTAAGCGGATCGGTTGATATGTCCGTGTACTTTCCAGTACCAATTTTGTATTCTTTGATCAAACTTAAAGAAGGTACCATATGAATGTAAAATGTCTCCATTAGTAACATTAAAAGATTGCATTGTTCAGCCCATTATACATCAAATAAGTTATCCTTAAGATCTTATAAATTTTGCAGTCAGTTATTTTTAGCTAACATCTTTTGCATTTGACTCATATCTAATTCATCCTCTTGCATTCTCTCGCATCAATATGTCATGGGTTCGATCTGTTGTCTACTTTTTTCTTTTTTATAATCAAAAACCATTTTAAGTTTAATATATAATATCCACCGTTTCATATTAAGGGTTGAGGTATATAGTAAAATATATATTTAGGTAAGGATTGGAACACATTTTAATTAATTTTATAAGTATTACAAAAAAGATTGGAAATCACCTTTAGATGGTGACGGTTGTTTAGGTCTCTCTGTTCATTTGTAACCATTTCAAAAACCACCCTTTTCATTGCTGCTGCCTGATATATAAAACCACCCCTAAAATAAAGTCTCACCCAATAAGGATACGTGTCCCACAATCTAGCCGCAAGAACCAAAAATATAGAATTGTTTGATGTGTGTGGGCCCATTGGTTAGTCAAAGCAAGAGCAAAACCAATACATTGTGACCTCCTTTTTCTCCCTGGTAAAATAATAGCAAAACACTCTCTGTTTTCGTGTCTCAATAGCAGCCGCAATATATTCAGTGAAGCAAGAATTACACAAGACTATTGTTGACCTAGGTCTCCGCGTCGCTTTCCGAGTGATATGTCATGGGTTTGATTTGTTGTCTACTTTTTTTTTATAGTCGAAAACCATTTTAAGTTTAATATATAATATCCACCGTTTCATATTAAGGGTTGAGGTATATAGTAAAATATATATTTAGGTAAGGATTGGAACACATTTTAATTAATTTTATAAGTATTACAAAAAAGATTGGAAATCACCTTTAGATGGTGACGGTTGTTTAGGTCTCTCTGTTCATTTGTAACCATTTCAAAAACCACCCTTTTCATTGCTGCTGCCTGATATATAAAACCACCCCTAAAATAAAGTCTCACCCAATAAGGATACGTGTCCCACAATCTAGCCGCAAGAACCAAAAATATAGAATTGTTTGATGTGTGTGGGCCCATTGGTTAGTCAAAGCAAGAGCAAAACCAATACATTGTGACCTCCTTTTTCTCCCTGGTAAAATAATAGCAAAACACTCTCTGTTTTCGTGTCTCAATAGCAGCCGCAATATATTCAGTGAAGCAAGAATTACACAAGACTATTGTTGACCTAGGTCTCCGCGTCGCTTTCCGAGTGATATGTCATGGGTTTGATTTGTTGTCTACTTTTTTTTTATAGTCGAAAACCATTTTAAGTTTAATATATAATATCCACCGTTTCATATTAAGGGTTGAGGTATATAGTAAAATATATATTTAGGTAAGGATTGGAACACATTTTAATTAATTTTAAAAGCATTAAAAAAAGATTTATCAGCACCTCCTGATGGTGGGCCCGTTACTCATCTCGTTACATTTGACAATGTTCGAGATTATGATTTAGTACAGGCTCAACATCTCAATGGGTTAGTCTTATTTACTCCTAATTTCTCTAGTAGAAAACGGAAAAATTTCTTGAAATGGTCATATATGTTAATGCTTTTGTCAAATAAGTTTTCGCAAAAAAAAAATTGTGAAACTGGGTATTCCGGCACTCCCACTACCGGACTCAAAAATCTCACCCGAGACCGGTGTTGCCACTACCGGCCTCGGTTCGATTAGCGAGACCGGTAGTGGGAATACCGGTCTCGAGGAGAAGATGACAAAGGTGGTACAGGAGAGTGGCAGCGAGAACGAGACCGGTATTCCCACTACCGGTCTCGCAGGGAATCTTGGTCCTTTTTTGACTGCTACAGTGAACCGACAAATAGTGTCATGAAACCCTACACGTGGCAACTTATTGTGAAACCCTAATGTGATTTAAATTTATATATATACTATGTAAATGTGATGATGTATTTTCAAGCATTTATCAGTAGTAAATATATTTTCAGATAATACTCAAACAACAATAATCAACAAAAATTCCCCAAAAAATGGCATCTTCTTCATCATTCAACCCAATTGTAGTTCAGTTAATATGTGATGATTGTGTATCATTCGTAAATGGGATCCTTCAAAATGCAGATCCATCGAAAAGAAGAAGTTTTCCTTTTTTTCACGTAATGACTTATTCACAAATTTGTGATATGACTTACAGTTGTTTTGGTGTTTCAAAACAAGACTTCAAACTGCAATTATATTTATGGTATGAATTTAAGGGTGTTCCTTTTAGAAATTTAATTACGGATGATAATACTTTGTCAATGATTTGGCATCTGGGTGAAGCGCAATTTGAAGTGAAGTTCGAGCCTACTTTTACAAACCAGTTGTTAAGCTTGACTCAAAGCCAATGTTTTTTTCAAGGGAGTAACCAGCCACAAGATAATGAAGATGATGAAGATAACGAAGATGATGAAGACAATGACGATGATGAAGACAATGACAATGAAGACGATGTACATGTTCAACATGATGATGAAATTGATCCAATGGGTGATGGATCAAGTGACGAGGCACCTTATACAAGTGATGATACCATCGACGGATATAGCGTTGATGGGGATGTATCTGGAGATGAAGAAGAAGAAGGGGCCCATGCACAAGGTCCTTTGGAGCATGAACAACAACTTAATCTTGTCGATGATAATGTTGATCAACTAATGCCATTCAATGAAGTTCAAGAACATGTGGTATTTTGGTCGAGAGAAAGAAATGTGATAGAAAAATGAATGTTTTTTCAAAGCAAGGCGGAACTTGTACATGCTGTTAGGCTTTGGAACATAAGAGAAAACAGAGAACTTATTGTTATGGATACGAGGCCAACGTTTTGGAAAGCACAGTGCATGACCAGGGGGAAGAATTATCGTGGTGTTATGGACCGGGTCCCGTGTAGGTGGGTTGTAGTTGGATCTAGCAGAAACAAATTAGGATTGTTTCAGATCACAAAGTGGGTGGAGAGTCACAATTGCTATGGAGAAGTGATATCTAACAACAACCGATGTATGACAGCAAGTATGATTGCTTCTGAAATTTTGCCTAACGTGCGGGAAGAATTAACTTATAAAGTCAGACAGATCCAGGCGCAAGTAAAAACAACTTTCAATGTGGATGTGACCTACGCCAAGGCGTGGAATGCAAGAAGGATAGCAATTGAAAGGTTGTATGGAACTTGGGCGAGTACCTTTGATGCATTGCCCAAGTATGTTGCTGAATTACAACGTGCTAACCCAGACACTGTTGTGGAATGGCTCCATTCTCCAACCAGTTCAAGCCATATACATACATTCCACCGTTTCATATTAAGGGTTGAGGTATATAGTAAAATATATATTTAAGTAAAGATTGGAACACATTTTAATTAATTTTATAAGTATTACAAAAAAGATTGGAAATCACCTTTAGATGGTGACGGTTGTTTAGGTCTCTCTGTTCATTTGTAACCATTTCAAAAACCACCCTTTTCATTGCTGCTGCCTGATATATAAAACCACCCCTAAAATAAAGTCTCACCCAATAAGGATACGTGTCCCACAATCTAGCCGCAAGAACCAAAAATATAGAATTGTTTGATGTGTGTGGGCCCATTGGTTAGTCAAAGCAAGAGCAAAACCAATACATTGTGACCTCCTTTTTCTCCCTGGTAAAATAATAGCAAAACACTCTCTGTTTTCGTGTCTCAATAGCAGCCGCAATATATTCAGTGAAGCAAGAATTACACAAGACTATTGTTGACCTAGGTCTCCGCGTCGCTTTCCGAGTGATATGTCATGGGTTTGATTTGTTGTCTACTTTTTTTTTATAGTCGAAAACCATTTTAAGTTTAATATATAATATCCACCGTTTCATATTAAGGGTTGAGGTATATAGTAAAATATATATTTAAGTAAAGATTGGAACACATTTTAATTAATTTTATAAGTATTACAAAAAAGATTGGAAATCACCTTTAGATGGTGACGGTTGTTTAGGTCTCTCTGTTCATTTGTAACCATTTCAAAAACCACCCTTTTCATTGCTGCTGCCTGATATATAAAACCACCCCTAAAATAAAGTCTCACCCAATAAGGATACGTGTCCCACAATCTAGCCGCAAGAACCAAAAATATAGAATTGTTTGATGTGTGTGGGCCCATTGGTTAGTCAAAGCAAGAGCAAAACCAATACATTGTGACCTCCTTTTTCTCCCTGGTAAAATAATAGCAAAACACTCTCTGTTTTCGTGTCTCAATAGCAGCCGCAATATATTCAGTGAAGCAAGAATTACACAAGACTATTGTTGACCTAGGTCTCCGCGTCGCTTTCCGAGTGATATGTCATGGGTTTGATTTGTTGTCTACTTTTTTTTTATAGTCGAAAACCATTTTAAGTTTAATATATATGACCATTTCAAGAAATTATTCTAGAAAACGCAGCTTGTCTTTTGTTGTAAATCCCGCGACTCATAAGGTTTTCAAACTCCCAATTCCTACGTGTTGTAGTTACTTCTTTGGGTTCCACCAGTCTAGAAATGAACATTATGTATTATCCATTAAGAAGCCTTTTCCTGGAACCACCAATTCAAATGTTGTCGAGTTTATGATTTACTCATTGTCGACTTATTCTTGGAGAAAGATTGAGGAGGAGTTTCCTTTAGATATTACTGGCGATCCATGGCTCAATAACTACATAGTCAGTCTTTGTGTCAATAGTGTTATATATTTGATGCTTATATATCTCAACAAAATTGTGGCCTTTGACTTAACAACAGACAAGTTTTCCACTATTGACATTCCTCGGGATGCTATTCCCCATGAAAGATATACCTTGTTGTCTTTTAGTCTGGGCGTGGTGAATGTCAAATTGAATCATCCTTACCTCATCGATATCGATGGTTGTCTAGGACTTGTTTCTGATGATCGTGTAGTGGAAAGGAACGAATTATATTTCTGGAAATTACAAGACAACGATGGTCGTGTTTGGGTTAAAAAAGCTGCTACATTCTCAGAGTCTTGGATTGATTTAAATGGTATTGGCTCAGTAGGTCCTATTTATGATAAGGACAAGATAGTGTTTTCGGTACGTCGGTTGTCTTCAGATGAGGTGACTGTACCTATATATGACATTAAGACTAAAGATTTAAAGCTTGTACAATGCACTCTCGGTCAGTAGTTTCTTCATTCTGATACAATGGAGTTCGGTGAAGTTAGGAGTTACGTTGAAAGCATTTTGCCTCTAAAGAAGAATGAGGAAGGACTTCATTGAGATGATAATTAGGTTCCGTAATAAAGTAAAGTTTATTGTTGCAGAAGGTTTTGAAAGTACTTGCTTCTTATTACGCGAGTCAGCTTTGCAATTATTTGGTATTTTGTTGGTAGTCCTAGTTGCTATATGTTCATTTTAGGTTTCTGATGTTATGTAGTATTTTTATACCCCATATTGAAGCATGTAGTCCTGAACAAACATAGTGTTTGTAAAATGCTTAATATTAGCTCTAAGAAATCTAGGATTGTCGTGAATTTGCTTTTAACTATGGTATTTAATTTTCAACTCTTTGTAATATTATGGTCAACGTTATCAACCTATCAACTTTTAAGTGAATTTAATCCCATATGTTTTAACATTTGAGTTGTATGGTACGCTCTCATGTGAATATCAGGTAAAACATTGGAGACCTTTAGTTTTCTAAAATGATGATCAAATCGGAAATTTGGGGCTTATATAACCAAGCACAACACCATGACGTCGTCTGGCAATTTGTCGAACTGACCTACCTTTTACCTGTTTCTTGCTGGGTGATTGATATATGCTTTGAAAGTTGGTTATGTAATTGATGGCTTGTACTCCTAAGAAGTTTTAGTCTTAGCAAAATCCTTTAAATGTGCTATTTGTGGTCTGTAATTGTGGTATGTTTTGGAAGGATGTATACTTACGATCGTCTTTCGAATCCTTTAAATGGTGTGCAATGCCTTCAAATTTAGGAAGTGTTGTGGTAGCTTTTGTAATGTTAAACTGGAAATTAATGGTAGGTTATATGTACGCTCTATGTTATTGCGCCTGAAATTGTGTTAACTATTTCAACTTTGTTAATTTTGTGTATTTGTGAAAGTAAACTAAACTTGTTGGTAGTGGTAGTTGATATATTTTCTTTTGGTGTTTCTGATGTTGAATAGTGTTCCTACCAAAGCTTGTATTTGAAAGAAGTTTCCAGTGAAGGTCATAATAGTGTTTTTTGAATAACTGTTACATAGTCTTGATCATGCTACTCGTCGAGGTTCAGGCTAGGTTGATGCCAATGCCACAACATTATTAATGTTTCTTGGCTTTCAATCATTCAATCAGTTTAGTTGCAGCATGCTGCTGAACTCGTGTAACGTTGAAAGGTAACGAACCTCGATGTCAAGGGCTTTTTGGTGCTATATGAATGAGCACAGGATAACACACCATTGAGGTTTTTGAGACACTTGCAGGTCTTGATAAGTTATTGGCAGAACCTATTATGCAACACACTGTTGGAGTGTTAGATAACCCCAAGTTGCAAAATTGGCTAACTGTAATGATTCTTAGGTTAACGAAACCAAAATCGGTGCTTTATGCTGTATGAATCAAATTACCCAAAGTGAATCATATGCTAAGCTCGAAAAAGGTCAAATGATCTGAAAGTTGCCGAATGTGAATCAAATGCTTTATCTGTAACCGACATTACCAAATTGACCCGTTTTGGTCTGTTTCCCGGATCGCCAGAACAACCTATTTTGCCACAGATGCATATCACAGATAGAAATTTTTTTGGATGATGCTGCTTCCTAACTTGCTCATATTGAAACATATCTAGATATCTATAGGTCGGGCAAAAACTTGAATCCGAAACTGAACCCGGGGAAAAAACCCAAAACCAAAGTGGGTCAAACCCGGGTTTGACCAAAACCGGTTTGGGTTTTGGAAAACCCGGCGGGTTGAAACAAGTTTGGAGTTCTCAATAAAAGTAGCAGCTAGTTCGTGGAGTTCTCAATAATTTTGTTTGTTGTGATTTATTTGTAGGTTTCAGTTTATATAAGAAAAATCTGTATCTTAAATATAATTTGATTTTAATTACTAATAACAACAAAGATTATCCAAATTATAGTCGGATTACAGTTACTAATAATAACAATAATACAATTAATTTGTGTAACAACCCTCAAAATTCCGACTAGGATAATTTACTTGGGCTTATCTAGACATTTATCCCTAGAGGTTTATTGAGAGGATTTGCCTTCTAGACATTAAGGCATAGTGATACCTTCTCTCTAGTTCAATGGAATGCCCAAAGATAGCTAGTTATCTTAGAAATGCCAAAACATGAGACAATCTCAAAGTAAAGAAAATAATGACAATCTTATAAGAATGTAACCATAATCAATCAAATCAACTTCAAGAATATGTAAAGTAACAACAAGTTTATAAGTATTTAATCCAACAAACAAGTCTCTATATCCAAAATATAATCAACAACTCAAATATAGAAGGTACATCAAGAAAATTTTACAAAGATTAGTGCCAATGCATATATATATACACGACATGCATATATATATGCATGTATAACCCATACAACTAATAAAAGTGTAACAATAATTTATAACTAGCTAGCTTACATTTATAAAACTCTTACAACTAATTCATTTATTCTTACACTCTCATATTTTACATAAATTAACCAACAATGTATCAACTAATCCAAAACACACCCATATTGTGAACCTAGACCAAGTTAGGAACCAAATTCAAACTCATCACCACACACCACCCCTCCTAGCCAATGGATATCAATCCACCACTCCTACAAGCCAATAAACCAGCTCTCACCTCCTTTCTTGCTCCCTCATCACGTGAATGTGGCCTTGGGAAGGCTCACAACTCTCATTTTCCCAAGCAAAACACACACACAACTCCAAAAACTCTCTCTAACTCTCTTAAATTTTTCTGCACTTTTTCTTCTCTTTTTCAATTCAAACAAGGCAAAATGAAGCTTAAATCTAACTAATCTAATGTAATAATAAGTCATATGGATCATCTATCACCTAGGGTCATGTATGGTGGAAGCTTGGAGATGATTTGGAGGCAATAACCATTCGAAATCAACCCTTTAAGGGGACTGATCGGCAACAACAAATATGGGCCAAGAACAACCCATAAACTCATGATTTAATCATCAAACAATCAATAACTAACAATAATCTTGTATGGGGTTAAGCTATAATCAATGGGAGCATGGATAGGAAGCATCAATAGCCCTCAAACGGCCATATATGTCAAGGTTTTCATCATCTAAGGTTGATGTCTTGAAACCGATTTCAATACCTCTTTACCTATGATATTTTCTTTGATCCATAGATGTTTTTTTTAAGCTTGATCATCAGTAAATATGTTTTGTAACTAAATAATGCATTGCATGTTGATAAAATACAAGATCTTTACATGCATGTTGTTTTTAGGATGATCAATAAGTGTTTTTGCAAGAATCTAGTTAACCAAGCATGTTTTTGTGTAGATCCCGGTCTTTCCCGCTCCTGGCTGCCTTTGCCCTTTTTTTTGTCCCGTCCCTTTTGCTGTTCCCCGTCCTCCCCCCTGCGTGTTCCTCTTGTCAAGTGATAAATTAAGGTGTTAATTAAGCAAGAAAGGTCATTGGTTGGTTGTTTGGATCAAAAACAAATCTGACAGAATCTATTTTCTGCCTTGGAACGGGTAAACTGGGCATGTGAGGGACGTTTCAAGCAAAACTTTAAAAATAAAAGTTGTAGATACATGAGTTATGTTTAATCACAAACTGGAATCACTCGAAAATACTGAGCCAAACAAAAGATATGATTTTTCTACTAAAACTGGTCAAAACTGCACTTTTGTCTGAATATTTTATCAACTTAACAATTTTTATCTCCTAATCCATAAGGTTCCAGGAGGCCATACTTGGTGGAAAGTAAGTCCAATGTGTCCTAAACTTAAAATAAAATCATGGAATTTTTATTAAGAGCAAAACCCAAAGAACTTTTATAAAACTTTCGAGTATGCAAAACAGTGACTGTTTTGACCACTTCCATTTATAAAAATACTTAGAGGTAGTAAACATTCTTTATAAATTAAGCCAAAATTCAAAATAAGTGGACACATATAGGTTGTTGTATAAAAATCAGGAGGGTCCAAATAATTAGCTTTAACCCCGAATTAGTGGCCAACATTTCATAAATCTGTTGTATAAAAACAGAAAATTTGTAAGTAATCTTATAACTTGTGTGATGGGCTATGTAATGAACTAAGGAGTTAATGGGCTAGCCCGACCCAATTAGTGAACCCACAAGGAGCATAAATCAGTAGGCCCACTTGGCCCAATAAACCATATAGCCCAATAACCAATATAACCCATTAAGCACATAACCCAAATAAGGTCAAGCCCAATAACTAAATTAAGCCCAAGTCACTTAAAAGCCCATAACACTTAGGCCCAATTGGTGATGGCCCATAACACCTAAGCGAATTTCATAAACCCGAATAATCATAAGACATATTAAGGAATATGTGAGTAAAAGATAAGCGTAATCAAAGTAACACAAAAAGGATGATTAAGTAGAATGGACATAAGTAATTACGTTAACCAAACTATAAATTGATATCACAAATGCTATTTAGTATTAAAATTGGTTACACATCCAATGATGTTTAAAAGAACATAACTTAATATGGCATTCCCATATGATAACCTAAGATGCCAAACGAAACCACAAATGAAGGCAAGTTACCGAAATTCTAACAACTTATAACTACATGTATATTGAAAGTGACCTTTTACACCATCACTCTCTACAACCAAAAAGATGCGAATATTAGCAATACACTTGGATCCCAAAATTGATGACAACATAATGAAAGTGGCATTTCTAAGTGATGGCTTAAGATAGGAACTTACGTATATTAGTCCTATCGTAGGGATAGTCTTGGCTTGAATGTGATTGAGGAATATGACGGATATATGATCAAGGAAGCGATAGAATGGGAAGTACCCATTTTGGATAAGTGAATATAATATGCGGCATATCAAGGTGAGTCATAGGCCCCTTTCAAACTCTTTTATGTGTTTTACTTTCGGGGTGAAAAGCATGATAAATAAAATTGCTTTTTTTTATGGATTGATCCTTTGAAAGAATGATTATGATATGGGAATTATTGTATGTTCAACGTGTTATATATTATATGATGAGCTTGAGTTCTGTCAAAACTGTTTCACCTCGGTACACTACTATTAACTCTTCGAGAGGCCTGTAGTATGAGAGTTGCGCAACTAGGACTTTTCCCCTCACCCAACGAGTAACGGGGATGTTTGGTTGCCTTTGTGACGACTTCATTCCCAGTCCGACCACGCGGTGCTCTAGCTACTATATCAGTGGTCATGCCACGCCCCCTTCTAATATCGGTCGTCTCCATGGCACGGCCCCTTTATTATTATTATTGCACATGATTGACGGCATGTGTTTCTTATTATCTTGGACATAACCGGTCTTAGTAGTGGCTCAAGCACAGACTCATCAAATTATGCCTTTGGCTAAATGTTATTGATATTATTTATGGTTGGATATTATGGATTGAACATACGGTTTAGGTATTGGACCTTATATGGAATCTTGAAAGTTGTTGAAATTGGCGATATTGAAATATTGATGACCGAATGGTTTTGGTATGATGTATGATTAATCGATTTATATACTTTTTCTCTCACGATAAATTTGACAAATGAGAACGTTATAATTTACCATGGATTCTCAACTCTTTGAAATGACGTTATGGTATTTTGAAAACTTGATGGGTTGATATGGGAATTTTTGCCGATCATGTGGTTTGGGTATGTTGATATCTAATAACATGTTTTCTAAGTGTTTAAAATGGTTAAGTAACGAGATTTATTTAAAAACCTATGCACTCACCAACTACGTTTTCGTAGTTGACACTTTTTCTTCATGCTTTTCAGGAATTAGCGTAAGCTTTGAGAAATTATATGCATCATGATTATTTGCATTGCACTTTGGAGTCAAAGATCAAACCTTGTGATGGGCAATGGAATCCGCCTTGACCATTGTAGTATATCATTTCATGTATTTGTTATTTGTTTCGTGGACTTAATATCCAAGTACGGTGGACGCATTGTACTTGGGGATTGGTTCACATGCTTGTGCATTTGTAAACTCTTTTATCAAATAAAGCTATAGTGAACGTTTATTTATAATCCTTTGTTTTGAATACTCGACTTTCTATACATCTCATTGTTCCGCCTCAGTTGGGGTGTTACAGAAAATGGTATCAGAGACTAAGGTTATAGAGAACATTGGGGTTCCCCTGGGAATCCAAAACTATAGCCACTTTTCAAAACGAATTTTTATAGTCGAGTCGAGCATAAGGTTAAGCGGACTAGTTTGAGCTTTACATGGTAGGACCCTAATTAAACGTAGGTCATGAACTACATTTAATTATGAGAGCACCATGTAAAACTCAAACGGCCACTTGGACTTATGTTCAAAAGGATTCCTTTTCAAAAAAAAAAAAAAAAAAAGAAGAAGATCTTCAATAAATCCATTTTTTTTATGTGAATACTTGTTGCATTTAGACATTCACCTAAGCATATATATAACTATCCGAGACTTGGTTTACTTGGGGATTATGCTAGTTTAGTAGGATTTTCCTTAGGCACATTAGAAGTAAAATGAATCTAAAAATGAAAGATATTCGTTGATACATATGATTTGATTGCAATGATATGTGAATTTCGGCATGATTTGATTGCAATGTGAAAGCTTATAAGGTGCAATGTGAAAGTTGTAATGTGCAATTTGAAAGTTATAATGTGCAATGTGAAAGCTTGTAATGTCAATGTGAAAGTTTGGAATGTGCAATGTGGAAATTATGTGAAATGCATGCGTAAAAGCTTTATGATTTATGATGTTGAACTTTAAGTAGCATATGCACTTTAAAATAATGAGATTACTATGAGGCATGAAATCATTTTGGGATATGACTTGTTTAAATTATTGGGTAATGAGGTTGATTATTTATGATTGATTTGAAAGAGAATATGAGCATGACGAGTTGATAGGAAATTATATGGACAATAGAGATATGAAAGCTTTCACCCACAAGATCGAGCTACTTGAACACTAGCGCGAGAATATTGTGAAGATTATGTAGTCATGCCTTTATATTGAGAAAATTATTGCGCCCTAAGGTTGAGCTATTTGAGGACTAGTGCATGGATGATTTAATGATTATATAGTTGTGCCTTATTATTGAGATAGTTATTATGCTCTAAGATTTGACTATTGAGAACTAGTACCTGCTAGATATGATGATAATGTAGTTAGTCCTTACTACTGATACAGATATTGCGCGTTGAGATTTTACCGCTTGAGAACTAGTGATTGTCCCTGAGAAATTCTTTATGAATTAGAAATTTCCTAAGTATGAAAGTTGTCATTAAGTACCCCTCCGATATTCGTTCACTCGTGCCCTTTTGAAACTATTCAATATCCCATTTCTTATGACACCGCTATTCATTACTTACATACGACGACGCGATATCATCAATAAAGCATCTTCTCACGAGCGTTTGACGATATACTCTATAGATTATAGTCCCAAGATATGACGCGACTTGAAGGTAGCTACGCACAACCTTTATATTCGATTTGAGATGGCGCAATACATATGGAAATGCCAAACTAAGTTGGAGTCTTACGAATGGTGAGCGGCACTAAGGACTTATGACGATACAACGTCACTAGTCGAACACGTACCCATACATTCTAGACTACACACTATGAAGAATGTAGCCTCGAGATTTTGTACGATATTTCTATTCTAACACGTATACGCGAACATTTTATCTATATTATCTAAGTCGGTGCGACACATATTGACGTCTTTGAAGGTGGTGCCCAGTGGACAACGTAATACATAGAAGTGATTTCTTTAACTC
Source organism: Erigeron breviscapus (assembly GCA_034093135.1). Lineage (NCBI taxonomy): Eukaryota > Viridiplantae > Streptophyta > Magnoliopsida > Asterales > Asteraceae > Erigeron > Erigeron breviscapus. The sequence goes on from CM067168.1 coordinate 76,647,846, forward strand.
GCGCAAGGAGTCTGATTCGAGCCTTAATGAATCTTTTGTTTTATATTTTGTAACATCCCAAACTTTTCAAGTTTGACTTTTAACGTTGACTGTTAACTTGTCGTTAGTGACCGTTAGTCACTACGTGTTTTATATGCGCTTGTGTGAATTAATTGATTAACGTGAGATATGTATTAAAGCGATTTAAAATAATTAAAGATGATAATTAATAAAGTAAATTATGTGTTTGATGAAGTTAAAGTGTGGTCGAGGGGTCGCGTAGCCGTTAAGTGACTCTTAAAGCGATAAATAGAGCTAACGAAAAGTATAAGGGCTTAGACGTCGAACTAGCAAACTTGTGGCTGGATATTTTAGGTATAAAAAGGCCCTAATATCCTCATTAGTAGCCCTAGCCACGAAATTTGCAGCCTTAAACCTGCTCTCAAAACCCTAGAAGCCTCTATAGAGAATTTGATCGGTTTCGGGTCGATTCGGGAGTGATAGTTGATAGATCTTGATCCTATAATCTTCCGTGCAGGTAATGATTCATTTCTAGATCAATTCATGATTAATATTAAAGGATTTAGGTTATAAATTCGACCATGAGGGCTGGGGTTATTGGAAGATGATGTTTTCGGTTAAAAACGACGTTTTCGGGAGTAAAATTATTGCTAGAGTTGGTTAACTATATCAAGATGCAAACTTTAATGATGAATAATGTTTTTAGATGTATTAGAGTGTATTCCAGGTGGTTAATTGGAAACCCACTTGAGGTATTGAGTTTTTGATCAACACGTTACCGATTTTACGTCTTTCGGGTGTTTTAAAGAATGAATCATTGTTGTATTTAATTCAAGGATCAATTGATGTTTTTAAATACTTAATTGTGGCCTATTTGATGTTAATTTAATGGGTGTAAGTCGTGGTGGAGGTTTGGGATTCGTTTGGAAGGTGAATTAGGAGAAACAAAACAAGTTCTGCTGGTCGGCACCTCAGGTGCGGCGCACCTGGGGATGGGTGCGGCGCACCACCTGCTGGGTGGAGTTCTGAGTGTTTTGTGCGACGCACCAAAGGGAGGTGCGACGCACTTGGGGGTCTGGTGGTCGTTTAGGCTTGTTTTAGTGCTCATTTGACCCATAGACCTTAGGTATAAGTTATGTTGATGTTTAGGGAACTTGGAGATGTTCTTTAAGGTCCCGTTTATGTTACATGTCGATTATATGTGTGTGATAGGTAGTTGGGAACTCAAGAAAGATACGTTAAAGTTGCTTGTTGATCGTTGTGCTCGTCGTCAGGTAAGATACATGTCTTTTATCACGCTGGAGGCACAACAAAAGTAGTTTTCTTTTAATTAACCTCTTAATCGGATTATCCTATATGTGTTGGGTTTCCGGGTTATGCGGGAGGTTATGTGGGAATATATGTATGATGAAGCGGCTTATTATGATATGATGACGTTTAAAGTAAAGGGGTGATATGCATATATATTATGTTGATTATAATTATACTGCTATGAAATGATTATGAGATGTGTTGTGATGTTGATAATGTCATTGATATACCTTGATATTGATATGTGAGGGCTTATATGTGAGACTTAAGTATGAAATGTCTAGTTCACTAGATACACGTAAGAAATGTTATGAGTTGTGCACGTTAGTGGGATTAAACGTTAAAGTAGATGTGGGATTAGTTAGGTAATGAATATACCTAATGTTAAAGTAAAGTGTGAATTGTGAGATGGTAATGGGGGGGGGGGTTGGCAGAGTGGAAGGGGGGATTGGGGTGTAGATTAGGGAGCGGGAGGGCTGAAGTGATGCCAAGCAGCGAGGGGAAGGAGGACTGGGGAGGTGTCGTGGATGAGTGTGAAGGCGTTAAGGATAAAAGCTGTAGATGTGGAAGGGAGAAAGTGAGTGTAAGGGCCGGAGTGTGGGGAGGGGATGGTTGCCAGGTGGAAAAGGTGACAGGATACGTGGGACGTGGGATGTCAGCGGACGCGGGGTCGGAAGGGGTATTGTTGGGGAGTTGAGGTGAGAGGCACAGGGGGTGGCGAGGGTGGGAAGGTTGGAGGAAGGGGGCTGTGATTCAGTGGAGCAAGGGAAGGAGGGTGGGGGTGGGGAGAAGTTTTATGGAGTGGGTTAGAGTGAGTGCAGGGGGAGTGGGGCAGGAGCTATGTGAAGAATGAGATAGAAATGTATATGTCTAAGTGTATTGAGTGGGGGTAATTGGGGGTGAGAGGATGCTGGAGGGAAGGGAGTTTAAGAGAGGCCTGGGGGGAGGTGGGACTCTCCCCCCGCTCCTGGCCCCCCTGCGCGCGCCTTCGCCTTCCGCGCGTCTTCCGGGCGTTGCCGGCGCGTCTTCCCCTGGCGCCCCTTTTTTTTTTTTCCGTTCCCCCCCCCCGCCACCCGCCGTCCGCGCGCTTCCCTGCCCCTTCATTCTGATATGAAAGTCTTGTTAGGTCAGCTCCTGCTTTGTTGATTTTAACATTTGAAATGATAGTGAGAAAAGGTGATGAAAATTATTCACATACTATGTCACTATTGGCTTGCGATCTGCATATTTAGCAAGGCATTAAAAAATATGTGACTATGTCCTGTTTTGAAAAGGTGTTTGCAAGCTTGAAAATGCAAATGAGTTTTTTTTTTCTTCTGAAAATGGGTAGTTCATAAAATAGTTGGTTATGGCTAGTAATCCAATAATTGAATGTATTATAATATTGTAAGAAGTGGTTTATATGTACAAACAAGTTATATACAAGTTTACTTAAAACAATTCTGCTTCACTATTGGGCTTCAGCTCAACTGGCCCGCCCCCACAAATGCTAATGGGCCCACTGGAGTGACTGTGGGTGGATAATAGATCTCAGGTTCTAACCTGATCTCCAGTGTGCCCGACTGAGACAAGGGAGTTGCCGCCTTGCAGGAGCTATTCCTTGTGTGCTGACAATGGCTGGTGCCAAAGATCTACACCTTTTGGGTGGATTTGCAAAAGCATATGCAGAAAGTGACTGTTTTAATACATTCATAATTGTTACCTGCAGGTAAGACGGTAATTACCAGTGATCATGCACTAAAATTAGAGACGGTACCAGAGTGGATAGTTATTGTTGGAAGTGGCTATATTGGTCTTGAATTCAGTGATGTTTATACAGCACTTGGAAGTGAGGTGGGCATGCTTGTCCTTTTTAAATATATCTATTGCAAATAAAATTACTTTCAACTTTCAAGCTTTCTTCCTTTTCTTTTACCTCATACAGTATTAAGTAAACCATAATACTCGTACCATATATTACTATCATAATTAATTGAACTCTAAGACTATGGTCACTGATATAGTTGCCATATCCCAATGTGGCATAACTTAGAAGATGTTTTCTTCTTGAATTGTATATTGTTTCTTATTTCATTGAAATTTTTTTAATGCAAATGTTAATAGAGTAATGTGGATTATATTATGAATATTCTCATGGTCTCACTCTCATAGGTGACGTTTGTAGAAGCTTTGGATCAGCTAATGCCTGGATTCGACCCTGAAATTGGAAAGCTGGCTCAAAGAGTTCTCATAAATCCTCGAAAGATTGACTATCATACTGGTGTATTTGCAACCAAGGTTCTTACACTTCTTTTCCTTTTTCTGTTGATATGCACCATTTTTCATTATTGTTTATCTCCCTTCTCGTATTGACAGATCACTCCAGCAAAAGATGGTAATCCTGTAAGAATTGAACTTATTGATGCCAAGACAAAAGAACCAAAAGATACATTGGAGGTGGGTTAAATTGCTCAAATTTTATATATTCTTTCACATATCCATACATCTTACCTTTGTGCTTTGCTATATCATACAGGTAGATGCTGCTCTAATTGCAACTGGAAGGGCTCCATTTACGCAAGGGCTTGGTTTGGAGAGTGTAAGTGAACCTATCAATCTTCATCTTTACTATACTAAGAGATACCAAAGACAAAGGAATCATTCTCAAGTTCTCATTTTATAGGTGAATGTGGAAACACAACGTGGTTTTATCCCTGTTGATGAGCGCATGCGAGTTATTGATTCAAAGGGAGAATTAGTACGTAACAGTCTTTATTTTGTCTTCGATATTCACTGTTTCATTGTTGCATGTTTTCTTGACCTAAGTTTTGGTCATCAGGTTCCTCACTTGTATTGTATTGGTGATGCTAATGGGAAAATGATGCTTGCTCATGCAGCAAGTGCTCAGGGAATTTCAGGTGACTATGCTTAATTTCAAGTTTTCACTTGGTACCAACTTACTGCTACCTGTCTGACTTGGCAATTATCTCTGTAATATAGTTGTTGAGCAAGTTTCTGGAAAAGATCATGTTCTAAATCATCTGAGCATCCCTGCTGCATGTTTTACACATCCTGAAATTAGTATGGTTGGGTTAACAGAGGTATGCCCTTTTCCTCTTTTCATGATTTCTTCTTTTGTTTTTTAAAGTAAATTTCCGATGTTCATTGTTTATTTTCTTCAAATGGTCAACATAGAAATTTCTACTTTGAACCTCTTAAAGTATCATTAAAATAGGAGCTTATAATAGTCGAAATCCATGCGAAAGTATACCCATGAGTATATGAGTTAATAAGCTGAAGTAACTGCATTATTAAGGGTGTATATTCGTAAGCCTCGCTTGAAACAAAAGGGTGTAAATAATAGGGGGTTAAGGGTGTGTACGTCTTTTCCTTTTAGAAGATCAAAAAGTGCATCACTAAATCCTTATTCTGGAAGACTCTTCAGAATTAATAGCAGGCAAGTCACAACATACTTCTTAAGTATGTGAACAAAAAGCCTCACATTTTATAATAGGGTATATATGTCAATAATGTTTTAAGCCAGATTTGTATGTTCAAAGAATAAGAGCACTTTATTTCTGTTGGACATGGACACATGGTATGCTTGACTTATTAGTCACTCATTGGAGAGTCTCATGAACCAAAACTCATTTACCCCTATTTTAGAGATAATGGAATTTGACTAGGTTTGGAAGGAGTAGGTGGAATGATTTACCTATGTGACAGGTCAAAAAAATATTATTGGACACAATCTATGATACCTAATCCGAAAAAATTCCACTCCCACAACGCAGATAATTATCATCCTTCATGTTCTCCGAGCATGTCTTTCTATTGTTAATTTGGTTGATTTATTTGAAGAAAGGAAGCTAACGTTTGTGCCTACTAATTTGACTAGGTTTGGAAGGAGTAGGTAGAATGATTTACCTGTGTTACAGGTTAAAAAAATATTATTAGACATAATCTATGATACCTAATTTGAAAATATTACACTCCCATAAAGGAGATAATGATCATCCTTCGTGTTCTCCGAGCATGTCTTTCTATTGTTAATTTGGCTGATTTATTTGAAAAAGGAAGCTAGTGTTTGTGGGAAGACATCTTTAACAATGTGACATATTTTATTCTGCTATGAAGAATGCTTTTTTGAGCAGTTTTAGTTATATGTTTGCAGCCCCAAGCAAGAGAAAAAGCTGAGAAGGAAGGATTTGAAGTTAGCATTGCCAAGACTAGCTTCAAGGCTAACACTAAAGCCCTTGCTGAAAATGAAGGAGAGGGGATTGCTAAGGTAATTGTGACTCTTGTGAAGACATTTTAGAATTATACTGTCCAGATTTTATTTTCCTCTTCTTTGGTATGGTTATTCATATTTGACTGAAGGAGGTTTTCGAGCCATGAAAGCAGTCTCTATGCAAAAGCACTATGATAAAATGCATACAAAGACTGTAATGGGTTTTATTTTATTTTTTGTTTACAGATGATCTACAGACCTGATAATGGAGAGATTAAAAACGGGTTAAGAAAGGGATTAGACTAATCTAGGTTAATTTGGCAGCCTCTAATCTAATTAGAAACACACACACAGCCTCTCTAATTCCCAAATTAAATTCCTAAGCAAATCTTCAAGGTTTTTGGTTAATCATTCGAGTGTTTTTGTATTTGGATTGGTTCGGTCACTTGTTGTTCAGGTAATCAACGATCTACTACGTATATTTCAGATTCAAAGGTGATAATTAAAGGATTCAAATCTGATTTTAAAAAAGGGTTTTGCAAATAATTAGGGTTTAAAAGATGTTTTGGTTAATTGATGTTCGATGGTGTTTAAGGTTATAATCGATCTTGATGATCGAAAGATGTTTAAATATGTCAAAAACGTGTTTTGGAAGAAGCCATAGTCGATCGATTTCTGGAAAAATGAAGAACATAGCCGTTTTTTGAATTCTGGACGAAGTTGGGCTTAAGTTCGTTTGAGCCATCTTTCG
>CM067168.1:76655117-76783571 GCA_034093135.1 Erigeron breviscapus
TAAACTACTTCTCTGATACCAAATTGTAACACCCGTTTCGTAAAAATATGGATTTCCAAAAACTTTTGCCTAACGGCATCAATTATGCGGAAACGATTTATTAAAAACTCTCAACAAGGAAAACAGTTGAGAAGCAATAGTGGTGTTACTAACGTATCGTAGAAATAATAAAAGAAAATCCATAAGATTGCCCAACATAAAGCAATCAAAACAGAAGTCATTACATAGGGTTCCAAAAGGAAAACAATATCATAAAGTCTATGAGAAACTATTGGGTAGACTAAGGCCATCTTGATCATCTACCCATCTCTCGTCAAAGCTTTACACGTCATCTCACTGCTTAACCTGAGGGGAACAACACATTTAAAAGAACAAGTGTTAGCTATAAATAGCTAAGTAAGATAACACCAGGTTTAAGCAAAACATTTCATCCATTTAAATCGTCCTTTTAAAACTTTAAGTCATTTAATTAGGCATACATATCATCATATAAACATATCCACGTCACATATAAGCATAGAGTTCATGACCCTAAATGTGCCTAATCAATTTCGTCACTTTGATTCATCTCGTTAAATTGTGACTAGGTCACCGTTAAGTTGTAACCGAAGTTACCGTTAAGTTGTAACCGAAGTTACCGTTATCATATAGGGTATGAGTTTGTGTGCAGGCGGTCATACGACCTCAAGGAAGCCTCACACCCGACTTGATGGAGAAGTCTTTCGACGGTCCATCTGCGTCGTTAAGGAAAGACAATGTCGATCCCTGAGTAGCACGTTATGTTCATGACATTAGGTGGGTCATCAGACCACCCGAAACTACTCGCCACGTATGACTGTGCAAGGAGCAACCCAAGCAACCACCTCAGCGTACCTATATCCACCGTCAGGCACGGGTTATGCATAACACTCATCATCTAATTAGCTCGAGCATTTACCACATTTAGTTTAGGTTTCTTATGTTATCCTAAACTAGTCATCATCTATCATCATTTCACGTTAGGGCCCTTAAAACGTGCACGTGTCATGGCAACCTAAAAAGGTCTAGTGTTCTAGATGAACAAGCCACATATACATGCACATATCATCATTACTTCATATCATTAACCACCGTTCATCATAACATATCATATCGTTAAACTTATCATCACATATCATATCATAACGAATTTACGGGGAAGCATTTTAGGCATAGGCATCGTCATCTTTAATCCCCGTATACCTCCCATATCAACCCAACCACAATATAGGTTATACATTACCGTTATGGAGGTTATAGTTTATGAAACTATTTTTGTTGCACCCTCAGCGTGACAAAAGTAGTGTATCTTACCTGGTAGTAGTGTACGCGCGTAATGAAAGGCTAAAAGTGCTTAACAATAATCCCCGACACCTAAGATACATTAATATACAAAATATAAGTCATTTGGGACCCAAACGAACCTTACAGACCTCACGAAATTAGTCTGGAAAATCCTTCTTACGAACTTAGCTACAATTCTTACGAAGATAGTTTGTTCTTACGAAGATAGTTTGTTCTTACGAAGATAGCAAAACGAAGATAGATTTGTTCTTACGAAGATAGCAAAACGAAGATAGATTTGTTCTTACGAAGATAGCCAAAACGAAGATAGATTTGTTCTTACGAAGATAGCAAAACGAAGATAGATTTGTTCTTACGAAGATAGCAAAACGAAGATTATCTTCGCAAGTACAAAATCAGACTCAGCTAACGAATTTAACGTAATTTCGTCCAAATTTCAAAAACGACCAAGTTCTTCGATTTTTCCATAAACGAACGATTAAATCTTCTCCCAAAACATGTTTTTGACATAAATAAACATCTTTTGATCATCAAGATCGACCTTAGACTCGTTTAACACCGTTTTGATCATTAATTAACCAAAACATAATATAAACCCTAATTCTTTAAGAATCTCTTTTAAAATCAGATTTGAATCAATATATAACATCTTTAGATCTGAAAATATAGACAACGAATCATGGATTACCTGTAGCAAATGATGGCCGATCCAATTCAATACAAAACACTCGATTCGATTGACCAAAACTTGAAGATTTTGCTTAAGAAATCAATTAGGGATTGAAGAAACTTTGTGTTTGCTTTTTAATTATGTCTAGGCTGGAAAATAACCCTAGATTAGGCTAATCCTAACCTAAACCCGTTTTTAACTTTACACCTTTGGCCTGATATAACATATATTGAATGCTTTCTTATTTAGATAAACTGTTTAAAAAGCTTTTACAAACTAATATAGGAAAAACCCTTTGACATAAATTTCGAAGTGAATTTATCCAGTTGAGGCACCATCCTTACCCCCTACGAAAGATTTAACTTTATAAGAGGAAAGCTCCCAGGTTTGCTAATATATAAATCGAGGAGGGGCTTGCGTCTGATTAGCTAGTTGGTGAGGTAATAGCTTACCAAGGCGATGATCAGTAGCTGGTCCGAGAGGATGATCAGCCACACTGGGACTGAGACACGGCCCAGACTCCTACGGGAGGCAGCAGTGGGGAATTTTCCGCAATGGGCGAAAGCCTGACGGAGCAATGCCGCGTGAGGTAGAAGGCCTACGGGTCATGAACTTCTTTTCCCGGAGAAGAAGCAATGACGGTATCTAGGGAATAAGCATCGGCTAACTTTGTACCAGCAGCCGCGGTAATACAGAGGATGCAATTCAAAAAACCAATCCAAAAGTTGTTTATCATAATTTAAAGTTGACATGTGTTGTACAAATCCAAAAACCAATGAAAAATAAAAGTTAGGTAAAATCATGATGGGGAAAAAACTGTAAAAATAAGAAAAAAAAATCCAAGCAAGCTTATTTAACTATTTTTTTGAAACGTGTGGATCGAATATTACAACGGATGGTCTCGATATGTTGTCTTAACCGGGTTTACGCTAGAGAACTCTTTCGCCCAATACATAATAGAAGGAAAACCCCTCCTAATAGTTCGTTCAAAAGCACAAAAATATATTAAGGGAAAACGTTGGCTTCTAATACTTGAACATAAATCTTCCTTGAGCTATTAACCCAATGGTAACTTATTGAACTATTAATGCAACATTATGACACTAATTACAAAAATTATATATATGAAATTATAACTGAATTTAATTCTAAAATTTAAATAACAAAATAAAATTATAAATAAAGAACCTTAGCAGTAGTCACAAAAAAAGTCCAGCAGTCCACTTTGAATTCTGTTAAACAGATATAAACTAAAAACCATGAAACCGGGAGTCGAAACGCTTCCACCACCAAAAGCAAGGAGCTTTGCCACTCCAACTATAGGTATATTTAATTTAAATTGGTATTTCATATATATATATATACTCTTCTGTAATCCTAACTTAAAACACTGTTGACGCAAAAACTCATTAATTAGGTAGTAATTGGGTAATTTTTTAAATTTTTTTCAAAAGTTGTTTCATCAAGGATATAAAGGTTATTTATCATATATTTTTTTCTATATATTTTTAGAAGTATGGGCTTAGAATTTATATATAATAACATAAATAGAGATAGAAATAATTAAGACTTGTTTCTTAATAAAGATTGGTGTCGTTTCATTTTTAGATTTTAAAGTTTTTGTTTTCGAATATTACGCAAGTTTTGGTATCGTTCGGATTTGACAATTATAAAATTTAAAATGATAGGTTTTTTTTCGGCTAAAAATGAAAAATTAAGTCGATCATTATTAAACCTTATAAAACTTCTTGATTATCTATAATCTTTTAAAAACCCCGATTAGTTAACATAATATATTGCTTATATTATTAATGTACTAGAGATTCTTGTTATAAAAAATTCAAAATATGCAACAAAAAAAACTATATTTCTATTTGTAGGGGTTTCGTTTGAGCCCGGTATCATTAAAGGGGAAATCGAATATGCAGCGGACTGCAGCTCATCAAGGTAGAAATTTTTAAGTTTTTTTTCCAAATTAAACCTTTAATTTATAAATATACATAATGCCCCCTGATTTTGCACCTGTAGCCAATTTATGCTGCTGTCAACAGCAACCAACCTTAGCCCTATAAAAATTATGGCCTCATGTTAAAGAAATTTTTAATGTGGTACTATGAAAATAATTCGGTCGGTTTAAGAAGATGAATGTATTATTAATGATATAATCTATATTATGCTTGTTAAATTATTTGTACAAAGAGTAACTGCATAAAAGTTACTACCCGATGATAGGCAAACGGGCAACAAGCTGCGCCGCCACCCCTTTCTGAATAGCAAAACCTATCCTACTAAAAACAAACCCTTGGTCCCTGGGGGTCGAGGCGTTGCTATGAACGACCTTCTGTATTCTAGCGAGAAACCGAACCGCTTCGATCTCGACTTGCAAGTTTTTTTAGAAATAACATTTAGAGTTAGTGTTTTAGCTAATTAACCCGACCCAGGAGCTTAGAAATTCGATATTACTCCAAGCCTCAAAATGCCAGGGTTTCCAAATTCCAACCAATCAAACAACCAAACATCGAATTGAATCAACAAAAAAAAATATCTGAGAAAAACACTAATACTTCCGAAGGCGGTGGAGATGACGGCGACAGGACATACTCGGAGGGTGAAAAGGTTCTGGTTTATCACGGTCCTCGTATCGACCAATTATGTTTCCTTTTTTATATTTATATCAATATATATATATATATATATATATAGGGTAGGGTTAACGTGAGAACCACAAATATGGAGAGAACCGTGAGAACCACTAGTTTTCCTCCCTTTTTCTTCTTTTTTGTGTGGTTTTTTATTTTTTTAATTTTTCTTTTTCATTTTTTGAAACTTTTTTTTGTTTTTTATTTTCTTTTAACAAAAACCCATTCCAAAAAAAAAAAAAAAAAATTTTTTTGTAAAAAATCATATGGGTTACGCGTTAAGAAAACGTATGTATACGGTACGGGCCAGAGGCCCTTATCCATTCTAAACTGACCGTCAAGGGACGCATATGGGAATCGTATGGATTTGATGGGCGGCGATCCAAGAGATGGTGACGGTTGTATACGGTACGGGCGTAGCCCTTAACTCTAAGGGCAAAGCCCTTAGAGATGGTTTTTAGTGGTTCTCACGGTTCTCACCATATATGTTGGTTCTCACTTGATCCCTTCACTATATATATATATATGTTATATACATGAGTCTTGTTCTTCAATATCATAAACTATCTTTGTTGTTACTTGTTTTTAATATTTAAATTTTAAAATGACTTTGCAAGTTGTTGTATGTATTTTTTCTATCATAAACAGTAGTGCTTGTTCTTCAATATCATATATATTTCTTTCGAAATAATGGTTTCAGCTAGTTGCTTCTAAACAAGGCTTTTAATATAATAGAAACTTATTTCAAAACTAAAAGCTAAAAGTTCATGTTCAAAAACAAAAAAGAAGCTAAAATTTCCCAAAAAACTTTTGCCAAGCATGACTTAAGTGTTCATTCGTCTGCTCGGTTGAAGTTAAACAATTGAACATGAACAAACTGTGTGTTGGATTAATCGATTTGTTCACGGGTCACGGTTCAGCGGGTCAAACGGGTCAAACGGGTCAGTAGGTTGCGGGTCAAGAGACTAAAGGGTCAATGGGTAAAACACACTTTTAACCTTCCATTTGGACGTGATATGTTAAAGTCTTTTGGTGTAAGTTTGCTTTCGGAATTGGTCAAGATGTTATGGGATAAAGTTGATGCAGTTTAAACTTCCAAGAGATCGTGGCTTTAGTTTTATTTGCATATGTTTCTTTTTGTTAATTATAAATAGCATAGGTAGATGTTATTTGGGTATCTTTTATATATTGGGAATAGGGGTGTTCAAAACTATCCATATCCGAATCCGTTATCCGAAAATCCGATCCGATTTTATCCGAAAAGTCGGATATCCGAAATTTTGGATATCCGAACTTCGGATATCCAAAATTTCGGATTCGGATTCGATAGTGATTTTTGAAAATTTCGGATATTTCGGATATCCGAAAACCTTATTTTTCAAAAAAAATTCAATATTTTATTATTTAATATCCAAAAATATCCGAAATTATCCGAAAATATCCGAAAATATCCGATATATCCGAAAATATCCGAAACTATCCGAGAAATTTATAGTCAATATCCGAAAATATCCGAAAAAATATATATATTTCTTAAAATTCGGATATTTCGGATAGTTCGGATATCCGATTTCGGATATCCGAAAATTTCGGATATCCGAACTTCGGATATCCGAAATTTCGGATATATGTTCGGATATTGAAATCCACTATCCGAAACTTCGGGTATCCGAAATTCGGATATCCGACTTTGAACACCCCTAATTGGGAATATAGAAGTTTTCCTCCATTTTTATCTTCTCTAATATAATTTACGTAGGTGTGTGTTTGTGTATGTAAACCAAGGGGCCTGAAACCAACACTTGGTATCTGAGCGGAGTTAAGGAGGGTCGTTTTGAGAGTCGACTTTCGAAGGGAGGAGTCTTCGGGTGCAGGGCTGCGAGTGAGCAGGAGCAAGGAAGGTCTATTGGTTTTTAGCAACATGGTGGGTCGACGATCACAGCTCATTTGGCTATTGATCTTGGTCGAAACCAGGAGGTGTTGCAGCACACACACATCACGGGGGCTATATGTTTCAAGTAATATGGAAGAAATCAAAGGGTTGTAGTTACAGCCAGGGAGAAGATTCGGGACAACAGGACCTGTTTTGGGACTGGTTTTACAGCAGAAAAACGGTGAACTTGCTGTTAGAGCTGTTCAAAGGGAGTGGGATGCAGAGGACAGAAATGACTGGTCTGTGGTGATCAGCGCTATTTTAGATCAACAATGACCACAGAGGCTTAGATGATCGCAGGTTGAAGGGTTCAGTTCTAGGAGGTCAAAAGGAAAGGAGAGATGAGTCGTGATTCAGGCAAAATCAGCGGATTTAATAACCCAGTTTTGTTGATTGTAGCATGAAGAAGAATGACAAACCCCAAGATAGTAATCAAAGCTGTATAACGGCAGGAGAAAGGTAGCAAAAGGTGTTGCGGGTAATACTTTCAGCAGTGTTATAGTTGATTATTCATCGTTGGTAGAGCAGTGGTGGACAAGATTATGGCGGTGGAGAGCCATGGTAGATGTTGCAAGTGTAAAGAGTTTAGTTCGTCTTTTTCATTTGTCAGAATATCTTTTTCGCCTAGGAGAAGAATCGCAAGGAGGCGTTGAGTTCTTAAGGCAGAAAAACCAACGGGTGTAGCGCAGTAGAAATGAAACATAGGGGACTGAGATATTCGTTAAACTCGAAGGCAAAGCAGGTGGCTAGTGTCTAGTTGGTGGTTGATGCACACGGGGGGGTGCTTATCAAGGAAGAGTTTGACATGATAGTGAAATCACGATGTGAAAGAACTCTGGGACGTGACCAAGAATGAGGTCAGGTGTCCGGGATAGGTCGAGTTTAGGGACAGATTTAGACGTGACAGAGGTGGAGGTCGGGTTTCCAGAATTAGTTGAGATAGCTCGAGAAGATGGATTGCTGTAGTGAAGAAAGGCGTGAACAAACAACGATTAAGGGGGTGATTGTTGGATTAATCAAGTTGTTCACGGGTCAGGGACAGGGTTCATCGGGTCAAACGGGTCAGTAGGTTGCGGGTCAAGAGACTAAAGGGTCCATGGGTAAAACAGTTTTTTGACCTTCCATTTGGACGTGGTATGTTAAAGTCTTTTGGTGCAAGTTTGCTGTCTGAATGGGTCAGGATGTTACGGGATAAAGTTGATGCAGTTTCAACTCCCAAGAGATCGTGGCTTTAGTGTTATTTGCACATGTTTCTTTTAGTTTATTATAAATAGCATAGGTAGATGTTATTTGGGTATCTTTTATATTGGGAATACAGAAGTTTTCCTCCATTTTTATCTTCTCTAATATAATTTACATAGGTGTGTGTTTGTGTGTGTGAACCAAGGGGCCTGAAACCAACACTCTGATCCTCTTCTTTTCCAGCCGTAAAAACTATGCAAGTGGTGTATGACCTAACTCCTACGTGATAACTGATATAGATAACTTTTTAGCTACAGAGAGCATATATTAACTTTTGTTAGTTGTCTATTAAAATGACTTGCAAGTTTTTTGTATGTATTTAGCTATATGTCGAAAGGTTTATGTGCTCTATTCTACATAATAATAATAGAAGTGCTTAAAAATTGAATATTTTATGTGTTTTTTTTCCATTTTTGTCTTGCAGGTTTTACGGGCTGAGATACGGAAGAATCAGTGGGATTACTTTGTCCATTACATTGTAAGTTTGGTTTCATGTACTGTTTAGTTACCAGTTTGTAATCATGTAGCACATGTTCTTAATTGTTTTTAAAAATTTGTGATAAAATGTTTGTCTTTGTAGTATAACATCATTTAACCGATTGCTTTCTTTGTTTTTGCAGGATTCGAGTGAAAGGTAAGATATTTTTGGCCTTACTCTTAAAAATCATTCTTTAAAGAAACTTCTAATGTTGCCATTCAAACAGGTCTCAAAGTACTCTTACTATCTTCTGAAAATAGTTTAACCATTTTTGTTGTTTCTGCAAAACGTTTGTGGATAGAATGTTTGGCAAGGGATATATAAATGAAAACCAATACCCAGAAGGTGTATAATAATACTTATAAAGCTCCAATAATTTGATTACAGTTCTGATGAATGGGTTGGAGTTGATCGTTTGATGAAGTATACTGAAAAGAACATTGTGAAGCAGCAACCTCTTGACGAAAAACAGGGTGTTGGCACGAACCTGAAGTCTGGTGTCTCAACTCAAACTCAACCTGAAGTATCAAATGGTATTCTTTTCCTCTGTCAACTTATTACTAGTTATATTAAGGAATCTTATCCGTTAATCAAATCGTTTTTGGTATACACTCTGCATTCTTCTGTATTATGCATAACAGTAATCGTTTTGTGTTATTGGACCTTTTATATGAAAAGGTGGAAAAAGAGGACGTCAAGAGTAGTGGTTTATTCCTTTTTGCATTGTTCATACGTCATGCTGTCATTTATCGAAGTTTTTAAGTGTCTGGTATCTTTTTGTTTGGTGTTGTTTCAGGAGCAAAAGGAAAGAAGAAAATGGGTGATTCGAGTGTGGAGGTATATTCACGTATCTTATATCTTCTTGTAATTTAAAAAATACAGAGTACACATTGATGATTATAGGTTTTTATCCATTGAAATTTGTAAATTAATACACATTAGGTTTACTTATTCAGTCATGTATTTGTTAATTATTATTGATAACTTGCTTTTTGTAAAGGAGGATGAGGACTGCCCTGGACCAGATATCATCAGCCAAATGCCGAATGATATTCTTTTAAAGATACTATCTCTTTTACCTTTAAAAGATGCGGTTATTACCGGCATTCTCTCCAAAAGATGGATGTCTGTGTGGCCCTATCTGAAAAGACTAGACTTCCATGGTAGCGAAGCTCTTGATGAGATTGATGACAAACCTTGTGCTATAGAGCAGGCCAAGTACATCAATCAAGTAAACAGTGTCCTTGGAAGTCACTTGAGCCCAAAACTTCAGTTGTTCCAGATTTTTTTTGATTTGGATAAGAAATATCTAGAAGATTTAGATAATTGGCTCCGATTTGCCCTTGACAGGAAAGTCGAGGTTATTGAATTGGATTTATGTGGAAAGCAACAAACATTTCGTGATACGGAGGAAAATTATGATTTACCGCTACCATTATCAGATGGAAGCATGGTACGCCTTTCAGAATGGCCGCCGTCTAGTTCCATGGTTGTAGAGACTCTTTCTCTTAAAAAGCTCGTGCTTATGAGTGTGAATGTGAGTGAACCGGCTTTGAGTGGATTATTAAAGCATTCTCCAAGTCTCGAAGAGCTGTACATTGTTGGATCTGGGTTGTTGACCGATGTTAATGTTGGTGGACTCCACATTAACTTGAAACACTTGATATTGATGGAATGCACTGAGCTTCAGTCTGTTTCTCTATATGATTTTGATCTTGAGAAGTTTCAGTATATCGGTCAAGATATAGAAATACGTCTTAACAACCTTTCAAAGATTAAAGAACTTGATCTTGGCCAAGTATTTTAGTGTGATCTCATGTGTTGCTTCCACCCTTGTGGTTTTGAACTTAGACATTGACCGTCATCGGGTTAGTAGTTCGTCGCTAGTTTATTTATGTGTTTTTAATCTTTAATGATAAGATAGTGAGACGGTTTTCATGTTTTTCCAGGAAGATATTCCAATTAATATTCCTGGATTTTCAGTACTACCAAATGTCAAGACATTGAACCTGACATTGCCAACAGAACGTGAGGACACTATATTAGAGTTCTGATGCGTAAATCACGCGACAGACAACAGCGGAAGACTAATTTTGGTATTTTCTGGATTTTATATGAAATAAACAATCAAACAAGACAATAAAATAAAAATGATAGATAAAGAATCCACCACCAAGACTCGTAAAGGCTAAGTCACCGGAATCAAGGATAAAGGAAACACTCCGCCCCACCACTATAACCGATAAAGGTCTAGTCACCACGATTATAGATAAAGGAAACCGAAGATTTAAAAGACCTCACCACAATATTTGATAAAGGACGAACCACCACAAATATTGATAAAGGGGTCACTCCTAACCACCAAGATCAAAGATCTATAAAGGTAAAAGAAGATTTGTAAGAAATAGAGACTGCTCTATTAATTTTCATTCAACATCAACTAACTGCCTTACAATGAGAAATTAAGCACTTATTTATAGCCACACACATGCTATTTCCTAGGAATAAAGAAATACAAATATTAAATAAATAAAAGGCTGTCATGTGTTAAGGACAACCACTAATTTATCCACCAATAGGAAAAGGACAGACAAAGCTTCTAGAAAGATTCCTTCTGCACAAGGGCCCACAAACCGTTAAAAATAACGTTGTCACACGTGCCTTCCTTATCCCTGTCAACAGCTGCCATTCCTTCTTTATTGGGTCCACTGCCATGTCACCGAAATAAACTGAACTGAACAAAACTGGTGACTTTATTCTGGTATTTATGGACTGGAGTCGTTCACTGGTAAGCTTCACTGAAGGGTCTTGACTGGAGCCTGGAAACTGGAAACTGGAGACTGGAGCCTGGAGACTGGAGACTGGAGCCTGAGACTGGAGACTGGAGCCTGGAGTCTGGAGATTGGAGGATCTTCACTGGAGCCTGGATCTGGAGCATATTCACTGGAGATTGCATCTGGAGGATCTTTACTGGAGGATGCACCTGGAGGACCTTCACTGGAGAATGCATCTGGACTGGAGAATGCATCTGGAGCATCTTCACTGGAGAATGCATCTGGAGGATCTTTACTGGAGAATGCATCTGGAGGATCTTCACTGGAGAAGTAATCTGGAGAATCTTTACTGGAGAATGGATCTGGAGGATCCAACTGGAGAATCCATCTGGAGCCTTGAAACTGGAGCATCTCACAGGAGTGCAACTGACGGATACTCGCTGAAGTGTCACTGGTCAGTAACACTATTGAAATGAAGTTACTGAAGAGTTGTTGATCAAGGCTTGTTTTGTCACTAATGAACTTTAAGACCAACGACTTTTGTCTTGGTTGCAAAACTTCAATACTCGAATTAGTACCAAGATATACACCAGTAGTATAATGCCAATAAAGGATATCTAGGGGTACATGTGTAACAACCAAACCTTATTTAGTAAAAGAGTACAAAAGTTAAAGTTTTTTTTTTTTTTTTTGACAGCAACATACCACTGCGCCGCAGTGGGGTAGGACTCCTCCCACTGCGTCGCAGTGGAAACTTACTGGTCAGCGGGCCAAAATCCCCCACTGCGCCGCAGTGGGGTTAAAGCACTTCCACTGCGCCGCAGTGGAATGTTTCTGGTCCAGACCTGCCCAAAACCAGCAACCCAACATTTCCTTTTAACACATGATCAACATTACCACACCCAAAATTTTAAACCACACTTTGAATCAGAACGTTTCATACCTCAACATAATAATGGACACCACAGATAATACTTACAACCAAAGTTTTGAGCCAAAACGATAAATGTCATCAAACGGGTCGTTTTGACCTAAAGAAAGAAAACGACCTAGTTACCAAGTCATGACCAAAAACAACCAGGTGACCCAAAATCCTTACATGATTATAGACTTTTACAACCAAAAGACTTGATCAACCAAAACAAACTTGTATCAAGAGCCAAATGGTCAAAAGGGAATTATCTACCGTAATTACCCAAGTTGCCAACCTTCAAGATGGCGCTAATTTCTTCAATGATCACTTCACTAGATCAAGTCCTTGCCTTTGCTACTACTACCAACTCCTATAAAGGAAATAAACAACTAAAACATAAGCAACGCTTAGTGAATGCATATACATATAACCATAATCAAGTTACCAAGCAATGTGCCTCAAGCACCACATATAGCCTATCCAACGATAGCAAAGTCAATCATGACATAAATTTCTCTTTCACATGGCCATGGAAACATGCTAGTAGGAATTTACCCACCTACTAACCCTAAATCACAATTTGGCTAGTAGGAATTTACCCACCTACTAGCAATAATCACAAATGGATTAGTAGGAATTTACCCACCTACTAACCCTAAATCACAATTTGGCTAGTAGGAATTTACCCACCTACTAGCACAACAATCAAATGGATCATAGGAATTTACCCACCTATGACCCCAAATAACAAGAACATGATTATATGCATAGACACTCACCTTGAACTTGGCTAATCGATTCTATGGCTATAGGCTCAACTAAAAGGTCTTCACCACCTATACATAATACAATACATATATCTATGAGTTCTATAAACTCAACTATTTCACCATCATTTGCTTGAATTCAACATGCATTCTATTAACATGGTGTTTGGCATTCACAAAACATTTTAACAATTTTCCATAATCAATTTCATATCACAATCTAGCCAAACACCCAAAACATAAAGTTGATTTCTTTGGGTTTCATTAAAACTCAATTGCTTTTACCCAAAGCTTCTCCCTTTTAATTCATTAGGGTTCATCATCAAAATCCCCAAATTGACAAATTCCCAAATTCCAACTAAGAACCCAAATTCCATTATCAAGAACCCTAAATTTTACAATTAAAGGGTTAAGGGAATTCTTACCTCAAAGAACAACAACAACAATTAGATTTCCAGATTTTTCCTCTTTTTCTCCTTGTTAATTTCGGCCTCCCCCAACAAAACAAACCCTTACTTTGCTTATTATTTGAATGAATTAGATAGTTGAATTTGGGGAGGAATAATCTTGCATGAATACTTGATATAATTGAATTGGAGAAAGGAAAGATTGAGGATTTTAAGAATGGGGCTCAGTGGTTTATGGTGAATCACCATTTGAAATTGGCTGGACACCTCTCCCATATGCCACGTCCCATTTCCCATTTTTAGTGGGTCAAATACCCGCTACCCGCTAGAGTTCCAACTAAATTAACTTCTTATCTCGAAATAAAATACTAGGAAGTTAATTAAATGTCAAAACTATAAAAAGGGTTAATTTTCTTTTACCTTAAAATATTGGGGTGTTACAAATCTCCCCCACTCAAAATCGATCACGTCCCCGTGATCCAAGCCATATGCAAAGACGGGTAATACACCAACATGTCATGCTCGGTTTCCCAAGTATATTCCGAGCTCCTTTGGTGCTTCCATTGTACCTTGAAAGTTCGTACCGTCTTATTGTTTATCTTTCTCAACTCTTCCTCCACAATAGTAACCGGTTCCTCAACGTAAGTCAATTTCTTATCTAGTTCGATTTCATTCAATGGAACGCACGTTGCATCATCAACAAGACATTTTCGGAGTTGAGATACATGAAAAGTGTCATGAATTCGAGATAGCTCTTCGGGTAACTCTAATTGGTATGCCACTTTGCCAATACGGGCAAAAACAACCGCAGCAAGTTCTAAATCATGAACGGATAAGACTTCTCATGAAGTTTTAGTTGTCTTGATGCATAAGCGATGACTTGCCCCTTTTGCATAAGAACACAACCAAGACCATTAAAAGATGCATCACAATATACCGAGAAGTCTTCAACTCCATCTGGCAAAGTCAGAACGGGTGCTTGACACAACTTCTCTTTTAAAGTTTGGAAGGCATTCTCTTGTTCATTCTTCCATTCAAACTTCTCGTTCTTTCGGGTCAATTTAGTAAGAGGCGAGGCCAATTTAGAAAAATCTTGAATAAAGCGACGATAATAACCCGCCAAACCAAGAAAACTACGGATTTCCGTCGGCGATTTGGGAGGCTCTCATTTTGTGATTGCACTAATCTTTGCCGGGTCTACCTTAATTCCTTCTTTATTCACAACATGTCCAAGGAATTGGACTTCACGTAACCAAAATTCGCATTTAGAAAACTTGGCATACAATTTCTCGCGACGGAGAGTTTCAAGGACTTCACGAAGGTGTTTCTCATGATCGGACTGACACTTTGAATAGATCAAAATATCATCAATGAAAACAATAACGGATTTATCAAGGAAAGGACGACATACACGATTCATAAGATCCATGAAGGCTGCAGGAGCGTTTGTCAACCCAAAAGGCATGACCAAGAATTCATAATGACCATAACGGGTCCTGAACGCAGTTTTTGGAATGTCTTCCTCACCAACCTTTAGTTGATGATAACCCGAACGAAGATCAATCTTCGAAAAATACGATGCTCCTTGAAGTTGATCAAAAAGGTCGTCGATACGAGGCAGAGGGTATCTATTCTTAATGGTAACTTTATTAAGCTCACGATAATCAATGCACATTCGCAAACTACCATCTTTCTTTTTAACAAACAGAACAGGAGCACCCCAAGGAGAACTACTTGGGCGTATAAAGCCCTTATCAAGAAGTTCTTGGAGTTGTTCCATCATTTCTCGCATTTCAGTTGGAGCAAGACGATATGGAGCTTTAGCGATGGGTGTAGCACCCGGAATGAGATCAATCTTGAAATCTACCTGTCTATCAGGAGGAAGACCCGGTAGGTCATCGGGGAAAACATCAACAAATTCTTTAACAATCGGAATGTCAGGAATTGATTTAGATTCCTTATCGGAATCAAGAACATGAGCAAGAAAAGCTTTGCATCCACGGGAAATAAGTCGGCGAGCTCTAGCATAAGTACACAGCGGTAAAGAGTCTTGATTTCTTTCCCCGAAAACCACCATATCCTTGCCACTAGGAGTTTTGAGTCTGACACTTTTATCACTACAACAAATACTCGCCCTATGTCTACCGAGCCAATCCATGCCCAAAATCACATCAAATTCACCCAAACCCATAGGTATAAGATTGGCTTTAAAATTTTCAAAATTTATGGTCAAGCTACAATCTAAATACACATTTTTAATTACATAAGTTTGATCACCCGCTACTTCCACTAATAACGGAGGTTTAAGCAAAGATACTTGTAGGGGAATACATTTAGTGAATCGAGTAGCTACAAAGGAACGGTTTGCCCCGGAATCAAACAGAATTTTAGCGGGAGTGTCATGGACTAGAAAAGTACCTGACACAACATCGGTTGATTCCTTAGCTTCCACCACCGAGAGTTGGAAAGATCTCCCTTTAGGAGCTCCTACTTGTCTCACCATCCTTCTCTCATTCATTTTTCTTACTTCCGCTTGCCTTTCTTCATTTGACAACAATGGGCAATCACTTCTCATATGCCCCTCTTTAAAGCATTTAAAGCACACGGTAGGCTTGTTTGGAGAGGTCTTGCAATCACGACTAATGTGACCCGGTTGGCCACAAGTGAAGCACCCTTTCTTGGGTGATGAAGGACAAACTCCGAAATGATATTTCCCACATTTGTTACAAGCGGGGGCGTTTCTCCTAAATGTATTATTTCCCGAGCTTCCACTTGGCCGGAACTTTTTGTTTGGCGAATCAATTTGCTCCGCTTTCCTTTTGGAGGAGTCTTCATCCGGCATGCCTTGTTCCACCTCATACCACCTTGCTACATCAATCAATTGATTGAAAGATTCAATTTGGAGAAGAGTGATCTTCTCACGAATATTCTTGCGGAGTTTCCGATAGAAGTGTTCCTTCAACAACTTATCATCTTTCAAATACTCGGGACAAAACTGTGCTTTGTCAAGAAACCGCACACGAAATTCATTTACATTCATCGAACCTTGAGATTCATTCATGAAATCACTTCTAAGTTTAGTCACATCGGACTCGGATCGAAATTCTTTGAAGAAAGCCGCTTTAAAATCTGCCCACTCCATACTCATCACCCCTTCACCCTTTGTCACAATTAAGCTGTCCCACCATAACTTAGCCCGGTCTCTCAACATGCTTGACCCATACAACGTTTTGTCTTCAATTGGAGTCTTGGTAATGCGGAAAGCTCCTTCTATCTCATACACCCACTTGGTGCTTACAATGGGGTCGGGGTTCCCATTGTATGTAGGAGGACTTGCAATGGTGAAATTTTTGAGATCATAAGGTTTTTCATTGGTGTTCTTTGGAGGATTCTCATTTGTTTGTGTTTCCGGTACTTTGTCTTTAGGAAAACGCTTATCGAACTCTTCTTGTACCGACAAAGCTACTTCCTCCCTAATTTTGTTAGCAATGGCTTCACTCATTGCTCCTTCTAGAGTCTCATTCAACTTTTTAGTGATAAATGGAGAGAAGTTCTCCAAGGCCTTGCCTATTTGCTCACTTATAAAATCACCGGTGAGGACTTCCCGTTCCGACGATTCTACATTCTCTATAACTTTATCCCTGATCCGAATTGATTCGTCTTCGTTTTGAAAAGATTCCATACTACAAATTTAACAACTTATAAATGAACATTCAATACACTAATTTGTCTCTAACACCCCAAACGCCCACATCCGATCGTTTCCATATTTAGTAAGTTTGATTTAGAACGTAATAGCTTATGACCAATAATAGGCCGGCTCTATTAAGCTCATAAACTATTTCATTTTAAATCAATCTTACTAACCATTTCCACTTTCAAACGTGAACACCCCAATCCTAAGGTCAAAGTCAATCCAATGGTTCAAGTCTAGGCATCCTATTCGCAAAGATCGAATACCTAAATCCCTTGAACCATGGCTTTGATACCAAAAATGTAACAACCAAACCTTATTTAGTAAAAGAGTACAAAAGTTAAAGTTTTTTTTTTTTTTTTTTGACAGCAACATACCACTGCGCCGCAGTGGGGTAGGACTCCTCCCACTGCGTCGCAGTGGAAACTTACTGGTCAGCGGGCCAAAATCCCCCACTGCGCCGCAGTGGGGTTAAAGCACTTCCACTGCGCCGCAGTGGAATGTTTCTGGTCCAGACCTGCCCAAAACCAGCAACCCAACATTTCCTTTTAACACATGATCAACATTACCACACCCAAAATTTTAAACCACACTTTGAATCAGAACGTTTCATACCTCAACATAATAATGGACACCACAGATAATACTTACAACCAAAGTTTTGAGCCAAAACGATAAATGTCATCAAACGGGTCGTTTTGACCTAAAGAAAGAAAACGACCTAGTTACCAAGTCATGACCAAAAACAACCAGGTGACCCAAAATCCTTACATGATTATAGACTTTTACAACCAAAAGACTTGATCAACCAAAACAAACTTGTATCAAGAGCCAATCGGTCAAAAGGGAAATATCTACCGTAATTACCCAAGTTGCCAACCTTCAAGATGGCGCTAATTTCTTCAATGATCACTTCACTAGATCAAGTCCTTGCCTTTGCTACTACTACCAACTCCTATAAAGGAAATAAACAACTAAAACATAAGCAACGCTTAGTGAATGCATATACATATAACCATAATCAAGTTACCAAGCAATGTGCCTCAAGCACCACATATAGCCTATCCAACGATAGCAAGTCAATCATGACATAATTTCTCTTTCACATGGCCATGGAAACATGCTAGTAGGAATTTACCCACCTACTAGCAATAATCACAAATGGATTAGTAGGAATTTACCCACCTACTAACCCTAATAACAAATATGCTAGTAGGAATTTACCCACCTACTAGCAATAATCACAAATGATTAGTAGGAATTTACCCACCTACTAACCCTAATAACAAATATGCTAGTAGGAATTTACCCACCTACTAGCAATAATCACAAATGGATTAGTAGGAATTTACCCACCTACTAACCCTAAATCACAATTTGGCTAGTAGGAATTTACCCACCTACTAGCAATAATCAAATGGATCATAGGAATTTACCCACCTATGACCCCAAATAACAAGAACATGATTATATGCATAGACACTCACCTTGAACTTGGCTAATCGATTCTATGGCTATAGGCTCAACTAAAAGGTCTTCACCACCTATACATAATACAATACATATATCTATGAGTTCTATAAACTCAACTATTTCACCATCATTTGCTTGAATTCAACATGCATTCTATTAACATGGTGTTTGGCATTCACAAAACATTTTAACAATTTTCCATAATCAATTTCATATCACAATCTAGCCAAACACCCAAAACATAAAGTTGATTTCTTTGGGTTTCATTAAAACTCAATTGCTTTTACCCAAAGCTTCTCCCTTTTAATTCATTAGGGTTCATCATCAAAATCCCCAAATTGACAAATTCCCAAATTCCAACTAAGAACCCAAATTCCATTATCAAGAACCCTAAATTTTACAATTAAAGGGTTAAGGGAATTCTTACCTCAAAGAACAACAACAACAATTAGATTTCCAGATTTTTCCTCTTTTTCTCCTTGTTAATTTCGGCCTCCCCCAACAAAACAAACCCTTACTTTGCTTATTATTTGAATGAATTAGATAGTTGAATTTGGGGAGGAATAATCTTGCATGAATACTTGATATAATTGAATTGGAGAAAGGAAAGATTGAGGATTTTAAGAATGGGGCTCAGTGGTTTATGGTGAATCACCATTTGAAATTGGCTGGACACCTCTCCCATATGCCACGTCCCATTTCCCATTTTTAGTGGGTCAAATACCCGCTACCCGCTAGAGTTCCAACTAAATTAACTTCTTATCTCGAAATAAAATACTAGGAAGTTAATTAAATGTCAAAACTATAAAAAGGGTTAATTTTCTTTTACCTTAAAATATTGGGGTGTTACAACATGGTTGCTTGATGATCGCTTGATGATCTTTGATTAATAAATATACGAGCCAGGCCTTTTTGTGGAAATGACTCGGGGTCATTTCTGCATCAAGTTCATTGAAATAGGAAAGACGTGCCAAAGTTTGGAAACTTTTACAATATCGGTATGTTTTCATTTAATCACGTAGCTAGCTTCATGTAAATAATGTACATATAAGTACAATATATGTTGATATTCTACTTGTCAATAAGGATTCTGTTTCTGACTTCATCTAATTCACAAACTATATTGATATGATAATTTGCAGCTATATTGGTGTGCACACATCACAAAGAAAAAAACTTGGTCTAATATTTTTGGTCACTTCTTCAAGCATGTCAAGATCAGTGGTTATCGTGGTATAATGAGTGACTTTGAGATTGCCTTATACATGATAGGAAATGCTAAAAAAATTACAATAGATCCTTCTTGCCATCCCTATGATTTAATTTTTTTGTCTGAAAGCGAGGCTATGAAGAGAGAGGAGGCTGGTCGGTCCCATGCAAAATCCGAGCTATCATCATGTGTTTTTCATCCAGAGGTGGAGTTGGTCGTACTGTAATCCCGCATTGAGATGGTCATGGTTTGTTGGGTCATATACTACTACTTATTAGCTTTAATTTCTCCCCCTCTGGAAACTTTCTAGTTATTGTAAAGGGAAAAATCCATAAAAAGGAAACATTTTTACCTAAAATTCCTAATAAAGGGAACCTATTTAGTTTTCGTCTATTAAAAGGATTTCATTTCTAAATTTTTCTCAATAAAGGTAATATCGTTACTTTTTAACGCTAAACCTCCGTTAACCTCCATTGGTTTTTAATGTCCATATACACTGCTGAGTTGACATGTACGCATCACACAATCCATTTCCCAAACCATCTCTCCCTTTTTTCTGATCTGCTTCTTGATTCATAACAAACAAACTAAAACCAAAATCATATCCTAAAACTAAGTCATAATCAACACAAATAATCTTCATCCATCTATATTTGTATCTACATCTTCATCTCAATATATATATCAATCCCCATCTGCACCTCCTTATATTCCATTTCATCTTCTTCTCATCTCCAAATTAAGATTCTCAAAAACCCCAAATTCAAACAATATCCGGCAATCAACCTAAATTAAAGAAAGAAATCAAGTGGGTTGTGATGGAGATGCACAAATCCCCATTTACTTCTGTTCTTCTTATCCCATTTCTTTTAACAGATCTGAATTTAAAAATTAGATATTGATACGGGTGGTGATGGAGATGCAGTGGTGGTTCGCGGTGGTGACTGGCCGACGGCGGTGGTTCACGGTGGTGACTGGAAGACGATGGTGGTTTACAGTGGTGACTTGACGGGGCTACATGCCTACAGTGGTGCTGGTTTTTTATCATTATTATCATGAAAAATGGAAGATGGTGATGATGATGATGATGATGACAATGGTGGTGCTAATTAACTCTGGATTAGTATATTATATAGATGATTCAATTATTGATTTAGTTTGGGTGAGATTTCTATTTTTCTTTCACTGACTACAACATAAACACCTCATACTCACTTCAATTTGTGATTTATTATATTATAGTATATTATTATTACAATATTTGTTAGTTGATTTGTTTGGAAATAGTCTTTGATTTTAGCCAAGAAATAAATGAATGACAAACAAGATCATGAGAAGTGGTGAAGATGATGATGACATGTACATGCCAATTTACGTGGACATTTTTATGACGTGGCATGCCAAGTTGGCGGTTAACGGAAGGTCTAGTGTTAAAAACTAACAATATTACCTTTATTGAGAAAAATTTAGAAATGAAATTCTTTTAATAGACAAAAACTAAATAAGTTCTCTTTATTAGGAATTTTAGGTAAAAATATTCCATTTTTATGAAATTTTCCATATTGTAAACTACTATGGAAGCTTGCTAATGCTTTTGGAGATTTTTTGTTGGCCGTATGTTACTTGAGTAGCTTTGAAAGATTCTTACGCAGTTAAAATTGTGTTAAAAGTTGTGTTAATTGTGTTAAAAATTGTTATTGTAAACTCCACAGATGTTGGGTTTTTTAAATCAATATATGTTTTTTGGCTTAATTGTGTTAAAAATTGTTTTATGTTTATACTTAGGCTAAGGCGGGGATATCCTTGACAATTTGAGTTCATGGTTGGCTTTGGCTCGTTATAAATTTTCAAATCCTATGATCCGGGTCCAACTCACATGATTATTACATGAGTTAAAAAGGGTTGGTGGGTCAATTTCGAATCATATGGGATGAGTCAAAAATGTTGGTTGATTAATACATTGTATTCATTTAGGGGGTGTTTGGTTCACATAATGTTTTTGAAGGAATTGGAATCTGTCAAAAGAATTGGAATTTTAAGGAATTGGAATTTGAAAGTTTAAGTCCCAACTTAATAGATGGTACTACCTGAAGACACCTCTATGTCGTGGTGGAGTTACTTTGCAATATAAGCACTAAACTGGAGACGACCAGTTGTAATGAGTATATACCAAGTTCTAGATAGATTACTTATTTAAGTGACAATAAGTAAAGAACAATGCAATAAAGTAAAATACTTGTAAAGTAAATTGGTGAGACAATATGTAATTTTCAAGTGTAATTTATTTATTAACTATAAATAAATTACAAGGTTGTTGCGGAACCAAGATAATACAAAGTATGTAAATATCCTAACAACCTATGAAATACAATTGATCTACACTCGGAATTTCTCAAGACAATCGAAACACTTAAAGTTGTGAAATGTTCCTTTAGCGATTGAGAGAATATTGCACAAGTTCACCAAGAATATTGCATGCAAAGTCTGATATGCAAAGTGAGGTAATTTCTTGGTTGTGCAATGACTTGTATTTATAGGCAAAGTTAACATTGGGATGTTAACTTTGGCCGTACAAATATGGTTGAGAATTTAAGGAATAGCATTTAATTCCTTAAAATGCAGTGTAAAGTTGCAGTATAAAGCAACTTACTCAACCAGCTTTATGTACCTTTTTGTACTTAAATAATAAGATAAATCTTATTATCCGGGTAATAGCACATAAAGCATAAAAGTCAATTCCTCGTAATCAGTGTAAAGCTTTGTGGGGAGAGGGGGGAGGGGGGGGGGGGGGAGGGGGGGGGGGGGGGGGGGGGGGGGGGGGGGGGGGGGGGGATTTGTAAGAGCTTTCCACTGACGGTCTCCAGTTTGTAACTGACTAGAATGTCAACTAGGCTTCGCTGCCATTGTCATTCTCTATCTTCCACTTGTTGTCTTCGACTTCAACTGGATGATTCTTCAACTGGTCAGTTCTCAACTGGAGGAAGTCTTCAGTTGCGTTAACTGTACGATGCAACTGGACTTCAATATATTTCTGGATAAATCTTCTTGGTCTCCAGGTGCAACTGGAGACTGGCCAGTTTCAAAACTGGTCCTAACAGAAAGTTTTAAAATTTCTCATGTGTTTGGTTGACAGAATTTAATGGAATTCAGTTAAAGGAATATGAATTTAAACTATGAAAAATGACAAGAATACCCTTTATTAAACTTTTGTAATAAATATATATAAACATAATTATAATTATTATTACTATTTTTATTTTTACTATTAATAAAATAAAAATATAATAAAAAATATAAAAATATATATAAATAATTATAATTATAATAATAATAATAATAATAATAATAATAAATAAAAATAATATAAATATGAAAATAATAATAAATAATATATTTTATATTATTATAATAATAATTATAATTATAATAATAATAATAATAATAATAATAATATATATATATATAAATAATAGATAAAATTTTAAAAATAATAATAATAATAATGTTAAATAATAATAATAATAATAATAATATATAATGGTGCACTTTATAAAAAAATAATAATAATAATAATAATAATAATAATAATAATAATAATAATAATAATAAAATAGTAATAATAATAATAATAATAATAATAATAATAATAATAATAATAATAATAATAATAATAATAATAATAATAATAATAATATATAAATAATATAAAAAGAAAATATAAAAAAAAATGTAATAATAAAATAATCAAATATTAAACAATAATAAGAATAATATAAAAAGAAATAAATTATAATAAAATTAATAATAATATAATAATAATAATAATAATAATAATAATAATAATAATAATAATAATAATAATAATAATAATAATAATAATAATAATAATAATATAATAATAATAATTAAAATATCCATAAGTAAATAATAATAATAAAATAATAATAATAATATATAATAATAATAATAAGAATAATATAATAATAATAATAATAATAATAATAATAATAATAATAATAATAATAATAATAATAATTTTTATAATAATAATAATTATAATTATAATAATAATAGTAATAATAAAATAACATAAGTAATAATATATGTTATTTGTTTAAAGGCATTTTGGTAAATTTGTAAACATTCCATTGGAATGTTAAACATTCCATCCATTTTGTGATGGAATCTTGAATTCCATGATTTAGAGAATTTGAGGGAAAGTTTGCAATATAACTCTTATATTTTTTGTGTAACACCCGACATTTAAAAATATGGGTTTTCAAAAACTTTCACCTAACGGTGTCAAATTGCGGAAGAAAAGACTTTAAAAGTCAAAACCGATAAAAACTGTTCGGTTTCTACGTTTAGTTGGTGTTACATGCAATACCATCAAATAGTTTAAAATGAAAACCCAACGGTTGCCCAACACAAAACAACCGTTCAACAATACTACATAAATTCAACATCAAGTACGAAATGTAAATAAATGTCTAAAGAGACAATCGTCTATGGGTAGCTAAGTTCTCCTGCATGCATCTACCCAACTCTCACTCTTTCTGCATCAACTAGTCCTTCAAGCTAAACCTGAGGGAACAACCACATTTAAGAAACAAGTGTTAGCTAACGAATTAGCTAAGTAAGATAACACTATGTAATAAAGCATTTGTCCAATTAAAACAATCTTCATTATTAAACAAGTTTATTTAGGCACAACACACATCACACGTTCACACATAACTGCATATCAACTTCATATCAATTAGGATGAATCACCCTAAATGTGCCTATCCTTCTTTATATTCACACATTATCACACATATCTTCGTTAACTGCATATAAGTGTAACATAAGTCACACCCGACTAGATGCTTCACCAAAAGGCTAGTCATACTTCGTCGTTAAGGAATCGCAAGCCAATCCAAGAGTAATCCGTATGTGGAGGTTGGTCAAACCCCTCGTATTACTCGCCCTGCATTATAAAAACCATGTTGCAAGGAGCCACCCAAGCAACAACTACGTCAACGCACTCGTCCGGCTAAGACTAGTACGGGTTAAGCTTAACACTTTCCCTGCATTATATTTACGAGCTCGGTTTCACACATATGGTTTGGGTAACACACATTCCTAAACCGTCACACACATATAGTCTAGGTAACACACATTCCTAGACATTCACACACTTTATCTTCATTACGTTTGGATCCTTAAACGTGCAAGTGACATGGCAACCTAATAAGTCTAGTGAGCTAGGTGTACAAGCCATGTAAGCATGCATATATCACACATCAACTTCATTTCTACATTTCATGCATAAGAGATACTTCGTAATACTACATAAACTGCATAACAATACCCTACATTGATCAATACTTCATTTCACTACATTAAGGTCTGCATTTCAGGTCTCATGGTCAACTACATATCCCATAATACCTCCCGTGTAACCCGAGATACCCACATAAACAACATAAGATACCAAATGGAAGTATTTATGATTTGAAACCAGCTTTTCGTTGAATCCCCCAGCGTGTCAAAGTAGTGTATCTTACCTCGGCGTAGTCCACAACAATCAACAACTAGTTACAATGCAAGTAACTATGCTCGTCTACCTATAATTAGTGAACAAGCATTAGACAACTACATTCTCACGTTACTAAGGTCATAAACTAGACCCCACACACTTTTAAAGACTCACTTTAGTTTCAGGTCTAATCTACGTGTCAAACGACGTTACGGTTCAAAATATAACATTTTCTGAAAACTGAGGAGTTGCGCCGCAGCTCAAGCCTCCAGTTGCGCCGCAACACCTTATGTTGCGCCGCAACCTATCTTTCTGGAATTGAGTTGCGCCGCAACTAAGAGTTGCGCCGCAACTCGTTGCGATTCTGCACAACATCAAACGATTTTACCCCAAACCAGATCCAAACCATTCCAAATCAATTCTCAGACCTTTGTACATCAAAATCCTTCATATTCAAATCATTAAAGCATTACAACCATCAATTACATCCTACATAACTTTAATCCATCAAAACCACCATTAATCTTCATTAAACGATTTCACCACAACCCTATAATTAATCCTAATGACTCATATAATCAAAAGGACCAAAAATCAATGATTTAATACCTGCTATACCTGTAGATAACAAATAGGATGCAAAACCCTTGACAATACACACTCGAATCACACGTAGGGAAGCGTTTCGGCTTGCAATTTGATAGAAGAACTTGGTGGGGTGATTAGGGCTTGCTTAAAGAATGTGTTGGCTGCAAATAATGATCTAATGACACACTCAAAGACCCTAATCCCGTTTTTGACTTTCCTCCTATGTCAAAACTAGTCCCTAAGCTTCCTAATGCTTCATTATTGGTCACAAACTACTCTATGGACCATATATAACATTAATACTTCTTTAGATGCCACTACATAGGCGTTTAACTACATTATATCCACACAAATCCTGCATTAAACATTTTAGGCTTTCAAACCTCACACACAATCACACTTTAACTACATATAAACATTAAATCTAAAATAGACTTAACGACACACATAACGTTGACTTAACGGCATTAGTCAACTGTTAAATAAAAAGTTGAGGATGTTACAATTACCTCCCCCTTAAAAGGATTCCGTCCCCGGAATCTCATCAGAAATGAACAACTCCGGATACTTCTCCTTCATTACTGCTTCGGTTTCCCACGTTAAGCTTTCTCCATGATTATGCTTCCACTTTATCAATACAAGATCAATCACTTTTCTGCGTAACTTCTTTTGCTTCCTTCCAAGTATCGCCACTGGTTCATCTACGATTCTCTTCATTGGGTCAATACTCACATCTTTAATAGGAATCACACTTGACTCTTCCGCTAAGCATTTCCTCAAGTAGGATACATGGAAGGTGTTGTGAATTCCATCCAATTCTGGAGGTAATTCCAACTGATATGCTACATCTTTTATGCGCTTCAGAACTTTAAAAGGTCCAATAAAACGTGGACTCAACTTTCCCTTCTTTCCAAATCGAATGACTCATTTCCATGGTGATACTTTCAGCATCACTAAATCACCAACATTGAACTCAATAGGTCTCCTTTTCTTATCTACATATGATTTCTGTCTTTCTCTAGCCACACGTAAAGCTTCTTTAGCTACATTAACTTTTTCAGAGGTGATTTCAATAATTTCGGGACCGGTCAACTGCTTTTCACCGGGCTCCATCCAACAACTTGGAGTCCTACATCTTCTTCCATATAAGCATCTCAAATGGTAGCATCCCAATACTTGCATGGTGACTATTGTTGTAAGCAAACTCAATCATTCTCAAATGATCATCCCATGCTCCACCATACTCTAGTACACACGTTCTCAACATATCCTCTAAAGTTTGAATAGTTCTCTCACTTTGCCCATCGGTTTGAGGATGATAGGCGGTACTCAAATTTATTCTACTACCCAATTCCCGTTGAAGACCCTTCCAAAAGTTTGACACAAACCTCGAGTCTCGATCCGAAACAATAAATAAAGGAACTCCATGTTTCGCAACTACTTCATCAATGTATAACTTTGTCATCTTCGTTAAAGGCACATCTTGTCGGGTAGCTAGAAATGAGCACTCTTCGTCAATCTATCTACAATCACCCATATCATATCATTCCCTTTCGGCGTTTTAGGTAGCTTCGTTACAAAGTCCATGGTGATATGATCCCATTTCCACTCGGGAATGTCTAATTGATGCAACAAACCATACGGCTTTTGATGATCCGTTTTCACACGTGCACACGTCAAACACTTTGCTACAAAATGAGCTACTTCTCCTTTAATATCCGGCCACCAATAAATCGGCTTCAAATCTGCATACATTTTGGTGACACCGGGATAAACCGAATATCTACTTCTATGTGCTTCCTCGAGGATCAATTCTCGGTTACCACCAAGCAATGGCACCCAAATTCGACCCTTGTATGTTTTGAACCCACGGCTATTTGTTTCCATCACAAGGCGTTTCTTCTTTCCAATACTCTCTTGATCAATATTCTCCTTCATTAATGCCTTGACTTGAGCCTCTTTAATTCGATCAAGTAGCCCCGACTTGGCTTGAACTTGCATGCTCATCAACTTACAAGAAGATTTGCACCTTCCTACTTAGTGCATTCGCCACTACATTGGCTTTACCCGGATGGTATTTGATTTCACAATCATAATCCTTAAGTAATTCCATCCACCTCCTTTGTCTCGCATTCATTTCCTTTTGATTAAAGACATACTGCAAACTTTTATGATCGGTAAACAACGTACATTTTGTACCATAAAGGTAATGTCTCCACAATTTCAAAGCAAATACTACCGCCGCTAATTCAAGATCATGGGTCGGGTAATTCTTCTCATGTGGCTTCAATTGACGTGAAGCATAAGCAATCACCTTGTCCCTCTGCATAAGGACACAACCCAAACCCGTAATGGATGCATCACTATACATAACCAAATCATCAGTACCTTCAGGCAAGGCAAGTATAGGAGCTTCACACAACTTCTTTTTCAATGTTTGAAATGCATTCTCCTGCTTATCGGTCCACTCAAACTTTACTCCTTTCTTCGTTAGTTCAGTCATAGGCTTGGCTATTCGGGAGAAATCCTGAATGAACCTTCTATAATATCCAGCCAAACCAAGAAAACTTTTAATCTCAGTAGGAGTCTTTGGCTGCTCCCACTTTGAAACAGCTTCAATCTTGGAAGGATCTACTTTAATACCTTCTGATGAAATGACATGACCAAGAAACTGCACTTCTCGAAGCCAAAACTCGCATTTAGAAAACTTGGCATACAACCTCTTCTCCCTCAACACCTCCAAAACTGCTTTCAAGTGCTCACGGTGCTCATCTTCTGACTTAGAGTAGATCAAAATATCGTCAATAAACACAATAACAAAATGATCTAGAAAGGGACGACATACCCGATTCATTAAATCCATAAACGCGGCTGGAGCATTAGTCAACCCAAAAGGCATGACCAAGAACTCATAATGCCCATATCTAGTCCGGAAAGCTGTCTTTGCTACATCCTCCTTCTTAACCTTCAATTGATGATAACCGGACCGCAAATCTATCTTTGAAAAATATGAAGCACCATGTAGTTGATCAAAAAGATCATCAATTCGTGGGAGAGGATATTTATTCTTAACCGTTTGCTTATTCAGCTCACGGTAGTCTATGCACATGCGCATAGATCCATCCTTCTTTTTAACAAAGAGAACCGGAGCTCCCCAAGGCGAGGAACTAGGTTGAATGAACCCTTTGTCAAGTAATTCCTGAAGTTGGGTCATTAACTCTTTCATTTCTGTAGGAGCTAATCGATAAGGTGCTTTAGCAACAGGTGAAGCATCGGGAATAAGATCTATCTGAAAAGTAACTTCACGATCGGGAAGGAATACCGGGAAGATCATCCGGAAATACATCGGGAAACTCGGATACTACATCAACACTAGCAATAGAAGGCTTCTCCTTTCTTGCATCAATAACATAGGCCAAGAAATGGCTCTTATTATTCCTTATACATTTAATAGCCTTCATCATACTAATGATTTTCATCCCCCCTCTCTTCTTATCTCCATAAACCGTTACCACATTACCATCGGGTGAAGAAAACCGAATAATCTTTTGTGAACACAAAATACTAGCTTCATTTCTAGACAACCAATCCATACCAATCACTACATCAAAACCGGCTAAGGTAGTAGGCAATAAATGGACCGGAAACAAACGACCTTCAATCTCAATGTCACAATCATCATATCCCACACGTATATCACTAACCGTACCATTAGCAATCTCTACTTCTATTGAGCAATCTAGGGGAGTAGTGACTCTTTCTAACTTAGGAGCAAATAAAGTAGACACAAATGACCTATTTGCACCGGAATCAAATAAAACAGAGGCAGGTTTTGAATTAACAAGAAAAGTACCACTTACTACCTCATCGTTGTTCTTTGCATCATCCACCGTCATCTGCAAGGCTCTCACTTTTGTTGTTGTATTGGCTGCCTTCTTCCCGTCATTCTTCAATTGTGGACAATCGGCAATAAGGTGACCCGTTTCTTGACACTTGTAGCAACGAGTCTTGTCCCTACATTCTGTTGCAAGATGTCCCGACTTCCCACACTTATGACACCTTCTTGTCTTGTCGGAACACTGACCTTCATGAACCGTCTTGCAAAAAGCACACCAAGACCCATTCTTCTTTTTATCCTTGTCACCACTTGAGCTAGAATTCCCACGGAACTTCTTATTATTATTGTTGTTATTAGATGACCAATTTGACCTTCTTTTGAACCCTGCTTTCTTGTCATCAACTTTCTCCACAACTTTCTCACTTTTGAAGTCATCATCTAACCTCTTTGACTCCTTAATAGCCGCCGACAAAGTCACATGTTGCCTACATAATCCACGATAACTAGCGGGGAAACCATCACAATAAGCCTCAATTTGGTCCTCCTGCCTTCGAACCAAGTGTCCAACAAACTTCAACTTCTCCATAAATGAATGTGCGTATTCAGAAATTGCACCGGGTTTCGCAACCAACGATCTGAACTCCTTTTCAATCAATCTTAACTCACGAGTTCCCACATACTCCTCTAGAAATTTCTCCTTAAATGTACCCCAAGGCATAACTGCAAGTACCTCAGGAGCCATAGAAACTGTAGTAGCCCTCCACCAATTACGGGCATTCTTCTTCAACATCCTACTTGCACACAAAACCTTCATATCATCGGGACAATAGCATGAAGCAAACACTACCTCAATGTCCTCAATCCACTCCATAGCACTAACTGCATTTTGGGTACCATCAAACTCCTTGGCACCACACTTTTGAAAGCTTTCATATTTGAAGTTATTAACACGAGGTGCATTAACAACTCCAAGTCCTCCACCATTAACTCCATTAACACCCACGACTGCCATGGATGGTTCAGCACTTTGGGAGGGATTAGAGTAATTCCTTTCCGAACGCTCACCCCTTTGTTCACTCCCAATCCTTTCTGCATTTCTTTCAGCCCTCAATTGAGCTAACTCCTCTTCATTTCTCATTAAGAGAGCTCGGATAACTCTCAATTCTTCATGTAATTGGGCTTGATTGGGAACCTGCTCTATTACCGGGTTTGCCCTATCTACTTCAGAGGCGGTTGGTGGATCACCAATATGAATTCCTCGATTAAACCCACGGGGTGGCCTCTGTTCAACTTCATTTCCAGCCCCGTTTCCATTAGGAGGAACACCACCACCATTTCCTCCTCCTCTCTGGCTACTAGCTCTAGTGTTTGCCATTATCTCTACAAAGCAACGACGACGGTTAGCAAGAGTTAAAGAGTGACTACATATGTTAAGGCTATACTACATATAACTACATTATCACACACAATAAACAAGCCTTAAATCACACTCTCACTCACTCCCCAACCCGTCTTAGAGCATTCCACTTCATTAGCTAGGCATCCTACTTAAGCCTAACCTACTTCTCATCGGTCTAAGTCCAAAATTCCTACGGCATAAGTCGAATTTTGGTTCACTTAAACCAATTCTCTGATACCAACTTGTAACACCCGACATTTAAAAATATGGGTTTTCAAAAACTTTCACCTAACGGTGTCAATTTTGCGGAAGAAAAGACTTTAAAAGTCAAAACCGATAAAAACTGTTCGGTTTCTACGTTTAGTTGGTGTTACATGTAATACCATCAAATAGTTTAAAATGAAAACCCAACGGTTGCCCAACACAAAACAACCGTTCAACAATACTACATAAATTCAACATCAAGTACGAAATGTAAATAAATGTCTAAAGTGACAATCGTCTATGGGTAGCTAAGTTCTCCTTCATGCATCTACCCAACTCTCACTCTTATTCCTGGATCAACTAATCCTTCAAGCTAAACCTGAGGGAACAACCACATTTAAGAAACAAGTGTTAGCTAACGAATTAGCTAAGTAAGATAACACTATGTAATAAAGCATTTGTCCAATTAAAACAATCTTCATTATTAAACAAGTTTATTTAGGCACAACACACATCACACGTTCACACATAACTGCATATCAACTTCATATCAATTAGGATGAATCACCCTAAATGTGCCTATCCTTCTTTATATTCACACATTATCACACATATCTTCATTATCTGCATATAAGTGTAACATAAGTCACACCCGACTAGATGCTTCACCAAAAGGCTAGTCATACTTCGTCGTTAAGAATGGCAAGCCAATCCAAGAGTAATCCGTATGTGGAGGTTGGTCAAACCCCTCGTATTACTCGCCCTGCATTATAAAGACCATGTTGCAAGGAGCCACCCAAACAACAACTATGTCAACGCACTTAGCCGGGCTAGGGCAAGTACGGGTTAAGCTTAACACTTTCCCTGCATTATATTTACGAGCTCGGTTTCACGCATATGGTTTAGGTAACACACATTCCTAAACCGTCACACATATATAGTCTAGGTAACACACATTCCTAGACATTCACATACTTTATCTTCATTACGTTTGGATCCTTAAACGTGCAAGTGACATGGCAACCTAATAAGTCTAGTGAGCTAGGTGTACAAGCCATGCAAGCATGCATATATCACACATCAACTTCATTTCTACATTTCATGCATAACGAGATACTTCGTAATACTACATAAACTGCATAACAATACACTACATTAAGCAATACTTCATTTCACTACATTAGGGACTGCATTTCAGGTCTCATGGTCAACTACATAACCCATAACACCTCCCGTGTAACCCCATATGCCCACATGCAATATAAAGATACCAAATGGAAGTATTTATGATTGAAACCAGCTTTTCGTTGAATCCCCCAGCGTGTCAAAGTAGTGTATCTTACCTCGGCGTAGTCCACAACAATCAACAACTAGTTACAATGCAAGTAACTATGCTCGTCTACCTATAATTAATGAACAAGCATTAGACAACTACATTCTCACGTTACTAAGGTCATAAACTAGACCCCACACGCTTTAAAGACTCACTTTAGTTTCAGGTCTAATCTACGTGTCAAACGACGTTACGGTTCAAAATATAACATTTTCTGAAAACTGAGGAGTTGCGCCGCAGCTCAAGCCTCCAGTTGCGCCGCAACACCTTATGTTGCGCCGCAACCTATCTTTCTGGAATTGAGTTGCGCCGCAACTCGTTGCGATTCTGCACAACATCAAGCGATTTTACCCCAAACCAGATCCAAACCATTCCAAATCAATTCTCAGACCTTTGTACATCAAAATCCTTCATATTCAAATCATTACAAAGCATTACAACCATCAATTACATCCTACATAACTTTAATCCATCAAAACCACCATTAATCTTCATTAAACGATTTCACCACAACCCTATAATTAATCCTAATGACTCATATAATCAAAAGGACCAAAAATCAATGATTTAATACCTGTTATACCTGTAGATAACAAATAGGATGCAAAACCCTTGACAATACACACTCGAATCACACGTAGGAAGCTTTTCGGCTTGCAATTTGATAGAAGAACTTGGTGGGGTGATTAGGGCTTGCTTAAAGAATGTGTTGGCTGCAAATAATGATCTAATGACACACTCAAAGACCCTAATCCCGTTTTTGACTTTCCTCCCATGTCAAAACTAGTCCCTAAGCTTCCTAATGTTTCACTATTGGTCACAATACTCTATGGACCATATATAACATTAATACTTCTCACACACAATCACACTTTAACTACATATAAACATTAAATCTAAAATAGACTTAACGACACACATAATGTTGACTTAACGGCATTAGTCAACTGTTAAATAAAAAGTTGAGGATGTTACAATTACCTCCCCCTTAAGAGGATTCCGTCCCCGGAATCTCATCAGAAATGAACAACTCCGGATACTTCTCCTTCATTACTGCTTTCTCCATGATTATGCTTCCACTTTATCAATACAAGATCAATCACTTTTCTGCGTAACTTCTTTTGCTTCCTTCCAAGTATCGCCACTGGTTCATCTACGATTCTCTTCATTGGGTCAATACTCACATCTTTAATAGGAATCACACTTGACTCCTCCGCTAAGCATTTCCTCAAGTAGGATACATGGAAGGTGTTGTGAATTCCATCCAATTCTGGAGGTAATTCCAACTGATATGCTACATCTTTAATGCGTTTCAAGACTTTAAAAGGTCCAATAAAACGTGGACTCAACTTTCCCTTCTTTCCAAATCGAATGACTCATTTCCATGGTGATACTTTCAGCACCAAACACCCCCTTATATCTTCTTTTGGTCCTTTTAAGGAATTCCCCAAGTTTAGAAAGTTTATCTTCTAGAAATTACTTCTGTATCATTATATAAACTGATCATGAAAACTGACGTATAAATATCTCTTATTATTTATCACGAATAATAATATAGCAACCATAATAAAACAACAACGTAAATAAGTATACGTTATTATTTAACATCTGTTTACGACATTAATTATATAAGTGGTACGAGCAAACAATATCAAACAAATCAAGTTTTCATTGGGAGTATATATATATCTATCTATCTATATCTATACTCCTATATAATGAGGAAGCCCCCTCCCAAATTCTCAAATTACAATGTTGATCTACCTAATTTACCCTTGACTTTTATAAATATTTACCTCTTTACCCTCAAACCTCTCCATTCACCACCACCTACAACCACCATCAACAACCGTTTACAACCACCATCACCGCCGCCGTCAAACCACCACCACTCGCCGCCGTCAACAACCACCACCACTCGCCGCCGTCACAACCACCACCACTCGCCGCCGTCAAACCACCACCACTCGCCGCCGTCAAACCACCACCACTCGCCGCCGTCAAACCACCACCACTCGCCGCCGTCAAACCACCACCACTCGCCGCCGTCAACAACCACCACCACTCGCCGCCGTCACAACCACCACCACTCGCCGCCGTCAAACCACCACCACTCGCCGCCGTCAAACCACCACCACTCGCCGCCGTCAACAACCACCACCACTCGCCGCCGTCACAACCACCACCACTCGCCGCCGTCAAACCACCACCACTCGCCGCCGTCACAACCACCACCACTCGCCGCCGTCACAACC
Organism: Erigeron breviscapus; assembly: GCA_034093135.1. Lineage (NCBI taxonomy): Eukaryota > Viridiplantae > Streptophyta > Magnoliopsida > Asterales > Asteraceae > Erigeron > Erigeron breviscapus. Next base: position 76,689,779 of record CM067168.1, read on the forward strand.
ACCACCACTCGCCGCCGTCACAACCACCACCACTCGCCGCCGTCACAACCACCACCACCGCCGCCGTCAAACCACCACCACTCGCCGCCGTCACAACCACCACCACTCGCCGCCGTCAAACCACCACCACTCGCCGCCGTCACAACCACCACCACCGCCGCCGTCAAACCACCACCACTCGCCGCCGTCAACAACCACCACCACTCGCCGCCGTCAAACCACCACCACTCGCCGCCGTCACAACCACCACCACTCGCCGCCGTCACAACCACCACCACTCGCCGCCGTCAACAACCACCACCACTCGCCGCCGTCAACAACCACCACCACTCGCCGCCGTCACAACCACCACCACTCGCCGCCGTCACAACCACCACCACTCGCCGCCGTCACAACCACCACCACTCGCCGCCGTCAAACCACCACCACTCGCCGCCGTCAACAACCACCACCACTCGCCGCCGTCAACAACCACCACCACTCGCCGCCGTCACAACCACCACCACTCGCCGCCGTCAAACCACCACCACTCGCCGCCGTCAAACCACCACCACTCGCCGCCGTCAAACCACCACCACTCGCCGCCGTCACAACCACCACCACTCGCCGCCGTCTACAACCACCACCACTCGCCGCCGTCTACAACCACCACCACTCGCCGCCGTCAACAGCCACCACCACTCGCCGCCGTCAACACCACCACCACTCGCCGCCGTCAACAGCCACCACCACTCGCCGCCGTCTACAACCACCACCACTCCACCATCCACCACCGTCTACAGTTACCAGTAACCAACCACCGCCACCTACAATCACCACCCGGCACCGCCATCTACAATCACACCAACCAACCAACCAGGCAACCAACCACCATCGACGTCATCGACGTCAACCACCATCTCCGGCGAATGGCACCGCCGCCAATCACCACCACACATCCTCCATTATTACTCTTTCTGGTGGAAGGTAGATCCGATGATGACGAAGAAGCATGACGGTGATGATGAATAACAGTAGATCTGATGGCTTGGAAAAGAATCAACAGAATAGCTAATAGCATAAAAACAGATCCAAGTAAAGTATAAAGGAAAAGCTGATATGCTGCCTTGATCTTTCTTTGTCTCGAACCCCATACCCCTATAATAATGGTAGAGTAAGGGGTGGCCCCAAAGCGGAATTGACCGGTGGTGATTGGTCGAAGCTCCAGTAGGTAGCCACTCCCTTCTCAGGGAACCGTACGTGAGACTTCCGCATCATACGGCTCCGTCCCGAGCTTCCGTCGTCGGCCTTGTCATTAGACCACTATCTATGCATGTATTTTCAGCCTGGACTCTATAATCTTTTGCTTCTCGGGTGGTGGCGAACAATGCAGCTTGCGTTGCGGGGGGGCCGAACCTAAACCTGTGCTCGAGAGATAGCTGTCCATACACTGATAAGGGATGTATGGATTCTCGAGAAGAGAGGAGCCATGGTGGTCCCCCCCGGATCGCCCGGATCCCACGAGTGAATCAAAAGTTGGATCTACATTGGATCTCACCTGAATCGCCCCATCTATCCTCCTGAGGAGAAGTTTGGTTTCAAACCCCCAAAAGTAGCTCGAGCCAAAGGCGACAGCGAGGCCCCTAGTCCAATAGCATAGAAAGACGCACTTGGGCTGGGGGGGAAAGAAGAGTGGGCATGTGGGCTTCTTTCGCTTTTTGGTAGTCGAAGATAGAGTCAGGTTCCGAAGAAAGAGTAGATAGACGAAGGAAAAGAATGAATCCAAGGCGGAAGCAATTGAAATTGGATGGTTGAAGACCCAGGGAATGGCGTAGGGACATTACTAAGGAACAATGGGTGGCGTTTCTTCATAATCTCAATGCGGCTGGTAGAAGATAGATTTGAACGATGTCGGCGATGATAAAGAAGACGACCGAAAATGTGATCGGAAAATGGGTGTAACACTGAAATGAAATGTGATAAGAAAGGTGGCCGGAGGTGGAGGTCACCGGCGGCAGCAGCAGTAGCAGCGGTTGTTGGTTGTTAGGTGGCCGGCATAAGGGTTGATGGAGGAGGGGAAAGTAGAGGAGAAAGAGAAGAGGGAGGCTTACTCTACTGGTGGTGATGTATTACGTATAGATACTTATATTTATTTGTTTTTTTCTGGTAGAGATATTTATAAAGAAAAAAAATGAAATTTTGGTTTCAATTTGAAAATCATAGGTGCAGGTGATGAATAAAGACGACGGCGAGGATTACGGAGTATATATTTATGTGATAGTTTTTCAATTTCAGTCCCTAAACTATTGCTTCTTTACATAAAAGTGATACCAATTTAAATAGTTTCCTTTTTAACCATATTCTATAATGTAAATTAGATTTATTTTATTTTGGAACATTAAAACTGGTTTTAGTTCAATATAATTTGTTTTCTGATTCAATCTAATATGATTTTAAATATTAATCTAAATGATGTGGCACCAATAAATTGTGATTTCCGTGTATTTGGCTTAATGGTGAAAATGGTTCAGTGTGGTAAGTCAGCGTATTGATAATGTGGCACCAATATACCGAGGCGTATCTATCTAATCTTTCAATCTAAATATCTAATATATTTATCTGATTTAAACATAAGTTTTTATTTAGTTTTTTCCCTTTTAAAAGTTTTGTTTTAGTAATCTCTGCAAAGTTCATTTATAATTTATTTATCCACATATCTTTTCTTTTGTTTTTTGCGAATAATATATACTTAAAATTAATTAAATATTTTTATTATTTATTATTTACGATGTTAAAAATTATGTATGAAGTTATATGGTTTTTTGAAGCGGCCGACTTATCAATCGTTTAAAAAAAAGGAAAGGTTTGACATCGAGCCAGTGACATAAGGGTTGACGATCAAGCCCCCCTCAATCTCGATTTCTGGCTTCGCCTTTGACCACAGATGCCCTTATAATGAACATTTTGACATAATTTTTATTAAAAGTGGAACTATTTCATAAAAATGTATTTTTTAATATTTTATTAATATTTTATTTTCTTTTTGTTATTTTTATATTTAATAACTGACAACAAAAGTTCAAACTAACGAAAAATAAGTACCACTTTGTAAATTGCCATCATCATGGTATATCACACTTGTAAATTTTTACCGCCGCATTGCGCGGGCACTATGCTCGTATAAAAAAAAATAAAACAAGAATAACTTAGAAACTTTAGAAAGATAGAATGATAAACTAATTAAACAACTTGTAATCATTTACAATTAAACATTTTTACAGACAGTTAAATACGATAAAAAAATATATATATTTTTGCAAATGTGGCGCGCAACGGTGGGTGGGGGGGGTGGGGGGGCGACTGTTGGTGGTGGAGGCGTCGAGTGGTGTAGATAATTGATGTAGAATTAATTGATGTAAAAAGTTAATGGAGATATTTTAAAAGATAAAGAATTGATAGTGTAATTTAATCATTAATGTTAAGAAGTTAATCTATATGAAAATATTTTAAGGGATGCTAAGTGAAAAGATTACATATTTTTCAACACTTCCAAAAATAAAATGATATTCTTTTTTATAATACGAGAGTTATGCCCGCGCAATGCGGCGATGTAATAGTGGTGACAGGTTGTGGTGGCGCGCATCGGTAACAGCGGTGGTGGTGCGCGACAGTAGTAGCGATGGTGGCGCTAGTTGGCGGCGGCGGTAACAGATGCTGGTGGCGCGCGGCGGGAGCGACGGTGGTGGCGTAGAGTAGTTTAGATTATTGATGTAATGTAGTTTTGATGAATTGTTGAAAGTTGAAAATGAGATTTGCTTTATGATACATTATAGAAGTATAGATGAATACAGTGGCGGTAGCACACGGGGGGCAAAAGGGTCAATTTCCACCTCAAAATTTAGATTTTGTTATATATTTTTAAATTTTTCATGGATTTTTAAAAATTTTCTATATATTTTTAACATTTTGACCCCTTGTATTTATTTTTCACGGATTTTTAACTTTGCCTTCTTTGAAAAGTTTTTTTTCGTCCCGCCTTTGAATTGATAGTCTATATAGATTTGTTGAAAGTGGTAAAAATTATTGTAGCTTTACATTACCCTTTACAAAATATTAACCCGACCCAAGAGCTGTGACTGGCACTGGATAGTCCAAGCCTCAAATCTTTCTATTAATTAGGGTTTCTAAATTCTAAGGAAGCAAGCAAACAACAATTTGAATAGACTAAAAAGAATTGAAGATGTCTGAGAAAAACACTAATACTTCCGATGGCGGTGGAGGTGACGGCGACATGGCATACTCAGTGGGTGAAAAAGTTCTGGCTTATCACGGTCCTCGTATCTACCAAGCCATTGTATGTTTCCTTTTTATTATTATATCCAAAACTTTTACATACATCTATATCTATATATATATACACTCCGTATTTGTTATCATAAACAATGAGTACTGCTTGTTCTTCAATATCATAAACTAACCTTTTGTTAATTACTTGTCTATTATCAATATTTAAAATGACTTTGCAAGTTGTTGTATGTATTTTTGCTACATGCCATAAAGGTTTAATAATATAATACTACCACAAATATCTTACACGTTTAGGATTTTTTTATTTTATTTTGTATTCAAAAAATTAAATAACTTTTAATAAAGCAAGTGAAGCCAGGATCAAATGGCGGATGCATCGGGGTTTTACCCACGTGTCATTTGTTTGACTCTTCGCAGTGACATGCATGTGGGGTTTTTTCTTGATTCATGGGTGCTCCTTGGGTCCCTCGAAAGAATACTTCGGGACAGCAACCACTGGCTTAAACCCAAGTGGTCAGGTATCTTCTAAATCCATTATGCGGGCCCGGGGTGAGTTTACCAAGGTCTCGGGTTCGAGCCTTGGAGTTCTCATCTCAAAGGTATTTTCCATGAGGAGGGGGTTGGAGGTCCAGAAATATCTGGTTAAAATTGCCTCCAACACGTCTGAATCGAAACTCACTTTGCAAAAAAAAAAGAATTCGGGACAGCGGGTGGATCCAAAACCAACTTCGATATATATATAATATTGGTCGACCAACAGTTTTGGTCAAGGATGAGGCCGGTCTAAGTACTTAAAAGTTTAATAGTTTATGCTACGGTGTTTTCTTCTTTTACATTGAAGGTTCAGCGGGCTGAAATAAGGAAGAATGAGTGGAATTACTTCGTCCATTACATTGTAAGTTTGGTTACATGTACTGTTTAATTACGAGTTTTTAATTATGTTAAAGTGTTTGTCTTCATAGTACAACATCAATTAATAGATTATTTTCTCTATTTTTGCAGGATTCGAGTGAAAGGTAAGACTTTTTTGTCCCTATGGCTTCACTCTTATGAATAGTTTTAATGTCAAATTATGCATTATACTTTGAGTAGTTTGCATAAAGTTTCAATAATCTAGCAATGGGTAAAAGTTACTTGTGATTTGAGAACCACGGGTTTGAATGCATTTTTTTTTGTAATCTTAGTACATATGTTTTTGAGTATGAATTATCAATAGACTCGGCTACAAGCCAATCTTATATGGAAGTCTGTGTTGAAGTGTGATTTAGATTTTCCATTGTAGAAACGAGTAACATTTTACTATATAATTATGGTTTAGTGCAAATTGTTCGTTTAAATGCTCAATGCCATAAAGTTGCAAACATTTTAACCAATAATTTTTTCTTCTATGGCATGGTACTCATTTATGTCTTCTTTTGGTCCTTCAAAGAATTCACGAAATTTAGAATTTTTTGAAGAAATTCCAAATAAATGAAATTTGCCATTCAAATGGGTCTTAATATCTGATCATATCTTCTGAACATTGTTTAAAATGTTTTAACTATTTTTGGTTGGTTATGTGAAATTTCCATGGATAGAATGTTGGATAAGGGATACAATGAAGGAAATATGATATTTAGATAGTGTATAAAAATGCTAATAAAGCTTCAATACTTTATACTTTGATAACAGTTCGGATGAATGGGTTGGAGTTAGCCGTGTGATGAAATATACTGAAGAGAACACTGTGAAGCAGCAAGCTATTGACGAAGAACTCCTTGTAAATGGTATTAAATGGTTGCTGAACTCAAAGTCTGATTGCTCAACTCAAACTAAACCTGAAATTCTAAATGGTATTTTTCGTCATATATTTCCACAAACTCTTATCAGTTAATCAAATATTTCTCTATATACACTCTGCTTTCTTGTGTTCCATGCATAACAATGATCATTTTGTGTTATTGGACCTTCCAGAGGAGGTCAGAAGTAGTGGTATATTGTTTGACTACTTACCGTTGATATATTCTTGAATTGTTCATAGATCATAATTTCATATAGCGAAGTTTTTAACTGTGTCTCGTATTTTTCTGTTTGGTGTTATTTCAGGAGCAAAAGGAAAGAAGAAAGTGCGTGATTCGCGTATGGAGGTACATTCAAATATCTTATATCTTTTTGTGATTTAAAATATTCAGAGTACACTTTGATGATTATAGGTTTTTATCCATTGAAAGGTGTAAATTACTTGTTCAGTGATGTATTTGTTGATTGTTATTGATGACTTGCTTTTGTCAAGGAGGATGATGAATGTCCTGGGCCAAATATGATTGATTTCATCAGCCAAATGCCAGATGATATTCTTGTGAAGATACTATCTCTTTTACCTCTGAAAAATGCAGTGATTACCAGCATTCTCTCCAAAAGGTGGAGGTTTGTGTGGCCTTATCTGAAAAGACTGGACTTTGATGGTAGCGAAGCTCTTGATAAGATGGATGAGAAACTTTGTGTTATAGAGGAGGCTAAGTACATCAATCAGGTGAACAATGTCATTCGAAGTCATGTGAGCCTGACACTTCAGTTGTTCCGAATTCGTTTCAATTTGGATAAGACATACACCAAAGATATTGATAACTGGATCCGATATGCTTTTGACAAGAAAGTTGAGCTTCTTGAACTGAATTTATTTGAAAGTCATCACAAACCTCGTGATACGAAGGATAACTATGATTTACCACTACCTTTATTAGATGGAAGCATGGTGCGCCTTTCAGAATGGCCGTCGTCCAGTTCCATGGTTGTAGAGACTCTGTCTCTTAAAAAGCTCTTGCTTATGCGTGTCAACGTGAGTGAACCGTCCCTAATCGGATGGCTAAAGAATTCTCCACATCTTGAAACACTCTACATTTATGGATCTGGTTTGTTGACTAAGGTTAATGTTGGTGGACGCGACATCAACTTGAAACACTTTATGTTAATGGGTTGGGCCGAGCTTTAGTCCATTTCTTTATGTGATTTTGATCTTGAAAAGTTTATGTATATCGGCGAGATATAGAAATACGTCTTACGAACCTTTCAAAGTTTAAAGAACTTGATATTGGCCAAGTGAGTGTGGGCTTGAATAATAAGGTGTTTAGCATGATCTCATGTGTTGCTTCCACCCTTGAGATTCTTTCCCTTGACATAGATCGTCAAACGGTTAGTAGTTCGTCTCTAATTTATTTTTATTTTTTTAATTTAATGATAAGATAGTGAGACTGTTTTCATGTTTTCCAGGAAGATATTCGAATTAATGTTCCTGGATTTCCAGTCCTGCCAAATGTGAAGACATTGAACCTGACATTGCCAACTGAACTTGATGACACTATAATAGAGTATATTGAAATAGGAAAGAAGTGCCTAAGTTTGGAAACTTTTACAATATCGGTATGTTTTCAGTTAATCACGTAGCTAGCTTCATGTAAATTATGTACATATAAGTAGAATATATGTTGATATTCTACTTGTCAATAAGGAGTCTGTTTCTGATTTTATCTAATTCACAAACTATATTGATATGATTATTTGCAGCTACATTGGTGTGCACCGATCACAAAGAAAAAAACTTGCTCTAATATTTTTGGTCACTGTTTCAAGCATGTCAAGATCAGTGGTTATCGTGGTATAATGAGTGACTTTGAGATTGCCTTATACATGATAGGAAATGCTAAAAAAATTACAATAGATCCTTCTTGCCATCCCTATGATTTAATTGAATTGTCTGAAAGCGAGGCTATGAAGAGAGAGGAGGCTGGTCGATCCCATGCAAAATCGAAGCTATCATCATGTGTTTTTCAACCACGGGTGAAGTTGGTTGTACTGTAATCCACTATTGAGATGGTCTTGGTTTGTTGCGTCATTTACTACTTATTAGCTCTAATGTCTCCCCGTCGGGAAACTTTCTAGTTATTGTAAACTACTCTTATGGAAGCTTGCTAATGCTTTTGGAGATTTTTTAGTTGGCCGTATAGCTTTGAAAGATTCTTAGGCAGTTATCCTTTGCTTCTGGTAGTTATGAGTATCATAATTATAATTTCTTTTGTTTCCTTTTGCTCATCTGGTGTTTCAATACGTGTTATAAAATTAGAAACACAAAGCAGGCCAGAGAGGCTGCTTTTGTATGGCATTGGTGATTCAGAATACGAGTGATTTGGTGTGTTTATCAAGTGAGGGACTTCAATTGGGTCATGGATGGTAACTCTACAGATGTTGGGTTTTTTAAATCAATATATGTTTTTGGGCTTAATTGTGACTTAGGTTGTTAATAAGGCGGGGATATCCTTGGCAATTTGAGTTCATGGTTGGCTTGGTACAGGGGCGGAGATAGCATGGGGGCAGCGGGAGCAACTGCCCCCTTTAAGTTTCGAAAACGTAACGTGTATATTTCAAATAACTTTTCTTTGTCCCTACACATATATACAAGTAATGATATATAATATAACAAGATCCTCTTGTAGCCTAGTGGTTTTCATGTTGACTTGGAAATGGGTTGGAGTTCGAATCTTTGCTAGCAGTTCTTCAAAGCATATACTGCCTAGTTATAAATGTTAAGAAATTGCATGATAACTAAATAACTCATAAAAGAGATAATAAAGTTTAGCTTTATTGTTTCTTTTCAAGTAAAAGTATTTTTCTTTCACAAAATTCTTATAAATATATGATAACAACTTTTCTACCTTCCATTTAACTGTTTATTTCTTCTTATCTCGTGTGTAGTTATGAAATTTTATTTTAATATATAAGTAAAACACGTCAAGTTTAGTTTAAATAAATTTAGTTTGGTTTAGTTATTAGAAAGATACCCGTCGCAATTAAAAATTTTAGTTTGCCCCCATACGAAAAATTTTCTGGTTCCGTCCCTGGCTCGGTATAAATTTTCTAATCCTATGATTCGGGTCCTACTCACATGATTAATACATGAGTTAAAAGAGTTGGTGGGTCAATTTTGAATCATATGGGATGAGTCAAAAATGTTGGTTGATTAATACATGGTAGTCATTTATATCTTCTTTTGGTCGGAATTCCCCAAGTTTAGAAAGTTTATCTTCTGAAGAAATTCCTAATAAATGAATTTCGCCATCCAAAAAGGTCTTAATATCTTCTGAACATTATTGAAAACGTTTTAACCCTTTTTCTTTTTATTAATTCTGTGAAATTTCCGTGGAAATATGATATTTAGAAGGTGTATAAAAATTCTTATAAGGATAATGATAAATCAATCTAATTGATATGACTAAATATATGCCTAATAATAAGATGATGACATTTGGAAGATTCAAGTTCAATACTTTGATAACAGTTCGGATGAATGAATTGGTTGCTCAACTCGAACTAAACCTCATGTTTTATTTGGCTCATTACTTACACAAATTGTTATCAGCTAATCAAATACGAGTATTTTTTTTTTATATACACTCTGCATTCTTGTGTTCCATTGCATAACAACAATTGTTTTGTGTTATTCGACGTCGGGCTTTGACCTCGAGTACACGTCACAACGTTGGGCTTTGACCCCCTTTCAGGATTTTCGTTTTTTAAGTATCTTTGATTTCCTCATCTTCGTTTTTTTTTATAAAAAAAAAAATGTTACATTGGTGTTATTTGATTCTATGAAAAACTTACAACTTATACCCAAGAAAAGTGATGATGTTTTTTTCTAATTGCAATTTCTTATAATAAATACGCTACACGATTGAAAAGGGATCAACCGTTAGCCAAAAGTGAGTAATTACATCATGAGAAGTGGATTTTAAGCCACTCATGACTCAATCCACAATACGGTCGTTTTTCGACATCGCCTACAAAACATTATATTCGAATAAGAGGGTGTCTTTCTTGAGTTTTCCGGACGAGAATACTTCATCATTTTTAAACTTCCAAATCATCCACCAACCGCAACATACTATGAACTCAATTACTTTCTTCTTTACTACTGAAATACGCATGCCTTTAATCCAATGAAGTAGCGCAATATGGGACGAAGGATTAACAGCAGGTAATTCGCGCCATTTCACAAGGGAGTTCCAAATAGAGAGAGCCATTGAACATGAAGCAAAAATGTGTGTTGAAAGATTCCATAGAAGACAGAGGATGGAGTCAATATCCAACCCCTTAGTCGACAAGTTTAATCTCATAGGGCCATCATCTAATACTCTCCAAACATGAATATTTACCTTGATCTACTGACAAACATGATCTTTATAGTTTATATTTGATTAGATATTTTAACTGATTATTAAAAAAAAATATGTGTATTCTATCTTTAAACATAAATTTGTACCCCCATATATAACTATTGATTTAAGTATTACCTAATATAACTAGTGATTAAGCATTTATACTATAGCCATTAAACATTTCACTGAATATATGACATTTAAAAGAATGCAACAATTAATCCGTTTGTACCTACGAAGAAAAGAAAACCATAGAATATCTAACGATGATTCAAAGTCATTCAACTTCTTGATCAGAATCTAAAACACATTAAAATAATAAAACACACCAATTGTACTAAAATTCAAGACACTACAAAATCACAAAATAAGAGTCATAATCAACAGTTTTAGCAATCAAAACCAACGAGCCAGTTTGGTTTGTAAAAGTTAGGATTCATAAAGCAGCTGAAATGAGAACAAAATCAATCTAATACTCGTCTTCACCATCATCCTCCCCATCAGCAGACTCCAATCCAACTTCCTCATAGTCTTTTTCGAGTGCAGCCAAGTCCTCACGAGCTTCAGAAAACTCTCCTTCCTCCATACCTTCACCCACATACCAATGCACAAAAGCCCTCTTTGCATACATCAGATCAAACTTGTGATCGATCCTAGAAAACACTTCAGCAACACTGGTCGAATTTGAGATCATACACACTGCACGTTGAACCTTAGCCAAATCACCACCTGGAACCACTGTTGGTGGCTGGTAATTGATACCACACTTGAACCCAGTCGGGCACCAATCAACAAATTGAATAGTCCTCTTGGTTTTGATGATACCAACTGCAGCATTGACATCCTTCGGAACCACATCACCTCTGTACATCAAGCAGCAAGCCATGTACTTTCCATGCCTGGGGTCACATTTGGCCATCATTGAGGCAGGTTCAAAAGCACTGTTTGTGATTTCGGCAACAGATAATTGTTCATGGTATGCCTTCTCAGCTGAAATCACAGGTGCATACGATGAAAGCATAAAATGAATTCTTGGGTATGGCACTAAATTGGTCTGGAACTCGGTCACGTCCACATTCAGAGCACCATCAAAACGAAGAGAAGCTGTCAAGGATGAAATAACCTGCAAAACGAAAACAAAAGTTTAAGACACTTCAATATAAACAACTTGTTAGAGGTTCTCCAAAAGCATTCTGAAGTTTACCTGAGACACAAGCCTGTTGAGATTGGTGTAAGTAGGTCTTTCAATGTCAAGTGACTTGCGACAGATATCGTAAATGGCTTCATTGTCAAGAAGAACAGAGACATCAGTGTGCTCAAGGAGAGAGTGAGTTGAGAGCACAGAGTTGTAGGGCTCAACCACTGATGTGGAGACCTGAGGAGAAGGGTAAACAGTAAAACCAAGCTTCGATTTCTTTCCATAATCAACAGACAGCCTTTCAAGAAGCAGTGATCCAAGACCAGATCCAGTCCCGCCACCAACAGCATGGAAAACCAAGAACCCTTGTAGCCCAGTGCAGTTATCAGCAAGCTTCCTAATACGGTCAAGACACAAGTCCACTATCTCCTTCCCAACTGTTGAACAAAATGCATTCATAAAATTAGATACTCGTCTAACTTAATAACAAAACTAATAAAGCAAGTTCACAATGCATTATGTATCAGAAATTCTAAATAATCGATACAACAGCCTAAATCAAAAACTTCGATAACAAAACTAGACATATGTAGTTGACAAACTAAACAGAACCAATTCAGCACAAAACACATCAATGAACATTATACCGCCATATAAATCATTTACATAATAACTTCAGATTCATATATTTACTGCAATATAAACATAAACAGTGCTACATAATAAATCAAAAAATAACTACAAGACACTCTAAACACAAAAACAAGGCAGCCAATGTATTCAATAAAACGTCAAAAATAGTGAAATATGAATCACTTACTTGTGTAGTGACCTCTGGCAAAGTTATTAGCAGCATCTTCTTTACCACTAATAAGCTGCTCGGGGTGAAACAGCTGACGGTAAGTCCCGGTTCGCACCTCATCAATGACAGTTGGTTCCAAATCAACAAACACAGCCCTCGGAACGTGCTTTCCGGCACCAGTCTCACTGAAAAAGGTGTTGAAAGCATCGTCTCCGCCTCCAACAGTCTTATCACTTGGCATTTGTCCATCAGGCTGTCACACAAACAAAAAATTCTTAAAACAAAACCCTAACAAACAACGATAAATCAAAAGTCAAAGTGACTTTGACCACCAGATCTACTATCTCTAACAAAATAAAACATAAAATTTATCAACAAATTTGAATCAATAATTTACAAATAATTTGAACTAATAGAACTAAACAACAACATAAACTAAAAATAAGCATCAAAACACTAAATATATTTAATATAATTCAGCTAACAGATCTGCAAAATAAAGCTTCGTGTATATACTATATATATATACACATATGTGTGTGTATTCATACGCAAACAAACTATAATAATGAACAAACTTACAACAAAATACTAATATTTTCAACTCATATATCTAATTCAAAATTAAACAAAAAAAATCGAGTATTTATGTGTATTTATTACTAGATACATATATAATCATTAATAAAAATTGCATAAAAATATTCATATAAATTCAACACACACAGATCTGAGAATTACAACCAAAAACTACTTACAGATATGTAATATAGTTGTATTTCTGTATATATATATGTGTGTGTTTGCGTGTGAATATATATACAGAGATGTAGAAAAATATACAAAAAAAAATTGAAATTACAGATCTAAGAAATAAATTAAAATATTATGTATATATATATAAATATAAATATATATGTCAGATTAGTACCTGAAGGCCGTGTTCAAGGCAATAGAGTTCCCAACAAGAGTTACCGACTTGGATTCCGGCTTGGCCGATATGAATTGAAATGCATTCTCTCATTTTTGTTAGCTGCTTTTATTTTTTGTTTTTTGTTTTTTGTTTAAAGAAGAAGAAGAAGAAAGTGAAATTTGCTTTAGGGTGAAAAAAGAGTGGAGTGAAATTAGGGTTTGTTGTTATTTTATTATTTATATAAATAGTGAGAGGGAGAAAGGGGGTAAAAGAAATGCAAGTGGGAGGGTGCGTTAAAATGGCTCCAAAAACGCAACGTTTTGAATTTTGAAATGGAATTGGATTTTGGATGGAATGTAGCTGGCTGACAGGCTGTGTGACTTTTTTGAAATGGTTTGAATGACGGCTATGAGTAGGGCTTGATTTTTGGGTTTATTTTATTTTTTGGCCCAAACGTAGGAATACAATAGTGATCCACAATAATTTTCTAGCCCAAACATCAACAAATATGTCTCTAACAGAGTATAATAATAATATAAAACATGTTTGTTGGTGTATAATTCACTGTAACAAATAAAAAAGTGATGTACGGATTATTACTCATAGACAATATTACTTTGTTATTTTAATTTTGGCGATCTTTTGATAAATTTTGGTAAGAAAATCTGAGACGAAATTATGATATAATATTGTACTGTATTGAATCAGTATCGGGTGTACATGATACCCATACTCATATCGGAATGTGTTGGATCAAAATGGGTTGTTGTTTTTTATATTCTCGTATTAACATTTAAATTAGAATCATAAGACGAGGTAAAAAAATACATATATTATGATCACAAGACCAAATCTTAATTTTGGGTTACTGCACAATTTTGATCGACAGATTAAAAATTGATGTCATTATGGGTAATTTAGTAAAATTATCACTAATAACTTAGTCTTATACATACCAAAATGTATTACTTAAGTGTTATGTCACGGACCAGATTATAAGCTGTTCTGAATGTGTAGGTTCCCCAGTCCCCAACGCTTAAGGTGTCGTACGTGCCATGAGTATATTCTCATATATTGGCAGGTTGAGAGTGGGGCACACTCCCCTAATGAGCGAAAGACGTACTTAACATCCATAATGCAGGATTTGCGAGTACTACTTGGGTCTTAAATTGATACCCGTGACATTGAGCACCTTTATTGTACAATAGGAAATCGATACATGAGAGTTGAGTTTTTTGGTGCTGATGATTTCTTATGGTGCGTCATGTACAACTAGAGTTGTTAGCCAACCAAATCGAGCCAAGTCCAAGAATTTTGGACTGACTCGTTTAATAATAACTTGCTTTGAGTTCCAATAACTTCTATAATAATGATCGAGCAAGATCTTAAACTGTTAATGCTTGTTTAGTTATTTTAAAAGAGCTAATTAACTACTTTTAAATCACAAATTGCACTTTATGAGCTCCAGCTAAATAAAGCTCGTTTCATAGTTTGAGCTGGAGCATTTTGATAAACTTATTGATCATTAGTGAATTACTAGATTATTACCCGCGTAATACGCGGGAAACATATATAATTAATGACATGTTAAATTTTTATAATATCATAAGTTGACAAATATTTAACCAGGTAAGAATTAAACCACTAAAAAACATGAATTTACATTAGTGGTCGTTGAAATTCTGGTTAACACTGACCAGACAGTTGAAAAATGGATACATCATCTATTAGAGATCTCGTTAAGTAAGGATTTCGTTTGTTTGGATGTCTTTCATTCATCCGAAAATATTTGCATTGTCATTGTACTTGTGCTTTAAGGTTTTGCTCGAATAATATAGTTATCCACTAAAATTACTAATCAATTTAATTATCAATCTATATATCCCATGTTGTATTAATCTAACTTAAAATTATGCATAATATCATTGCAATTTTACAATTATTTTTCTGATATATAATTGTGATAGCTTACTATAGACTCCATATTTGTTTTTTAGTTCTTTATTAAGAAGGTCGGTTTGACATCCGGTCCGGTTTTCAAAACATTGATTTAAAAATAATAAGATATTAATGATATAAAACTAAATACTTATAACCAAATTTTATTACGTTATATGATAAAATTCCTATACAAAAACATAATATAATAAAAACGTATTACATTAAAAAAGAAAATTTTAGTTTTAAAAAATAAAAAAAATGATTTTAAAGATGAAAATTGATGTATAATGTAAAAATATTAGTTTCCATAATTATTAATGTCTACAAATTTAAATAAGGAAATAATAATCATTTAAATTTATTAAAATTTTCTTTCAAATTTTTAGTTGGATTAGCTATAATTTTTTTTTTTTTTTTTTTTTTTTTTTTTTTTTTTTTTTTTTTTTTTTTTTTTTTTTTTTTTTTTTTTTTTTTTTTTTTTTTTTTTTTTTTTTTTTTTTTTTTTTTTTTTTTTTTTTTTTTTTTTTTTTTTTTTTTTTTTTTTTTTTTTTTTTTTTTTTTTTTTTTTTTTTTTTTTTTTTTTTTTTTTTTTTTTTTTTTTTTTTTTTTTTTTTTTTTTTTTTTTTTTTTTTTTTTTTTTTTTTTTTTTTTTTTTTTTTTTTTTTTTTTTTTTTTTTTTTTTTTTTTTTTTTTTTTTTTTTTTTTTTTTTTTTTTTTTTTTTTTTTTTTTTTTTTTTTTTTTTTTTTTTTTTTTTTTTTTTTTTTTTTTTTTTTTTTTTTTTTTTTTTTTTTTTTTTTTTTTTTTTTTTTTTTTTTTTTTTTTTTTTTTTTTTTTTTTTTTTTTTTTTTTTTTTTTTTTTTTTTTTTTTTTTTTTTTTTTTTTTTTTTTTTTTTTTTTTTTTTTTTTTTTTTTTTTTTTTTTTTTTTTTTTTTTTTTTTTTTTTTTTTTTTTTTTTTTTTTTTTTTTTTTTTTTTTTTTTTTTTTTTTTTTTTTTTTTTTTTTTTTTTTTTTTTTTTTTTTTTTTTTTTTTTTTTTTTTTTTTTTTTTTTTTTTTTTTTTTTTTTTTTTTTTTTTTTTTTTTTTTTTTTTTTTTTTTTTTTTTTTTAAATAATAATAATAATAAATAAATTGTCATTCAAAAAAAATAATTAATAATAATCTAAATAATATAACCAAATTTTATTCGTTATATGATAAAATCTATACAAAAAAATAATAATAAAAACGTATTACATTAAAAAAGAAAATTTTATTAAAAAATTAAAAAAATGATTTTAAAGATGAAAATTGATGTATAATGTAAAATAGTTTCCTTAATTAATAATGTCTACAAATTTAAATAAGGAAATAATAATCATTTAAATTTATTAAAATAAAATTAAATCTAAAAAGTTAAAAAAGGTATATGACATCATCATTTGATCTAATAGCTCTAATTAAAAGTTGAACTTTTAATGATCCATACTTCTCCAATTATGAATTAAGGTTTCTCTTTTATATATATTTAGAGATTCTTTAAAGGTTAACATAAAATTCGAATTTGATATATGCTTATTAGGCTTGTTAAACGCGAGTTAAATAAACCAAACTATTTGAACGGAAAATAAATAAACTATGGCAATGTTGCTGTTAAGAAATACAAGTTTTATCTTTAAACTTATACACTTCTTGTTTATTGTAGGACTATTGGTGTTCAGTTTATCTTATTGAGGGACTGCTTATGTGCATTTTAGAAGATAGAAGATACAAGGTCTTTATTGGAAGTATTCTGAAGATGAGGGGTTGTTTTGTATAAGAGCCAAAGTTAAAGAGTATATATACTCTCTTCCATCAGATTAGGGTTTGATAACCTTATTATTTCACACACACAAATTTGTATCTCTCTCTCTCGATATTCATATTGTTTCTGTATAGTTTGTATATCTCTTTGATATACATTCTTATATTATGTTACTAATCATCATCTGGATGATTAGATTCTGTTTTGTTTAATCTTTCGATTTGGTTGTAATAACTTTTAATAATAAAATCTAAATAATAATAACTTTTCTGGTAATATTCTGGTTCATTATTGATATTCTTTCATAGTATCAGAGACAATCAGCATTGTTTGGTGATTTTTGGGTGTTTCTGTTGTAGATCTGATTAGATCTAGGGCGTATTCCATTCGGGAACCCTAGATTCTAATTTTGGGGTTATTTGTTCGATTAAATTAGGGTTTAATCATCAAACCCTAATTAAAGTTCTTTCGCTGCTTGTGTTCGTATTTGCCCTAAAAATTAGGGTTTCTATTGTTTGAATCCAGATCCTGATTCTTTCTCTTGACTAAGTGAATCAAGAGAAGGGTTAGGATTCATCTTCCTTCTTCCGATAGCACTGTATTGTTATCTTCTTCCTTATTCTCTTTTATCTGATATGTAATTTTATAAATAATAAAAAAATATTTTCTGCTTATTTCTCGCAAAAACACTTGTGTTATCCTTGATCTGCCTTCATTGAGAGGTTAGGAATCCTGTCACTGGCACTTGTGTGAGAATAAGCTTATTTTTCTGAAGTTTTTAAACAATTTTTTGGTTGTAGTATCTTTTTATATTTGTCTGTGTGTTTATTCTGCTTATTTTTTCTGTGATTTTGTGTTTACTTGATATTTTAATTGTTGTGATTGTTGATTGATTCTTGTTTGAAATAATGGTTTCATCCCAGACATGCGTGTAATTTAGGACTAGGAGTAGCTTAGAATGTCGTTCTAACAAAAATAAAAAAAATAAAAATAAAAATAATAATAATAATAACAACAACAACAATAATAATGAAGATTCTCATTCTGAACATTCTGATTTTACAAATGATCTTGAAACTAAAATAAGTAAATTAGATTTTGGTGATCCTTTGTATTTGCATGCTAGTGATACTACTAGTACACCTCTGATAAGTTTCAAATTACTTGGTACTGAAAATTGTCTGGGCTTGTGCTATTGAATTGGCATTAGAAACTAAGAATAATCTAGGTTTTATTGATGGTAGTTGTGTGAGAAACTCTAAAAACTTAACTTTAGCTAAGCAATGGGATAGGTGTAATGTTGTTGTTTTAAACTGGATTCTTGGTTGTGTTTCACAAGAACTTTATCTAGGTCAAATCTATTCTAAAAATGCTGCAACTGTTTGGCAAGAATTAAAAGAAACTTATGATAAAGTAGATGGTTCTGTCACATTCAATCTATATCAAAAGATTAATTCACTTGCTCAAAATGGTAGTACTTTGTCTGAATATTATCATAAGTTGTGTGCTCTGTGGAAACAATTTGATGCTATGATTAAACTGCCTGCTTGTTCTTGTAATGTTGCTAAAGATTTTCAACAACATACTGATTTAATGAAACTTATGCAGTTTTTAATGGGTCTTGATGATTGTTATATGTCTGTTAGAAGCACTTTGTTAACTAGAGATGCTCTGCCATATGTGAAAACTGCTTATTTTGTTGTTTCTAGAAAAGAATCTCATAGAGGGGGTTTTGGTGATAAATCTTCTGTTGGAAATGCATCAGCATTTGTTGCTAGGTCTGGGTATAATTCTAGTAATCAAAAGTTTTCAAAGAACAGTTCTTCATTTGATTCTCAAAAATCCTTTGATAATAATTTTGAGTCTAGAAAAACTTTTGATTCTGGTTCAAGAAATTTAAGACCTCCTAACCCTAATTTGAAATGTACTAATTGAAATAAAATTGGACACACAATTGAAAGGTGTTTTAAATTAGGTTACAAGTTTGGGGGAAAGTTTAATAGCAACAATGCTAATGCAGTGGCTAAATTTAATAGTTCTATTGTTTTGTCTTCTGTTAGTACTAGTTCTACTTCTGCTCCCACTCTTACTTCTGATCAAATATGCAAGCTTCTAAGTTTACTTGACAGTCAAGGTTCTTCAGGAGTGTCTGCCAATATGGCAGGTATTCCTATGTGCAGTAATACTTGGTTTAATTTGAATGCTTTTATGTTTAATGCTTTCATTAAGTGGATTATGGATAGTGGTGTGATGTGTGAAATCTAGTTTAAAAATTTATAACAAGATATACCGCTAACTGACTACAACACACTTACGGGCAGTGTGCCCGTTCGTATGTAATATAGCTAACTGGCAAGACCAGGATCGAACACAAGGACTGAATTTGTGTACTTAGTTGTAAAAATGTGAAACAAGTAAAAGGTTTGGTGTGACCGAGTTGTCACTTTGCGTTTTCGAAACCAATTAATTAACAAGCAAAATAAAGTACTCAACCGGTATTAGCGAGAGCACACGAAAATAGTTTGAGTTGTAAACAATAGTTAAAAAGCCATCTATGTTGAATCCGCTCCACAAAAAGTCTAGATTGCATATAGGTTAAGCTCAAAATTCATTAATGTCGGTAATAATAGTCGTGACAAGACAAAACACAAACGGGTACCACCTACGTTCGTAAAATCGACTAAATCACCTAATCAACTCAATTTCTTGCAACAAGTGGTACCACCAACCCTATTACAATTCCTTGAACTAACTAATTTGTTTGATAATTTAAATAACAATTTTATCTTTGTGAAAGAAACGTGGTACCACCAATCGTTAAATCCATTTAACAAAGTAATTTCTATTAAACTTGTATCATTTGCTATCATACCATGACCTAGCAAGAGTTGTTCATAGACAAACAACTAAAATAATACTTGTATTCAACTAGTACCACTAATGAAGAACACAAATATCACCAAGAACAAAAGATTAAGTAAAAGAAATCACTTCATTAAGATCTTGACAAAATGTTAAGTAAAACCAACTTGAATTTAAAATATTATGCAACCATATCTAATTGTTTCACTTCATCTTCATAGATGTATCGAGATTTAGCTGCTCATAATGAAAAGAGCTAAAGATTCAATTAAAAAGGAGAACATAATGTACCAAAATAGAGAAATAATCCAAATCGAGGTAACGAGGTAGCTACAATCACTAAACGAGAGCCAAAATTAATCTTCAAGTCTTCAATGGAGTTGGAGTGGTGAAAAACCCTTGAAAACCCTTGAAAAACGACTGGAGTAAGAGTGTGTGAGCTCAGGTATTCAAAAATTAGGTTTAGGGTTGAGTTCTAATTGGTATTTATACCCAGGAGAGAGAAAATCGCGCCTGACAGGTGCTTATCGCGCCGCGTCCCCAATTCTCGCGCCGCGATGGATGCTAAAACTGGCACTTTTGAATACAGGGAAAATTATCGCGTCGTGATCCCCAAATCTCGCGCCGCGAAGGCGCTTTTGTGCTGCATCGCGCCGCGATATCTGCCAGGATTTGGCATTTTTGCTTTGAGCTCGACCATGCTTCATCCGTTAGTGACTTTGGACCATTCTTAAGTCGTTTTCTACCATTTATAAGTGATATGCCTGCTTTAGACCTTAAATCACTAGTAATACCATAAAGCACCATAAAACATGTATAAACGACTATAAAACATTCATAAAACGTCCAAATAAGATGTGAGAAATATGCATATAATGCGACACATCAAACCTCCCCACACTTAAACCTTGCTTGCCCTCAAGCAAGTCTGCACTTTAACCAATCTCCATAACCAATCAAATCAAGATGTCAAAATCAATACATGGTTATAAGGGAAGTATCCAACCAAGCGTTGTTGAATACCAAAAGCAAATGCATTTTAAAACTAATGAGCAAAGTTTTAGACGAAATCAGAAAATTCGACTAATCTAGAGTAAAACCATCTTTCGGTTACAATTAGAATCCTCCCTATGCTTATGTTCACCTCTTTAACATTTCTATCACTTCAATTGACCTTAAGCTTGTTCCTACTAAACATACAATCTACTAGCAAGCATAACAACTATTATTGGCAACAAAAGCAATATTCCACAATGATTATTGGTATATTTGTCCACTTAAATACTCACGCCATTGGGTTTCCATTAGGTTTTCATTACGGTATACTTATGAGTCCCTTGACAAAACATACTCCTACGGTCTAGAATTGCAACTCTATCCACACATCGGGTGATCATACGAAAGTGTACTTTAAGTGTCCGGTCAGCGGTTCGCTACGGATACGTGAGGATCGTTAAGAGACATACGCCTGAACTCAAGGTTGGGTTGCATATCCAGAGACCATGCTCTAAACACAAACACATGCGAGAATAAAAAGTTTTATAATTTAACACCCGTGATTTTCGATGAGACCCGTGTAGCGAACTTTCTGACAACCCATCCCAAGTTGGAAGCTTTAGGTGAGCTAGGTAAAACGAAGTTACCCCAAGGACTTACTTGTTCGAATCTCAAAGACCACATTAGCATTAGACTATTAGAAAAAGTTTAAGCGCATTCCCGCATGTGCCACCCATTTGATGCCGAAGCACCCCAGACACCCCGATATAAAGACCAAACATAATGACTAGAGCCACAACCTATAACATAAGAATTAAGGAACGGACATCCGGTGTGCAAACCATATGTTAAGTCAAATTACCACAAGCATATTAAGTACATTTCAAGCTTTTCATGCACACAAGTTGCAAAATCAAATGGAAAACCACAAGCGGTGCCTACCAATACATCATCTAGTGAAGCTATTATTCACATTTGGTTCATCATTAAGGTACAATTTGCAAGCAACCTAGATTATTTGAAGTTCGGAACAAACCTATGGTTTAGAACAAGTCAGTTTATGCATGCTCCTCTTGACATACATTTTCAATATGGTTTGAGAATTCTTAGATATCTCAAAAATGATCCTGGAAAAGGAATTCATATCAAAGGTTGTAAGTCTCATCTTACACTTGAAGCTTATGTTGATTCTGACTGGGCTAGATGCCTTTCTACCAGAAAATCTGTTACTGGTTATGTGGTATATTTGGGTAATTCTGCTATATCTTGGAAGAGTAAAAAACAATCTACAGTAGCTAAGTCCTCTGCTGAAGCAGAATATAGGGCATTAGCTGTTGTAACTTGTGAGATTATGTGGCTCTTAAACTTATTAAAAGATCTTGGCTATGATAAAAATATGTTCCCTGTTTCTATTCATTGTGATAGTAAATATGCTATGCAAATAGCTGCTAATCCTGTTTTTCATGAAAGGACTAAACATTTTGAAATTGATTTACACTTTATAAGGGAGAAGATTACTTGATGCGGAAATGTCCAGATTCACTGAACTGGAGAAACTCAGCGAACTGAAGAAGCTAGTTGAGCTGAAGGAAACTGAACTGATAATGCCATCTGAACAAGCTATGTTGATTCTGCCAGCAGTGGCCCATTTCAGACAAGTCTTTACTGAACCAGTCCAGTCACCAGTAGTAACACTTCTCCAGTGGCAAGATTCTCCAGTGACCAACTCTGGTAATCCACCAGTGAAGCTCTCCAGTGACCAGCTCCAGATGACTGCTCCAGATAAATGCTCGAGTGACCACTACTGAAGGTCCACCAGTGAAGTGCTCCAGATTGTGTCTCCAGTGGAAGTCCAGATATTTGTCTCCAGTTTCCAGATAATAAAGTCTCCACTAAAGTTCCATGTTTGTGGGCCCAACAAAGAAGAATGACAGCTGTTGAAAGGAAGGCGCATGGGACAATGACGTTTCTAACGGTATTGTGGGACCACGTGCAGGGAATATTTCTAGAAGCCACTCTGTCCATTTCTTATTGGTTAATAATTAGTGGCTGTCCTTAGCGCATGTCAGCTTTTGATTATTTTATTATATTTCGTTATTTCCTAGGTAATAGCTTGTGGCTATAAATAGGGGCTTATTTTCTCTTTGTAAAGCAGTTTTTGATGTTGAATGAAATTAATAGAGCAACCTCTATTTCTTACAAAATCTTCTTTTACCTTTAGAGATCTTTTGATCTTGGTGGTTAGGAGTGACCCCTTTATCAATATTTGTGGTGACTTGTTCTTTATCAAATATTGTGGTGAGGTCTAAATCTTCGGTTTCCTTTATCTATAATCGTGGTGGCTAGGCCTTTATCGATTGTAGTGGTGGAGCGGAGTGTTTCCTTTATCCTTGATTCCGGTGGCTTGGCCTTTAAGAATCTCGGTGGTGGATTCTTTTATCTATCATTTTACTTTATTTGTCTTATTCGTTTATTTTATTTCATATAAAACCTAGAAAATACCAAAAATAGTCTTCCGCTGTTATTGTCGCGTGATTTACGCATCAAATTTGGTATTAGAGCCAGGTTTGAAAAGGTTTCTTAATCTTTTTGTCCGTTGGGGTATTGTTTGTCTAGATCTCATTTCGATTTAGTCAGATCTGTTTGTTGAGTGTTTAGATCTAGTTGTTGCTGATATAGATCTGTTAAGTTTGTTGAATATTAATGGCTTTTAGAAGAAATATGACATTAGACGAAGCTCATAATGCTAGGAGAGATAGGCAGATTGAAGATCTACAATAAGCACTTGGTAGAGTTGTTCATATGTTAGAAGATGGTGGTTTAAGGTTTAATAGAGACCATGTTGTTGCCAGTGAAAGAGATTCTGAATCTCAAGGTCCTAGTGAAAGATCTGATAGTACAACTCGAAACTCTATTGATTCTGATGTTCCACATCCTAGAGAAAGACGAAGGAGACATAAGGGTGATGATACTAAAGACATTAAGATAGATCCACCAGATTTTGTTGGTTCTTCTAACCCAGAAGAATATTTTGAATGGGTTCAGGTGATGGATAGGATTATGGAAATAAAAGGTTATGATGATAAAAAGAGTTTTAAGGTTGCCATTATTAAGCTTAAAAAGTATGCTTCATCTTGGTATGATAATATGAAATCTGAAAGGGAGTATAAAGGTAAGAGTAAAATCAAGATCTGGTCCAAACTGAAGGAAGTTATGCAGAAGAGATTTATTCCTCAGTCGTACAAGCAAGATCAGTATCTACTGATGAATAATCTGAAGCAAGGTGCTAAAGAAGTGGTGGAGTATATCAGGGAGTTTGAGCAACTGAAGACAAGAACTGGTGTCAAAGAAACTGAAGAGCATACTATCGCCAGATTCCTTGGTGGGTTGAATGCTATCATTGCTGAGAAGTTTGAATTGCAGCTCATCTAGACTTATGAAGGTGCATGCAAACTGGCCCTCCAAATTGAAAAGCAACTGAAGAAGAAGGTCCAGTACAAACCTTTCACTAAGGTTACTTCCAGCTCCAGTCAACCAGTTACCAGTCAACCAGTTACCAGGCCCAGTGAAAGCTGTCCAGAAACCCTTCAGAGGAAAGGAGAAAGAAACTGGAGGATCAAAAGAACCAGTTGGAAAGAAATGCTTCAAGTGTCATTGTTTTGGTCACTTCCAGGCGCAGTGTCCCAACCAGCGAGCACTCACTGCTAAGGAGATTGAAAGCTTACCAGATGTTGATACTGAAGAAGGTGAACCAGTGTACGATGAAGATGAAGATGAAGAAGCATATGTAGGTGCAGATGTTGGATAAATGCTAGTGGTAAGAAGAGTGATGCATGCTAATGAAGTTGCAACTGATACTGCCCAGTGAGAGAATATTTTTCACTCCAGATGTACTGTTAAAGGCAAGGTGTGTGATCTGATCATTGATGGTGGGAGTTATGCTAATGCTGCTTCAACTTACATGGTAGAGAAACTGAAACTACCTACAGTTAAGCACCCTCGTCCATACAAGTTGCAATGGCTCAGTGAAGGATCTGAGGTAAAAGTTAACCGACAAGTTACTATTCCTTTTTCCATTGGATCTATTTATCAAGATAAAATAGTGTGTGATGTTGTTCCTATGGATGCTTGTCATATATTACTGGGTAGACCTTGGTTATTTGATAATAATGTTTTTCATAATGGTCGTATGAATTCATATTCAGTATTTGTAAGTGGGAAGAAGGTCACTCTGACTTCTTTAAAACCCAATGAAATATTGAGAATTAATAAGAAAAACCAGCCCAGCAAGTCTTTATTTATGTCTCAAACTGAAGTAGAAGAAGAGTTAACTGGAGGCTCTCCAGTTATGATGTTACTGGTACTTGAGCGTACTGAAGAGAAGGAGTTCACTGGAGTCTCCAGTATCCTGAAATCTCTACTGAAGGAATTCACTGATGTTTTCCCAGAAGACCTACCTGAAGGCTTGCCACCAGTAAGAGGAATTGAACACCAGATTGGCCTGGTTCCAGGTTCAGTTCTTCCAAACAAAGCTGCTTATAGGTGTTAACCTACTGAAGCAAAAGAGTTGCAAAGGCAGGTAGATGAGTTGGTTGCCAAAGGTTATGTCAGAGCAAGTATGAGTCCTTGTTCAGTCCCAGCTCTCCTGGTCCCAAAGAAAGATGGTTCGATGAGAATGTGTGTTGATAGCAGGGCCATAAATAATATAACTATTAAGTATAGATATCCCATTCCCAGATTGGATGGTATGCTTGATGAATTACATGGCTCCAGAGTATTTTCCAAGATTGATCTCAGAAGTGGCTATCACCAGATCAAAATGAAAGATGGAGATGAGTGGAAGACTGCATTCAAAATTAAAGGAGGCCTTTATGAATGGTTAGTAATGCCTTTTGGTTTATCTAATGCTCCTAGTACTTTCATGAGACTGATGAATGAAGTTCTCAGGCCACTTATTGGTCAGTTTGTTGTTGTCTATTTTGATGATATTCTGGTATATTCAAAATCTGAAGCTGAACATGTTAATCATTTAAGAGATGTGTTTGATTTACTGAGAAGACACCAGTTATATGGTAAACTGGAGAAATGTGATTTTATGGTAGAGAGTGTGATATTTCTGGGATATGTTGTTTCAGAGGAAGGAATTTCTATGGATCCCTCAAAGGTGGAAGCCATCAGATCATGGCCAGTTCCGACTACAATCACTGAAGTCAGGAGTTTTCACGGACTGGCATCTTTTTACAGAAGGTTTATCAAGAATTTCTCTACAGTTGTGGCCCCAATAACTGACTGTCTAAAGAAAGGTGTGTTTGACTGGCCTAAGTCAGCCCAGTTGGCCTTTGAATCACTGAAGGAAAAGCTCAGTTCAGCTCCAGTTCTATCTTTGCCAGATTTTGATCAGCTGTTTGAATTAGAGTGTGACGCTAGTGAAGTAGGTATTGGTGCAGTTCTGGTACAAGTAGGGCGTCCAGTTGCATACTTCAGTGAAAAACTCAATGGCTCTAAACTGAAGTATAACACTTATGACAAGGAGTCTTATGCAATTATTCGTGCTGTCTCTCACTGGTCACATTATCTAAAGCCAAAGCAGTTTGTCTTATTTTCTGACCATGAAGCACTGAAGTTCATTAATGGTCAACACAAGCTTAATGCCAGACATGCAAAATGGGTGGAATTTTTGCAGTCTTATTCTTTTGTTTCTAAGCATAAAGCTGGAGTGGCTAATGTTGTTGCTGATGCACTGTCCAGACGATATTCACTGTTATCAATTCTGGAAGCAAGAGTTCTTGGATTTTCTTTCATTAAAGAGTTGTATACTGCTGATCCAGACTTTGCTGATCGCCTCACTAAAGCTAACCAGAAAGGACCATTTGTTGTTCAGGATGGTTTCTTATTTAAAAATGGAAAGTTGTGCATTCCCAGGGGTTCAATAAGAGATTTACTGATAAGAGAAGCACATGGAGGAGGTTTAGCTGGCCATTTTAGCATTAACAAAACTGGAGAGATCCTCACTGAACACTTCTACTGACCAAGTCTACTGAAGGATGTCCAGAGCATCATCAGTCGCTGTCCAACTTGTCACCATGCGAAGACAACTTTTCACAAAGGATTGTATACTCCCCTTCCAGTTCCAAGCCAACCATGGGAAGATCTCAGTATGGATTTCATTGTTGCACTGCCCAGAACTCAAAGAGGTAAAGATTCAATAATGGTGGTTGTTGATCGATTTTCAAAAATGGCACATTTCATTGCTTGCAACACAACCAATGATGCTTTAGCAGTAGCAAATTTGTTCTTTAAAGAGATTGTCAGATTACATGGAATCCCCAAGACGATTGTGTCAGATCGAGATGTGAAGTTTCTGAGTTATTTCTGGAAGACCTTGTGGAGATTGATGGGTACCAGATTATTGTTCAGTACGTCTCACCATCCTCAGACTGATGGACAGACTGAAGTCACGAACATAACAATTGGTATGTTATTAAGAACACTGGTGAAAAAAACACTGAAAGATTGGGATCTGAAGCTTGCTTATGCTGAGTTTGCTTTCAACAGAGCTCCTAACTATTCTACCAGTAAATCCCCATTTGAAGTATGTTATGGTGTCAATCCACTGACCCCCATTGATTTAATTCCATTTTCGATTGAGCCAAAAGCAAGTATTGAAGCTGAAGCCAGAGCGAAAGAAGTCAAGAAAATTCATGAAGAAGTGAAGGCCAGAATAGAGAAAGCAAATGCCAGTTACAAGGCCAAGGCAAACAAGAATAGAAAGCAACCCAGTTTTGCACCAGGTGATCTTGTGTGGGTGCATCTGAGAAAAGAAAGGTTTCCAGCCAAGAGGAAGAGTAAACTGATGCCCAGAGCTGAAGGTCCGTTCAAGATTCTGGAAAGATATGGTGATAATGCTTATAAGGTTGAGCTACCTGGAGATATGGCAGTTTCAAGTACTTTTAATGTGGGAGATCTGATGCCTTATTGGAGGATGAGTACCTCGAAGACTTGAGGACAAGTCTCTTTTCAGAGGGGGAGAATGATGCGGAAATGTCCAGATTCACTGAACTGGAGAAACCCAGCGAACTGAAGAAGCTAGCTGAGCTGAAGGATACTGAACTGATAATGCCATCTGAACAAGCCATGTTGATTCTGCCAGCAGTGGGCCATTTCAGACAAGTCTTTACTGAACCAGTCCAGTCACCAGTAGTAACACTTCTCTAGTGGCAAGATTCTCCAGTGACCAACTCTGGTAATCCACCAGTGAAGCTCTCCAGTGACCAGCTCCAGATGACTGCTCCAGATAAATGCTCCAGTGACCACTACTGAAGGTCCACCAGTGAAGTGCTCCAGATTGTGTCTCCAGTGGAAGTCCAGATAATTGTCTCCAGTTTCCAGATAATAAAGTCTCCACTGAAGTTCCATGTTTGTGGGCCCAACAAAGAAGAATGACAGCTGTTGAAAGGAAGGCGCATGGGACAATGACGTTTCTAACGGTATTGTGGGACCACGTGCAGGGAATATTTCTAGAAGCCACTCTGTCCATTTCTTATTGGTTAATAATTAGTGGCTGTCCTTAGCGCATGTCAGCTTTTGATTATTTTATTATATTTCGTTATTTCCTAGGTAATAGCTTGTGGCTATAAATAGGGGCTATTCTCTCTCTCTCTCTCTCTCTCTCTCTCTCTCTCTCTCTCTCTCTCTCTCTGTCTCTCTCTCTCTCTCACTTCTCTCTCTCTCTCTCTCTCTCTCTCTCTCTCTCTCTCTCTCTCTCTCTCTCTCTCTCTCTCTCTCTCTCTCTCTCTCTCTCTCTCTCTCTCTCTCTCTCTCTCTCTCTCTCTCTCTCTCTCTCTCTCTCTCTCTCTCTCTCTCTCTCTCTCTCTCTCTCTCTCTCTCTCTCTCTCTCTCTCTCTCTCTCTCTCTCTCTCTCTCTCTCTCTCTCTCTCTCTCTCTCTCTCTCTCTCTCTCTCTCTCTCTCTCTCTCTCTCTCTCTCTCTCTCTCTCTCTCTCTCTCTCTCTCTCTCTCTCTCTCTCTCTCTCTCTCTCTCTCTCTCTCTCTCTCTCTCTCTCTCTCTCTCTCTCTCTCTCTCTCTCTCTCTCTCTCTCTCTCTCTCTCTCTCTCTCTCTCTCTCTCTCTCTCTCTCTCTCTCTCTCTCTCTCTCTCTCTCTCTCTCTCTCTCTCTCTCTCTCTCTCTCTCTCTCTCTCTCTCTCTCTCTCTCTCTCTCTCTCTCTCTCTCTCTCTCTCTCTCTCTCTCTCTCTCTCTCTCTCTCTCTCTCTCTCTCTCTCTCTCTCTCTCTCTCTCTCTCTCTCTCTCTCTCTCTCTCTCTCTCTCTCTCTCTCTCTCTCTCTCTCTCTCTCTCTCTCTCTCTCTCTCTCTCTCTCTCTCTCTCTCTCTCTCTCTCTCTCTCTCTCTCTCTCTCTCTCTCTCTCTCTCTCTCTCTCTCTCTCTCTCTCTCTCTCTTCACTGCTTTAATTCTTCAATCTCTCTCTCTCTCTCTATCTCTCTATCTCTCTCTCTTTTTCTCTCTCTCTCTCTCTCTCTCTCTCTCACACACACACATATCTGTCTCTCTCTCTCTCTCTCTCTCTCTCTCTCGATATTCATATTGTTTCTGTATAGTTTGTATATCTCTTTGATATACATTCTTATATTCTGTTACTAATCATCATCTGGATGATTAGATTCTGTTTTGTTTAATCTTTGATCTTGGTGGTTAGGAGTGACCCCTTTATCAATATTTGTGGTGACTTGTTCTTTATCAAATATTGTGGTGAGGTCTAAATCTTCGGTTTCCTTTATCTATAATCGTGGTGGCTAGGCCTTTATCGATTGTAGTGGTGGAGCGGAGTGTTTCCTTTATCCTTGATTCCGGTGGCTTGGCCTTTAAGAATCTCGGTGGTGGATTCTTTTATCTATCATTTTACTTTATTTGTCTTGTTCGTTTATTTTATTTCATATAAAACTCAGAAAATATCAAAAATAGTCTTCCGCTGTTATTGTCACGTGATTTACGCATCATTACTTCTGGAATTATAAAGCCAATTAAAATTGAATCTGCTCTTAATATAGCAGATTTGTTTACAAAGAGTCTTACATTTAAAAGTCATAACTTTCTTTGCAATAAACTGGGATTCTTGAACATGTTTAAAGCTAAACTTGAGGGGGGATGTTAAGAAATACAAGTTTTATCTTTAAACTTATACACTTCTTGTTTATTGTAGGACTATTGGTGTTCAGTTTATCTTATTGAGGGACTGCTTATGTGCATTTTAGAAGATAGAAGATACAAGGTCTTTATTGGAAGTATTCTGAAGATGAGGGGTTGTTTTGTAGAAGAGCCAAAGTTAAAGAGTATATATACTCTCTTTCATCAGATTAGGGTTGAATAACCCATTATTTTAAAATGATAACCCTATTATTTCACACACACAAATATGTCTCTCTCTCTCTCTCTCTCGATATTCATATTGTTTCTGTATAGTTTGTATATCTCTTTGATATACATTCTTATATTCTGTTACTAATCATCATCTGGATGATTAGATTCTGTTTAATTTGTTTAATCTTTCGATTTGGTTGTAATAACTTTTAATAATAAAATCTAAATAATAATAACTTTTCTGGTAATATTCTGGTTGATTATTGATATTCTTTCAGATGCTATTTGAAACCAATTGAACAATACCTTTTATTCGAGTTCAACTCTTGAGCTTGAAATTTGTAATGCTCGATCGGGCTCCTTAACGGATTGACGTTAACAACCCCACAACCCATATCGAAAAACTTTGTATGATTTGAGTGTCCCTGAAATTGATAATATTAACTTTTATTATTAAGTGGGGCATCTAACTTCAAACTTTTGACATTTTACTTTCTATGTCATCCCATTCTTGTAACATCCCCAACTTTTCTTTACTAGTTGGCTAATGCCGTTAAGTCAATATTGTGTGTATCGTTGAAGTATAATGTAGTATGTGTTATGAAATGAAGTATAATGTAGTATGTGTTATGAAATGAAGTATAATGTAGTATGTGTTATGAAATGAAGTATAATGTAGTATGTGTTATGAAATGAAGTATAATGTAGTATGTGTTATGAAATGAAGTATAATGTAGTATGTGTTATGAAATGAAGTATAATGTAGTATGTGTTATGAAATGAAGTATAATGTAGTATGTGTTATGAAATGAAGTATAATGTAGTATGTGTTATGAAATGAAGTATAATGTAGTATGTGTTATGAAATGAAGTATAATGTAGTATGTGTTATGAAATGAAGTATAATGTAGTATGTGTTATGAAATGAAGTATAATGTAGTATGTGTTATGAAATGAAGTATAATGTAGTATGTGTTATGAAATGAAGTATAATGTAGTATGTGTTATGAAATGAAGTATAATGTAGTATGTGTTATGAAATGAAGTATAATGTAGTATGTGTTATGAAATGAAGTATAATGTAGTATGTGTTATGAAATGAAGTATAATGTAGTATGTGTTATGAAATGAAGTATAATGTAGTATGTGTTATGAAATGAAGTATAATGTAGTATGTGTTATGAAATGAAGTATAATGTAGTATGTGTTATGAAATGAAGTATAATGTAGTATGTGTTATGAAATGAAGTATAATGTAGTATGTGTTATGAAATGAAGTATAATGTAGTATGTGTTATGAAATGAAGTATAATGTAGTATGTGTTATGAAATGAAGTATAATGTAGTATGTGTTATGAAATGAAGTATAATGTAGTATGTGTTATGAAATGAAGTATAATGTAGTATGTGTTATGAAATGAAGTATAATGTAGTATGTGTTATGAAATGAAGTATAATGTAGTATGTGTTATGAAATGAAGTATAATGTAGTATGTGTTATGAAATGAAGTATAATGTAGTATGTGTTATGAAATGAAGTATAATGTAGTATGTGTTATGAAATGAAGTATAATGTAGTATGTGTTATGAAATGAAGTATAATGTAGTATGTGTTATGAAATGAAGTATAATGTAGTATGTGTTATGAAATGAAGTATAATGTAGTATGTGTTATGAAATGAAGTATAATGTAGTATGTGTTATGAAATGAAGTATAATGTAGTATGTGTTATGAAATGAAGTATAATGTAGTATGTGTTATGAAATGAAGTATAATGTAGTATGTGTTATGAAATGAAGTATAATGTAGTATGTGTTATGAAATGAAGTATAATGTAGTATGTGTTATGAAATGAAGTATAATGTAGTATGTGTTATGAAATGAAGTATAATGTAGTATGTGTTATGAAATGAAGTATAATGTAGTATGTGTTATGAAATGAAGTATAATGTAGTATGTGTTATGAAATGAAGTATAATGTAGTATGTGTTATGAAATGAAGTATAATGTAGTATGTGTTATGAAATGAAGTATAATGTAGTATGTGTTATGAAATGAAGTATAATGTAGTATGTGTTATGAAATGAAGTATAATGTAGTATGTGTTATGAAATGAAGTATAATGTAGTATGTGTTATGAAATGAAGTATAATGTAGTATGTGTTATGAAATGAAGTATAATGTAGTATGTGTTATGAAATGAAGTATAATGTAGTATGTGTTATGAAATGAAGTATAATGTAGTATGTGTTATGAAATGAAGTATAATGTAGTATGTGTTATGAAATGAAGTATAATGTAGTATGTGTTATGAAATGAAGTATAATGTAGTATGTGTTATGAAATGAAGTATAATGTAGTATGTGTTATGAAATGAAGTATAATGTAGTATGTGTTATGAAATGAAGTATAATGTAGTATGTGTTATGAAATGAAGTATAATGTAGTATGTGTTATGAAATGAAGTATAATGTAGTATGTGTTATGAAATGAAGTATAATGTAGTATGTGTTATGAAATGAAGTATAATGTAGTATGTGTTATGAAATGAAGTATAATGTAGTATGTGTTATGAAATGAAGTATAATGTAGTATGTGTTATGAAATGAAGTATAATGTAGTATGTGTTATGAAATGAAGTATAATGTAGTATGTGTTATGAAATGAAGTATAATGTAGTATGTGTTATGAAATGAAGTATAATGTAGTATGTGTTATGAAATGAAGTATAATGTAGTATGTGTTATGAAATGAAGTATAATGTAGTATGTGTTATGAAATGAAGTATAATGTAGTATGTGTTATGAAATGAAGTATAATGTAGTATGTGTTATGAAATGAAGTATAATGTAGTATGTGTTATGAAATGAAGTATAATGTAGTATGTGTTATGAAATGAAGTATAATGTAGTATGTGTTATGAAATGAAGTATAATGTAGTATGTGTTATGAAATGAAGTATAATGTAGTATGTGTTATGAAATGAAGTATAAAGTAGTATGTGTTGTGGTAAGAAGGGTAACGTAGTGTTTTTATATGAAGTAGCATGTAGAATCTTGAAATGCAGTATGACGTAGTTTATGTTATTGTGTGCATGTATTAATGGCTTGCTCATCTAGTTCACTAGACTTGTTAAAGTTGCCATGACACGTGCACGTTTAAGGGCCCAAACGTAAAGCAGTAAACGTAGTAAATGTTTAGGTAATGCAGTCACCTAAACTAAATAATGCAGGATCGAGCTCGTTAAACTTTGATGCAGGAAAGTGTTAAGCTTAACCCGTACTTGCCCTAGCCCGGCTAAGTGCGTTGACGTAGTTGTTGCTTGGGTGGCTCCTTGCAACATGGTCTTTATAATGCAGGGCGAGTAATACGAGGGGTTTGACCAACCTCCACATACGGATTACTCTTGGATTGGCTTGCCATTCCTTAACGACGCTTGATGTACAACCGTGTGGGGTTTGTCATCTAGTCGGGTGTAACTTATGTTACACATTAACGCAGTTAATAACGTAGTAAAGCAGTTAACGTAGTAAAGCAGTTAATGTTATAAAGCAGTTAAAACGTAGTAAAGCAGTCAATGTAGAAAGCAGTTATGTGGTTAATCGTGTGTAATGAAGTAATGCAGGATAGGCACATTTAGGATGATATCCTATTTGATATGAAGTTGATATGCAGTTTGTGTGTTGTGTGTGGTGCCTAATGAGCTTGTCTAATAATGAAGAAATGTTTTAATTGGACAAATGCTTTTAAATTAGTGTGATCTTACTTAGCTATTCTTATAGCTAACACTTGTTTCTTTAATGTGGTTGTTCCTCAGGTTTAGCTTGATGGACTAGTGACGCAGGACTTGTGAGCTTGGGTAGATGCAATGAAGGAGCCTTAGCTACCCATAGACGATTCTTTCTTAGACTTTTAGTTACATTTCGTACTTAATGTCGAATTTATGTAGTGTCGTGTGAACGGTTGTTTTATGTTGGGCAACCGTTGGGTTTTCATATGAACTATTGTTTGATATGGCATGTAACACCAACAAAACGCAGAAACCGAAATGTTTTATCGGTTTTGACTTTTAAAGTCTTTTCTTCCGCAATTTGACACCGTTAGGTGAAAGTTTTTGAAAACCCATATTTTTAAACGTCGGTTGTACCGCAACTGTAACATATTTTAAAAATATGGGTTTTCAAAAACTTTCACCTAACGGTGTCAAATTGCGGAAGAAAAGACTTTAAAAGTCAAAACCGATAAAACATTTCGGTTTCTGCGTTTTGTTGGTGTTACATGCCATATCAAACAATAGTTCATATGAAACCCAACGGTTGCCCAACATAAAACAACCGTTCACACGACACTACATAAATTCGACATTAAGTACGAAATGTAACTAAATGTCTAAGAAAGAATCGTCTATGGGTAGCTAAGGCTCCTTCATTTCATAACACATGCTACATTATACTTCATTTCATAACACATGCTACATTATACTTCATTTCATAACACATGCTACATTATACTTCATTTCATAACACATGCTACATTATACTTCATTTCATAACACATGCTACATTATACTTCATTTCATAACACATGCTACATTATACTTCATTTCATAACACATGCTACATTATACTTCATTTCATAACACATGCTACATTATACTTCATTTCATAACACATGCTACATTATACTTCATTTCATAACACATGCTACATTATACTTCATTTCATAACACATGCTACATTATACTTCATTTCATAACACATGCTACATTATACTTCATTTCATAACACATGCTACATTATACTTCATTTCATAACACATGCTACATTATACTTCATTTCATAACACATGCTACATTATACTTCATTTCATAACACATGCTACATTATACTTCATTTCATAACACATGCTACATTATACTTCATTTCATAACACATGCTACATTATACTTCATTTCATAACACATGCTACATTATACTTCATTTCATAACACATGCTACATTATACTTCATTTCATAACACATGCTACATTATACTTCATTTCATAACACATGCTACATTATACTTCATTTCATAACACATGCTACATTATACTTCATTTCATAACACATGCTACATTATACTTCATTTCATAACACATGCTACATTATACTTCATTTCATAACACATGCTACATTATACTTCATTTCATAACACATGCTACATTATACTTCATTTCATAACACATGCTACATTATACTTCATTTCATAACACATGCTACATTATACTTCATTTCATAACACATGCTACATTATACTTCATTTCATAACACATGCTACATTATACTTCATTTCATAACACATGCTACATTATACTTCATTTCATAACACATGCTACATTATACTTCATTTCATAACACATGCTACATTATACTTCATTTCATAACACATGCTACATTATACTTCATTTCATAACACATGCTACATTATACTTCATTTCATAACACATGCTACATTATACTTCATTTCATAACACATGCTACATTATACTTCATTTCATAACACATGCTACATTATACTTCATTTCATAACACATGCTACATTATACTTCATTTCATAACACATGCTACATTATACTTCATTTCATAACACATGCTACATTATACTTCATTTCATAACACATGCTACATTATACTTCATTTCATAACACATGCTACATTATACTTCATTTCATAACACATGCTACATTATACTTCATTTCATAACACATGCTACATTATACTTCATTTCATAACACATGCTACATTATACTTCATTTCATAACACATGCTACATTATACTTCATTTCATAACACATGCTACATTATACTTCATTTCATAACACATGCTACATTATACTTCATTTCATAACACATGCTACATTATACTTCATTTCATAACACATGCTACATTATACTTCATTTCATAACACATGCTACATTATACTTCATTTCATAACACATGCTACATTATACTTCATTTCATAACACATGCTACATTATACTTCATTTCATAACACATGCTACATTATACTTCATTTCATAACACATGCTACATTATACTTCATTTCATAACACATGCTACATTATACTTCATTTCATAACACATGCTACATTATACTTCATTTCATAACACATGCTACATTATACTTCATTTCATAACACATGCTACATTATACTTCATTTCATAACACATGCTACATTATACTTCATTTCATAACACATGCTACATTATACTTCATTTCATAACACATGCTACATTATACTTCATTTCATAACACATGCTACATTATACTTCATTTCATAACACATGCTACATTATACTTCATTTCATAACACATGCTACATTATACTTCATTTCATAACACATGCTACATTATACTTCATTTCATAACACATGCTACATTATACTTCATTTCATAACACATGCTACATTATACTTCATTTCATAACACATGCTACATTATACTTCATTTCATAACACATGCTACATTATACTTCATTTCATAACACATGCTACATTATACTTCATTTCATAACACATGCTACATTATACTTCATTTCATAACACATGCTACATTATACTTCATTTCATAACACATGCTACATTATACTTCATTTCATAACACATGCTACATTATACTTCATTTCATAACACATGCTACATTATACTTCATTTCATAACACATGCTACATTATACTTCATTTCATAACACATGCTACATTATACTTCATTTCATAACACATGCTACATTATACTTCATTTCATAACACATGCTACATTATACTTCATTTCATAACACATGCTACATTATACTTCATTTCATAACACATGCTACATTATACTTCATTTCATAACACATGCTACATTATACTTCATTTCATAACACATGCTACATTATACTTCATTTCATAACACATGCTACATTATACTTCATTTCATAACACATGCTACATTATACTTCATTTCATAACACATGCTACATTATACTTCATTTCATAACACATGCTACATTATACTTCATTTCATAACACATGCTACATTATACTTCATTTCATAACACATGCTACATTATACTTCATTTCATAACACATGCTACATTATACTTCATTTCATAACACATGCTACATTATACTTCATTTCATAACACATGCTACATTATACTTCATTTCATAACACATGCTACATTATACTTCATTTCATAACACATGCTACATTATACTTCATTTCATAACACATGCTACATTATACTTCATTTCATAACACATGCTACATTATACTTCATTTCATAACACATGCTACATTATACTTCATTTCATAACACATGCTACATTATACTTCATTTCATAACACATGCTACATTATACTTCATTTCATAACACATGCTACATTATACTTCATTTCATAACACATGCTACATTATACTTCATTTCATAACACATGCTACATTATACTTCATTTCATAACACATGCTACATTATACTTCATTTCATAACACATGCTACATTATACTTCATTTCATAACACATGCTACATTATACTTCATTTCATAACACATGCTACATTATACTTCATTTCATAACACATGCTACATTATACTTCATTTCATAACACATGCTACATTATACTTCATTTCATAACACATGCTACATTATACTTCATTTCATAACACATGCTACATTATACTTCATTTCATAACACATGCT
The DNA here is from genome assembly GCA_034093135.1 of Erigeron breviscapus. NCBI lineage: Eukaryota > Viridiplantae > Streptophyta > Magnoliopsida > Asterales > Asteraceae > Erigeron > Erigeron breviscapus. The sequence goes on from CM067168.1 coordinate 76,727,782, forward strand.
ACATTATACTTCATTTCATAACACATGCTACATTATACTTCATTTCATAACACATGCTACATTATACTTCATTTCATAACACATGCTACATTATACTTCATTTCATAACACATGCTACATTATACTTCATTTCATAACACATGCTACATTATACTTCATTTCATAACACATGCTACATTATACTTCATTTCATAACACATGCTACATTATACTTCATTTCATAACACATGCTACATTATACTTCATTTCATAACACATGCTACATTATACTTCATTTCATAACACATGCTACATTATACTTCATTTCATAACACATGCTACATTATACTTCATTTCATAACACATGCTACATTATACTTCATTTCATAACACATGCTACATTATACTTCATTTCATAACACATGCTACATTATACTTCATTTCATAACACATGCTACATTATACTTCATTTCATAACACATACTACATTAACATTTAGGCTTACAAGCCTCACACATAACACACATTAACTACATATAAGCATTAAATCTAGAATAGACTTAACGATACACACAATATTGACTTAACGGCATTAGCCAACTAGTAAAGAAAAGTTGGGGATGTTACATTTCTCAATTTAACAAGATATCTTGATCTATTGTATATACATGTAACAACAATTTGAGATATCAATAGATATTACTCCCTTACAATAAAACACCACATACATTTAAAATTAAGAATGGAGTCATCTAAAGTCATGGACATAGCCAGAAAAGATATATAGTTTGACAGGTATTTTTTGGTCCATTTAGTTGCCCCTTATATGCTACTTTTGTTTGCACCATCATTTGTTTCGTTGGAAAGGAAAACTTGCATAACCTTTATTCAACTTTGGTGGATGTAATTATTACTTGCAACAATCTCTTGTACTTGATTATGAGCTTCTAAACATCTTCCAAGATTCACTAATCATCAAGACTGTTAAATACTCAAACCCTAATCATTCATAGTTTAAACCAAATAGTTGTATTATAAAATTATATACTCCCTCCGTCCCATTAATAGTGTCCACTTTTTAATTTTCAAAGTCCTTTCTTTACAACTTTGACCAAAAATATTTTTATTTGTATTGCGTAATACTTGATGAAAGTTATATGAATAGATAGAGGTTTAGATGTGTTTTCATTTGGTATAACTTTCGCCAAGTATTATTTAATACAATAAAAAATATTTAAGGTCAAACTTAGAAAAAATAGACTTTGAATATTCAAAACTGGACACAATTAGTGGGACGGAGGGAGTAGCATTTTTACAAAGATGCATGTTTTACAAAAGATATACCTTTGACATCTTGTACATAAGATTTACGCAAGTTTTACATCATTTTATATACCTTTAGTACAAAACATATAACACCATTGTTGTATTCAATTGTTGTGTTTGTCTAATTAGTGATCTTATAACTTTGAGTCTAACAAGTTTTATTAATAAAGAAAAAGGTTTAACACAAGATCTGGTCATGTTTTTATATATCAACGTACTACTTCATGTAACACTCATGTTTATTATATGTAATGTAATTCTTATTAATTATTGACCGAATAGAGATACTCCAAAGTTGAAACAACTTTATAGGTAAAGTTGGATGATCTTGACCATTGGATTAAAACTAAGGGTTAAGATTTAAAGATGATTTTTGAATCTTGACCCTTGATTTTAATCCAATTGTCAAAATTCTTCAACTTTACCTATAAAGTTATTTTCAAATTTAGGGGATCTTAATCCTTATTGACTTGTATATGTGTTTATAGCTTGTCATAATTTCCCAAAAACTTTGACTCCTTCCAATAATCACGAGATCAGTTGATTGTCAATTTTGTCATATCAGCGTCATGTTGGTAACTTTAAATTGGGACACCCATGCTAATAACACTACATGACTTCCTGCATCACTTTATTTTACACACATATATATAAACTCCGCCTAAAATTGATGAGACAAAATGATATCATCAGTTAAGCGACATATCAAAACTGATGAGGCAATCGACGAGTAGTGCCAATGGTTTTTCTTTTGTGAAACAACCGACGTAACAAGCGACAAGGCCGTCGGTAGGGGTGTTAAAAGTTAATCTACACAATTTATATTTTTGTTTTGTATTTTACCTATTTTAGCCCTAAAAAGCATCAATATCATTACCTATTTTACCTATTTTACATATATTCAAAGGTTGTAATAATCACACTAATAACAGATTTGAACGAATCAATATCATTACAACACTCGGAATTAACAACATTCATATTTTTCAATGCCAAAATTAACAATTACATTGAACATGAAAGTGGTCCTAAAATATTAAGCCCTATAAAGCACATCACATGCCCTTCTTACCAACCCTTTTTATGTGGCACCACATATATTCTAAGGTCTAAATTATTCACTAAAACAAATCTTTTGTCCCCAAAAGCCCTAACAATAACCACTTTCTTTAATTCATAAAACCATTATACTCTTAGAAAAGGTAGAAACATCCCTTTTTATTATTATTTTTCTATTTCTACTTATATTTTTAAAGAAAACAGTAAGATAAGGACACACAAAAGTAGTATAAAATTTGTGTCGAAAGTATCGTTTTAAACATTTGCATTTCATATATAGATCATAGTTCGAATACTTTTTAGCTTAATATATTTCATTTGTCGAGTAGGTTGATGCTTTTGCAATTTACACGGGCTTTTGCTTCGTCCGACCCAAAATACTAGTAGCCCAACTGCTACCTTTGACCTGTTGCTTAAGTTTGTAAAGATTTGAAGGTACATAACAAAAACAACATACAAAAAGGTATTATAAAAAGAAATGCTAAAATAATAAACGTTTTATAAACAAATCTTTATAAACACATATGTTATGTGAGGTGGTCCAATCAATAAACATAAAGAATGAAAGAGAGAGAAACCTAAACATGATTTAATTGATAGAAATTGTATTTTGTAAAATGTTTGTAAATCCAGAAAACGTAACCCTAAAATTATAAATTATACGAAAGATCACACACCTTCTCTATAACAGATAAAGTCATCCAGGGTTAAACCAATATTTTAAATTACTTATTTATCCTTTAAACCCTTTACTGGTTAATTAAGTATATGTATTGTTAGATATTTTAGCGTAATTGGGCCGACTAATTGACCAATATTGTCATAGTAAGACATCATATAGGTTTGGAGGTGCGAAATGGACACTTATCTGAATTTGTTATGACATTAGGGGCGAAGCCCTTGACTGTAATGATATTAAGGAGATTTAAAAACCTTGAAACTTCGTAATCTTTAAGGATTAATATTAATGAGATTTCCCTTCATTGGTCATGATCTTCTTCTCTTCGCTGGGTTTTTTTTCTCAAACACTCACGCACCAAAAAATCTCAATCCCTGATTGTATCCGATTAAAATATTTAGGTGAACTGCCAAATTTGATTCCATCTGAAACTAAACACGCCTTCAGAGTTTTTGTATATACGGTTTGTTCGTTTTAGTGAACATCCCCAACACAAATAACAGAAAGTACGTTACGTGACATGACAATTTTAAATTTACTCACAGTTTATAGCGATTAAAATCACTCAAATATATTTGTTTTATATAGAATATTATAGATTACTCGTTTAAGTTTTATAACCAGTAAAGTCACTTTCGTTTCCATCAACATACATACAAAAATGATAGAGAATGGAGCTTTTGTAATGCGCCAAAATGACGATGAATCGACCCATTAACAAAAAGGTGTTCATTTTTTCTTGAATTTCACTAATGTGTTTAGATTTTGTCTAAGTAAGGCCATTTGTTAAAAGGACTATTTCTTCCCCATTTCTTTTAGCCACATTCACTACATCCTTAAAGTTTTTATTATTGTCTATATTTTTACACAAAGTTAAATAAATATCTTTTAACACTTAGAATATTTATACCTTTAGTCCTTAAAACAGTAAAAAATTCAAAATTTCTACACATGTAGTTCCTGAAACGGTAAAATATTTACAATATTTACACATTTGGTCCCTAAAACAGTCAAAAGCTAAAAATATTAACATTTCTAGTCCTTGAAACGGCCAAAATTCAAATTATTCACTCTATTTATACAGGGACATTTCATCCTACTCAAACACGACAATTTCAATCTTTCTCTTGAATATTAAACTTCCATTTTCACTTTTAAATGACATCTCTAGATGCTTATGAACCATCTAGAGAGAGAGATTAATTACCATCTCATTTTTGTTTTTTGTCACAAATAAATTAGTAACTCGTATTATAGCTTGATTATTTATGAAGCGGCCTAAGTTATGGATTTGAGAAAATTCATACATCGAAAGAGATAAGTTCATATAATAATTTATAAAAGAGAATATAACATCAATATCCAACAAATCATAAACAAATCTTATTTTAGCCAAGTTTCGCATTGCGATTTCTGGGTTTCTCATTGCGATTTTGGGTTTTTGTTTGCGATTTTGCATTTTTTGTTGTGATTTTGCGAATCTAATTGCGATTTTGCTTTGGGTATTTGGTGAAAACTGAAAAAAATTGGCTTAAATGATATATAATTATGAATATTTGGGTTTCTAAGCTATTTTCTGTAATTTTAATAATTTAATTTGTTATTGACTATTATGTCCTTCTTCTTCTACATTAAAAATTAAAAATACGTGTTTACATTTTTTCTATCATCTAACGTTACTACATTTATTTATCATCTAACGTTACAAACCTATAAAAAAAACTAAACATTGTATTGAAACAACCATCATTGGGCGATTATCTTAAGAAATAGAAATAGTGTGACTAATGAACACTGCATTGAAATAGTATATCGCATCGTTGCGATTTTGATTTTCTTTTGCAATTTTGACTTTTCGTTGTGAGTTTGACTTTTCGTTGTGATTTTGTCTTTTCGTTAAAATTTATGGTTTCTCGTTTCGATTTTCCGAGTTTCGCGTTGCAGTTTCCGGGTTTCTCATTGCGATTTTGGGTTTTGTTTGCGATTTTGAGTTTTCGATTGCGATTTTGCGATCTGATTGTGATTTTTTTGCATTTTTTCATACGATTTTGTTGGGTATTTAATGAAAATTGAAGAAAGCTTGACTAAAATAATACGGAGTATATCTTTATGAATTTGTGGGTATTTAAGCTATTTTCTCTTTATATAATCCGATAATGTTATGGAGTTGTATTCCAAGCACACGAGATGCTCTTAGACATGAAAAATGCAAGTATGTGTAACATTTCCAAAGTACAAAGATTACTCGTTTGACAAAGATTTGCAAATGTAATTATGGAATTCCAATTATGTCCCTTAGAAATTAGAATGCTACCTTTTTGTAAACCATGGTTAAATATCTTTTTTTTACAGGTTAATTTCAACAGTCGAACTCGCATTCCGAAGATACCTTCACGAGTAAGATGCGAGACACCACCTTTATGAGAAAATACCGTCGGTGAGGAACCTGAGGCTCGAACCCGAGACCTCAGTAAAACTCACCCGGGGCCCGCATAGCGGATTAAGGAAAATACCTCTGGCCACTGGGGTTTAACCAAGTGGTTCATGGTTAAATATCTACTCTTCTTTTATATATAACCCAACATAATTCTCTCTCTCTCACACCATTTGACTACAACTGACTTCTCTCTTTCTTCCCATTCCATGACAACTTCTTTCTTAAAAAAAAACCAAACACACACACACACAAACAATCTTGTTTTTTATAAATAAAAATTATGGCGGAGACGCCAGAAACAACAACAACAACCAAGGCAATGCCGGAGAAGAAAAAAGAGCAAACGTTGCCGTTTTATAAGCTGTTTTCATTTGCAGATAAACTTGATTGTTCTCATGATCTTTGGTAGCATTGGTGCCATTATTCATGGATCTTCCATGCCTTTTTTCTTCCTTTTGTTCGGTCAAATGGTCAACGGTTTCGGTAAAAACCAGTCTGACTTAATCACCATGACTCATGAAGTCTCCAAGGTTTTTAACTTTTTATTATTCATTACATTACATTTTACATGTATATATATATATACAAATTATATATGTATAGTTTCATTGAGATCTGAATGTTGTTTTTTTGTTGTAATTTAATGCAGTATGCTTTGTATTTTGTTTATCTCGGATTGGTCGTGTGTGTATCTTCCTACGCAGGTGAGAAGCTAATAAGAATCTATGTGGTGTCGAATACTAACTATTAACTACTAACTTTTCGTGAAAAAATAAATAAAAATAATAGTACTGAATTTGGATTATATTTAAAAGTCGCAAATTCTAGTTTAATAACAGTACGATAATTTGCTGTTTACAAAATTAATTGTAACTCGTAATAAGAATTATTTGTGACAAAAATGTCGTGTATAAATTATCTTTTAAATAAATTTATCAAAAAATTGCTAGACAAACAAACTTTTAATTATTTATACTAGTAAATATGAATACTCAATTAAATTAGTTTCTATTTTTCTAGACCATGTCACATGTTACATATGTTTATCAACATTTGTTTATGAAGTACATCATTTTTCTTATAATATATACATATTGTTACAAGATGAGTATTTTTGTTATGTTATGTAATATGTATGTATATTTAAGCCAGTTGAGCAATTAGGATCAGGTGCACGTGGGTTACTTGTTATCCTTTGTCCTTTTGGTCAAAGTTTTGATTTTTCGATATGTATGTTTCAGTCACATCCACATCATTTTTAAATTTATTAGTTTTTGTTTTTTTGTTGAGAAATTTACAAGTAATTTAATTAATGTGAGAAATTAACAGAAATAGGATGTTGGATGTATACTGGAGAAAGGCAAGTGAGTGCATTAAGGAAAAGGTACTTGGAGGCAGTTTTGAAACAGGATGTGGGCTTTTACGATACGGATGCTAGAACGGGCGATATCGTTTTTAGCGTATCGACTGATACACTACTTGTTCAAGATGCCATTAGCGAAAAGGTAAACATGATGTTACACATTTTTGGATAAATATGAGAGTTTTAGTGTTTAGAAAGCTATATATATGTGTATATATATACTTTTGAAACTTTTTAGTAATATTATTTTGTGGTGCACTTTTATCAGATAGGACAGGGTACATCTGTATAAAACATAATGTCGTGTCGTTGTGTATAGAGAATATTAGTTGTGTATCACACCCCTTATAATTCTGAAGAATTTTGTTGTTTAACATTAGGCATTCAACTGATACATTCTCAATTTGCTATGGGTTAACATTAGGTCGGAAACTTTATCCATTATTTATCAACATTTTTGGCTGGATTGGTGGTTGGTTTCGTGTCCGCATGGAAGTTAGCTCTTCTAAGTGTTGCAGTAATTCCAGGGATCGCCTTTGCAGGCGGATTATATGCTTATACACTTACGGGTCTCACTTCTAAAAGCCGTGATTCGTATGCCAATGCCGGCATCATCGCCGAGCAGGTAATCTTATTTCTTGGCCTATATGGCTATATATATACTTGACTTGTAACACGTTGATAAAGTAATAAAACAACTTGGAAATTTTGACAATTCAAGCTTTTGTGACAAGTTTCATAGCACTATGATTTTCTTTAAAATTTCACTTGACTTTCCCTATCTTAATAAATTATTTAGTTACTTTATGAGCACCATTGACACTAAAGTACTTTCAAAGTTTATGTGATCATATATTAAATAGCATGCTCTACAGTAATAAGAACACTTTGCTTTATATGTTACTTTTAATTTTACCCCTTCACTTTTAACTTATTGTTTCCTTAGTGTGGTATGAATCAACTACTAATATAATGATATACATTTATTAAGTTGTGAATCACAAGTCTAAAATGTTTATTGTTATGTATGATGATTAGGCTATTGCACAAGTAAGAACAGTGTACTCGTATGTCGGTGAGACTAAGGCCCTTGACTCGTATTCGGATGCAATACAACACACTCTTAAGCTTGGTTACAAGGCCGGTATGGCAAAGGGTTTGGGACTGGGATGTACGTATGGAATTGCGTGCATGTCATGGGCGCTTGTGTTCTGGTATGCCGGGGTTTTTATTAGGAACGGGCAAACAGATGGTGGAAAAGCGTTCACTGCTATTTTCTCTGCTATTGTTGGTGGCATGTAAGATTTGTACTATACTTATCTTGTTTTTTGAATGATCATTGTTCAAGTATAGTTAAAGTAAGTCTATGGTAACAGGAGTTTAGGTCAATCGTTTTCGAATCTTGGAGCATTCAGTAAAGGCAAAGCTGCTGGATATAAGTTATTGGAAATGATTAACCAAAAGCCAACTATAGTTCAGGACTCTACAGAAGGGAAGTGTTTAACAGAGGTTAATGGCAATATCGAGTTTAAAGAAATATCTTTCAGTTACCCTTCAAGGCCAGATGTCCTTATCTTTAGAAATTTCTCCATTTTCTTCCCTGCTGGAAAGACGGTAGCTGTTGTTGGTGGTAGTGGATCTGGTAAAAGCACTGTTGTCTCACTGATCGAAAGGTTTTACGACCCTAATCAAGGTAAATCAGACAAGTCTTCCTGTTTTTCAAAGTTATGACTAGAGGTTTCAGTTTCGACGTGTTAACTTATGAATGAGTTAATTTGGCTCATGTTTCATCTAACATAGGCCAAATGAATTAAGTTAGCTAAAACAGAACGGGCCAAAGTATTTTTAATATGGTTACAATCTCTTAAAAGGCTAAATCATTGTATTCAAAAATCTAGATTTTGCATTGCAATAACATGTTTATGTAATCTCATTAATCTATTAGTCTCATTATAGAAATTTCAAGAAAATGGACCGTAAGTGTTCGTGGGTCAACCCAACTTGACTATGCTCATTTTGATCCGGAATAAAAAATTGGCCAGTTACGACCTCTACTAACCCCCCACCCTCCCACCCCCACATTACCCACCTTGCCACCTCTAGTTATCACCATCACAATTTTTTTTGAATTAATGCCAAGTTATTTATATTCCGGGTTATGCAGGGCAAATACTGCTAGACAATGTGGACATTAAGACCCTGCAGCTACAATGGTTACGCGATCAAATTGGTCTAGTGAACCAAGAACCTGCACTTTTTGCCACAACTATCCTTGAAAACATACTTTATGGAAAGCCCGATGCAACCACAGCTGAAGTCGAGGCTGCAACCTCTGCAGCTAATGCTCATAGCTTCATCACCTTACTTCCAAATGGCTACAATACCCAAGTAGGGGAGCGTGGAGTCCAGCTATCTGGTGGTCAAAAACAAAGAATTGCAATCGCTAGAGCAATGTTGAAAAACCCAAAAATCCTCCTCCTTGATGAAGCAACCAGCGCCCTTGATTCAGGTTCCGAGAGCATTGTTCAAGAAGCTCTTGACCGGTTAATGGTTGGAAGAACAACGGTTGTGGTTGCACATCGGTTATCTACCATAAGAAATGTTGATTCAATATCAGTCATTCAACAAGGACAAATTGTGGAGTCAGGAACACATGAAGAACTAATTTCAAAACCAGGAGCCTATGCATCTTTAATAAGATTCCAAGAAATGGTGGGAAATCGAGACTTTTCAAATCCTTCAACTCACCGTACACGTTCATCACGTTTGAGCAATTCATTGTCCACAAAATCTCTTAGCCTCAGGTCCGGGAGCTTAAGAAATTTAAGCTATCAATATAGTACAGGTGCTGATGGGCGTATAGAAATGATATCCAATGCTGAAACAGATAGAAAAAATCCAGCTCCAAGAGGGTATTTTTTCCGTCTTCTGAAATTAAATGCTCCCGAATGGCCTTATTCGATAATGGGCGCTGTAGGATCAATTCTATCTGGATTTATTGGTCCAACTTTCGCTATTGTAATGAGTAATATGATTGAAGTTTTTTACTTCAATAACCCTGCTCGAATGGAAAGAAAAACCAAGGAATATGTTTTCATATACGTTGGAGCCGGCTTATACGCTGTCGTTGCATACTTAATCCAACATTACTTCTTTAGTATTATGGGAGAGAACCTTACTACGAGAGTAAGACGAATGATGCTTTCAGGTATACTCTATTTGCATACATTCTTTCCGTTTAAATTATATAACAAGTGTTGTAATTATCGTTTCCTTTTTATAGCGATAATGAGGAATGAAGTTGGATGGTTCGATGAGGAGGAGCATAATTCTAGTTTAGTCGCAGCCCGTTTAGCCACAGATGCTGCAGATGTGAAATCAGCAATAGCTGAGAGGATATCAGTTATATTGCAGAACATGACATCTCTTCTCACTTCATTTGTAGTTGCATTCATTGTAGAATGGAGAGTCTCACTTCTCATTCTTGGCACTTTCCCTCTTCTTGTTCTTGCCCATTTTGCTCAGGTAATTTACTCTCATCAATAATCCCTCTATTATTGTTCTAAAGGGCTAATCTATGGTATTAAAAAAAATTAAAATAATTGATACACCTAAAATGTGCTGAAGTATGAGAAAATGGTTAAGCCATGTTTCAAATGATAGACATACATAATTAAAAAAAAAAAAACCATTTTTTTTTGTGTCAAACTCTACTTCGCGTATGCGACATTTTTTAGCAAGGAGAAACCGGAAATTTTATTTACAAAGGCAATTACTTATACAAGTAAAAACTCATTAAAAAGTTCAGAAATCCACGGTTATTAAGTTAACTTATTATAAGTAATAAGATCTTAGATAGAAGAAACTTAAAATAAGTAGATAAAACCACCAAAGTTGATTATCTTTTGATATAACTTTGTGAAACTAGGCATGTGGAGACATAGAATTTTATGTATTTAATTATAGCTGTACTTGAAAGAGAAGATCATCAATTTTGATAATATAAGAATCTTGGTTTTGGGTAATATTATCTGTGATATTAAACGACAAGAACGTATATTCAAAGTGGGCAGAAATCAAGCTAGTGCACTCCATGTGCTACCTCAATTTGGGTTCATACTTTCCCGAAACTCACACCAGACTGCCATATATAAATACACAATTATACATTATATATAACACACACACTCTCTTGCTTCAATAAAGGATCCACATTTTGCATTTGAAAATTTATAGTGCTCTTATGACCACTACAAAGATTTTGTAAATGATTCCTTTTAAGCCCATTAACTATATCAATGCCACTAGGGGTGAGCAAAAACCGAACCGAAAACCGAAAAAATCATAAAAACCGAAAAAATCCGAACCGAAAACCGAAAAAATCATAAAAACCGAAAAATCCGAACCGAAAAACCGAAAACCGAAAAAACCAAAAACCATTGGTTTTGGTTTTCCAAAAACCGAAAGTTATGGTTCGGTTTTGGTTTCTAATGAAAAACCGAACCATAAAAACCGAACCGAACCAAAAATATATATTGTTTACTTTATTTTATATTTATATCATTTTATTATTAATTTTGGTAAATATGTTAATATATTTGCATTTTTAAGTGTATATAATAATATCATTTATATGTTTAAGTGAAAATACACAACAAGATTGATTTGCTTTAATAAATGTATAATTAAACAACGCGTAAAAGATATAAATAGTTATATATAAAATTCGTTTGAAGTTTGTACAACTTACTTTTATGGATTTGATGTCATTGTTGTAGTGTTATTGTTGCTAATATTGTTTTGAAAACTTGTTGAAATTAATTATGATGTAATTATAGGGTATAAACTTATAAACTTTTCAAGCTTAATTTGACCCAAACCACAAGTGGTTAAAAACCGACTAAAACCGAAAAACCGAACCGAAATAGACCCAAACCGAAAAAACCGAAACCCAATGGTTTTGGTTTTCAAAAACCGAATTATAACGGTTCGGTTTTCGGTTTAATCAAAAACCGACCCAAACCGAACCGTACTCACCCCTAACCCTAAATGCCACTAATCAACATTTTTTTCTCTTGGTTGACTTGATATTTCTCGAGTCATTGCAACACTTCCCTTATTTTCACCACCACCTAATATACACTTCCCTTATTTTCACCACCACCTAATATATATATATATATATATAATATATATGTATATATTGAATAGAGAGGTGATCCACCAATCAAGCTTCCTGTTATTATACGATAGAACCCTGAAATATGTTTAGTGGTATACGGCTAGTTATATCAGTTAAAAAGTCCGGGGTGAGAAATTGACAAGATAGATAACAGAGGACATATAGCCTTAATTTATTACAAAATTTACTAAGAAAAAAAAAGAAGACAATGTTGGATGTGAATGGCACGAGTGTTGGCAGAGATAGATTCTTAATCCCGTGAACATTGCACGCCTTTTCTTATTTATAAACTAACACCATGCATTGCATTATTTATCCTTTTTGGTATTCAACTTTCACGGTTCCATTCGTAATTTTCAAGTGTTGTCAGATTGTATTTATACATTATGCCAATTAGCCTCTGGCCCCATCTTGTGTTGCTTTCTTTCTTCTATATATCTCAATGTATATTTGCGGTATGATTTAGATTAACCGACATTCTGGAAGTGAGATAACGCTCAGTGACCATAAGGTCCTGGTGTCGGAATATGATCAAGTAGTTTTACTGATGGCACGATGATAATCTAGTCGTGTGATCCAAAATTTTCCAATAACAAAAAATTAAAAAATAAAATTCAAGCCCAAAGCATTGACACTATTATTCTACACCACCAACCACATTGTCTCGATCTCGAGTCAAATTGATTGAAATGGGTTACTTACTGTTGCACTGATACACTTACATTGGTTTTCAACAGTATGTGGGACTTGTATCTATAGTATTTTGATCAACCAACCAGCACATTGGCTTTACTATATAGATATATAGATATATAGATATTCTTTTGTCATATACCCATTTACTTCTATAACACTTCATGGTCCCAGTTCCCAGACATGAAATGAATAACTTCTTGTTTTTAATTAACCTTTTTACCACTTTATTCTACACCAAGGCTAGTTTTGTCATTTCCACTTTTACACTTTTTTTGGTACAACATTTCTCACTTTTACACTATCTGTCATCAAAGTAACTACTCTTTAAAATGAAATCTAAGTTAAATTGATATGGGGTGTTTGGCATTTTTTCCTACTAAGATTTCATATATATATGTCATAACAACATATTTAGGAACATAAAGATGAAATGTACATGAGTACTGCCGTACTGGATTATTTGACTGTTATATAATCAAATAGTGATAGTGATTATCTGTTTCACTGAGTTTTGGTGTATTCAAACGCTAAAAACCGATTATTTGTCACTTAAATGCATAATGATCATATAATGACCTTCTAAACACAATGCCAGAGTGATTATCCGTGACTTAAATCTACCTACTCAACTCTTATTGTGTCTCAAAATGGTTAAGTTTTTAGCTTAGTTATACTGCATTTTGTAATATGCTTTACAAGAAACTAACATGACTGATTTTTAAGCAATTGACAATGCTGTTGGATTTTGCATTTTGCAGCAACTTTCTCTCAAAGGATTCGCTGGAGACACAGCAAAAGCACATGCAAAAACGAGCATGATCGCAGGGGAAGGAGTAAGCAACATTCGAACAGTTGCAGCCTTCAACGCCCAAGACAAGATCCTTTCACTATTCTCTGCTGAACTCCGTGTTCCTCATAAACAAAGCCTACGTCGTAGTCAGTTTTCTGGCATGCTCTTTGGTATCTCTCAGCTCGCTCTTTTTGCATCTGAAGCTCTAATCTTATGGTATGGTGCACACCTTGTTACCAAAGGCCTTTCTACTTTCTCCAAAGTGATCAAGGTGTTTATCGTCTTGGTTATCACGGCAAACTCAGTAGCTGAGACCGTTAGTCTTGCTCCTGAGATCATTAGAGGCGGTGAAGCCATTGGGTCAGTATTTTCAATTCTAGATAGATCCACACGAATTGACCCGGATGATCCTGATGCTGATATGGTTGAAACAATCCGGGGTGAGATTGAACTACGTCATGTTGACTTCTCATATCCTTCAAGACCTGACGTAATCGTTTTCAAGGACTTTAGTCTAAGAATACGGGCTGGCCAGAGTCAAGCCCTAGTGGGAGCTAGTGGTTCGGGTAAAAGTTCAGTTATTGCTTTGATTGAGCGGTTCTATGACCCGACTGCAGGAAAAGTTATGATTGATGGGAAAGATATTAGACGGTTAAATCTAAAGTCTCTTCGTTTAAAAATTGGGTTAGTCCAACAAGAACCTGCACTATTCGCGACAAGTATAATGGAGAACATTGCATATGGCAAAGACGGCGCTACAGAGGCAGAGATTATTGCAGCTGCAACTGCAGCAAATGTGCATACATTTGTTAGTGGTTTGCCTGAAGGGTATAAAACTCCGGTAGGTGAAAGAGGAGTTCAACTCTCGGGTGGACAAAAACAAAGAATCGCAATAGCCCGAGCAGTTCTAAAAAACCCAACAATTCTCTTACTAGACGAAGCCACAAGTGCTTTAGATGCTGAATCCGAGTGTGTGCTTCAAGAAGCACTAGAAAGACTAATGAGGGGTCGAACCACAGTTCTAGTAGCCCATCGTTTATCAACAATCCGAGGGGTTAACAGTATTGGTGTGGTCCAAGATGGTCGAATCGTGGAACAAGGTAGCCATGGTGACCTTATAGGCCGACCCGAGGGGGCTTACTCTAGGCTCTTGCAACTACAACAACATCGCATATGATTATAAAAAGGGGTTGGTTTATGTAGACAAAAATAGTAAGTAAATTGTGCATGTTTTTGGTCTACAATCGTTATGTGATGTATAAGCTTAGGTTTCATTTGTTTGTTCGATTGGTTCCATCTTAACTACCTTCCCCTCAACATTTTGTAATTGAATGCTTGTGTTGTTTTGTACTATATTTTTGCATATTCAAAATCAACTATACATGGACATTAATGATTTCCAAAATGGTCAACGTATCCATATATCATCCCCATTAGTTTCTCTATCTTTAAATATTTTCAAACGAGCATTGTAACCCGGGCTTTGCTCCGGGAGACATAACGGTACGTAAGACGTACGTTGTGTATAAGGTCGGTGATACAAAAGTAGTACAATATATTGTTATACATGTATGTTCATCGTGTAATTGTTTTAGACTTTTAGTTACCTGTTTAATTACCGGGACCAAAAGTATAATTATTTTTCTCTTTTAAAACAGTTTTTGCAAAAAAGAGGAAAATTAGACCTAAAAAAAAGCAATGAAAAAAGAAAAAAGTGTAATGTTTTAGACTTTTAGTTAGCTGTCTAATTACCGAGGGAAAAGTATAATTTTTTTTCTTTTTTAAAAGAGTTTTTGTAGAAAAGGGAAAAAAAATTAGACCAAAAAAAGAACTAAGAAAAAAAGAAAAATTTTCTTTAAAAAAAAAGAAAAAAAGCTGCAAGTTACTATTCATAATCCGACCTCAATTGTAATATATATTAATATTAATAAGGATAACTGTTTATATGTCACATCCTCTTATCTATTTTTTATGGCGAGATTAAATATGATTATTGTTGTAGTTACATAGACAATGTATATTATAAAAGTGTAGATAAAAGGCTAATGAGTATAAACATAATATGGTGTTAAAAAGTTGCAAGTGGTTATAGACAACAAAAAGGATATCATGCATCTTTTCCAAACAATCTTATCAAAGTATCAAAACCCCATGTGGCTTGCAAGTGTTGTTTTGCTTTCTTATACAAATTTTTTTTTTTTTATAATGTGGGTCTTTTGATCCTCTAAAATTCAGCGCACGAAGTTTGCTTTTTTTGGGGCCAAAAGCAATGGGGTTATTGATGAAGACCACTGGGTTTTATAGATTTCTTTTCAATAATTTGGAAACATCTCATGTTATTCATGTCTTCAATTATTGTGTTGTCTAATAAAGTAAGATATATGGAAATGGCTAAAAAGTAAAGTCCCATTGAAGTGTAAATTTTTTGATGATGTATATTCACATAGAGTTGAGTTGAGGTGCAACTTTTTTGTATCCATATAAATGGTTTGTAAATTAGTTATGGACCATAGTCTAACATCTTACTTTGTAAGAGTAATTATGGTCTAAGACTGCAAATGAATCACACTTATGATTGCAAGACTCAACTCGATACGTGTTAGGTGAAGTTTTAACTCGATTCCTTGGCTCGACGAGTTCTCTTGATTTAGCTTTGATATTGGCTCAAGAAATATCTAGACTCGAATGGTCAAGAACTATATTCACTTGAGCAAACTCGGATCGAGTTACACCAAAAATTATTAGCAGTTGAATAGTGTTTGAAAGGTTTAGTAAAAATTCCAGTTGACATCTTATAGACTTGATCCCTACTCATTATTATATGTTTTAACTCTTATATATATATGAACTCGAAATCAACAAACTGACTTCATCAAGCTCAAATTGAGTTCAAACTCGAGTCAGTCATAAAGCTTTGAGCTCAAATCTACATTTTTTGGTTTAATTTGCTCAAATTGATAAATTCGACAACTCAAGAAGTCTTAACTTAAAATTGGGCTTGGCTTGAGAAAGAGACTCAAATCGATCTTGGATAATTATGGTCCAAATACAGAGTTAATGTACTATACACCACCACTTTAATCCAAATTGAAGAAGTTGAAGAATGGGTTTGTATAATAATCAATGAGATGACACTTTAGTAAAGTCATAGTATAGACGTATAGTGTATTAGTGTAATGTTTACATCTTTTTAAGTAGAGGTTGCTGCATCTATATTTTAGCTATAAATTTTATAAATATAATTATAAAACTGCTATCCATAAGAATATTATAAAAAAAATTAGACATATGCCAACATCAACTTCACCTTGGCATTCCTCGTCATAGTCACATAAAGTTTTTATTAACATTCAAAGATTTAGTGAAGTCAAACATATCCAAATTCCAAAGAAAATACATATAGAAAGGGGCAATAAGTCTTTTCATGAAATGACATGGATATTACATCAACCTGTTTAGTATTTATTAATGTTTAATTCTCGCATCGAATTCTTAATATCACAATGATTATTTTGTAAAACTTCATTAGTTGATGAAACCACGGACAACAATCGGATTGTGCTTGCATGCACGATGGTATTAAGTTTGATATTTTGGTATAAAGGAATCTAATTGATACTAAATTCTATGTAATACCACAATTTTGAAGAAACTACACCAAATTTATTGTAAGTTTATAACACTAAATATTACACCAAATCTTATTGTTTTCTATTTTAATCATTTTACACATTTAGTTATTGTTTTACGCCCTAATTATTTATGATGTATCGATTAGTATAATGCCTAAATGTGAAAATGTTAAATGCTTTTTTTTTTTATCTTCATTTAAGCATAAAGTTTTGTAAAATAAAAGTCAAACTGGGGATAAACCTTGGAGTGAAAACTAAATTCCGTGTATAAAGATTATCATTTTGTACCAAGTTTGATACATACCTTAAAAGATACCTTAAGAAAGTGAGCTGATACATACATCACACGTACCTTTAATATAGAAGGTGACAAGGTTATTTTGATATATAGAAAAGTTATATCATTATACACAACACACTGTCACACTATTATACATATAAATATTACTGTCACCCCTTAATTGCCATGATACCATACACAACAACATTACATGATTATGATATGATAGTTTATTATTAATTTTTAATTATTGCAAGACAATACAATAGAAATATATGATAGTACGATACAATATTCTCAAAGGGAGATATTAGCTTAAAAATCCTCTTAAGATAATAACATATGGGAAAATCAAAAGATAAAATATAAAGAAAAAAAGACAAATGTTGGAACCACGTTAGTGTGACCGTCACTGATCATTTATCCTTCCTGATATGATAATTGACGATAACTGAAATCCCTATGTCTAGTAAATATTCGATGGACGTATTTACTCTTAAAGACGTATTATAGGGTTTCCCATTAGGTGATTGGACTTAAGAGGACTAATGAGGCACGAATTAAACACCAGAGGGACTAAATGTGAAAATATGCTCCTTATATAAATGGAGAGTAATTAACCTAATTAAAAGGTTAATCACGAAGATAATCACAGCCTCCTAATCACCCAATTCGTCTCCTTCCTCTGAAGAATTCATCAATCAAGAATTCATCACTCCATCCTAAATCAATCATCTTATTTTGGGAACCCGAATCAATGGCATCAATGTTTAATGCCCTCACAGGTTCCTCAGGATCAACCGGTACGTTATTATATGGATCGAATCATGTTTTATTCCAACATGTGGTATCAGAGCCTCGTTACGAAGTTATCCTTGATTTGATTCGTTTTCGTACCCTAAATCGCGAACTGAAGAATGCAGAAACTTAAGTTCGTACGCTTCTTACGAACTTAAAGTTCGTTTGAACTCTAAGTTCGTTTGAACTCTAACTTCGTTTGAACTCTAAGTTCGTAAGGAATTTCTAAGTTCGTAAGGCTTAACTGTGTACGAAACTTCTGCTCATCTTCGCACTTACTTCCTCACGAACTTTATCTTCGTAAGCTATTTTCGTAAGCTATTTTCGTAAGCTATCTTCGTAAGCTATCTTCGTTGCTTATGTTCGTAAGCTATCTTCGTAAGTTACTTACGAAGATAGTTACTACTTACGAAGATAATCACTACTAACGAAGATAATAACTTCTTACGAAGTTAATAACTTCTTACGAAGATAATCACTACTAACGAAGATAATCACTACTTACGAAGTTAATCACTACTTACGAAGTTAATCCTTATTACGAACTTAACTATCTTCGTACCATGCTTATTTTTTCATGGATTACTGATTAACTTAGTTGATTATCAAGTTCGTGCTTATGTTTTACCTTAAAGTTTAAATGGAAAAAATGACCCTTATTTTCAGAAAATAATTTTTTCTGAGGCGTTTTTACCACAGCTCGACCCCAGCCAGGGGCTCTGCCCCTTGGACCCCGCCAGGGGCTGCCGCCCCTTGGACCCCGCTTCCAGGGGCGCTGCCCGGACCCCCGTAATGTGTGGGGGCTTCGCACTAATGTACATGGTTTCATCATTTGCGCCCAAAGGTCAAATGTGATTCTCATGTTGCGCTCTTTTCTCTTTTGCATAATTAACACTTAGTATATTAATTATGCCCAAAGGTGATTTAATATGTTTTGTGTAGCAAAGGGATTCTTTTCATGCCTAAAATACACGATTCTTAATTTTGTGCCCAAAGGTCAAAAGATAAGCGTTGTATTGCATGACCTAATGCTCATGTTTGCTTAGATCTTAGTTACTTTTTTTTTTTTTTTTTTTTTTTTTTTTTTTTTTTTTTTTTGTGTTGCATGACCTAATGCTCATGTTTGCTTAGATCTTAGTTACTTCTGCCCAAAGGTGATGTAACATCTAAGTAGAGCCTTACTTTAGCTTATTGTTTTGGTGTTTACAATAGGCTTACTATCACTAGCTTCATTACTATAATGGTCATAGTCTTATTACTCTAAGGAACAGTACTAATAGGCCTACTTATTTTAGTCATTACTTTAGTTCCATTACTCTAGAGACATTACTTAGGCTGCCTTAGATAACCTATCATCTCTCTATTACTATTGGGCCTACTTATTCTAGGCATTACTTTAGAAGAGATTACTTAGGCTGCCTTATATAACTTATCATCTCTCTATTACTATTGGGCCTACTTATTTTAGGCATTACTTTAGGAGAGATTACCTTGTCTGCATAACACGGCTGATAATGTCACTATTACTATTGGGCCTACTTATTTTAGGCATTACTATAATAATCTTCTATCGCTTATGCCCTAAATGTACATCCTTCTTATTTCCACAGTAGTACCTAACCTTGGCCTTATGACGCTCAATGGTACGAACTATGCTTCATGGAAAAGTCACTTAGATCTGACTTTGGGAATGTATGACCTTGACTACGCTATTCGTCATGATGAACCCGCTGCCCTTACTGCTGAATCCACTGCTGATCAGAAGGCGAACTTTGAAAAGTGGAGAAGTCGAATCGCCTGTCGCTAATGTTAGTCAAGAATTCCATTGATCTGACTATTAGAGGAGCTATCCCTGACTCTGAAAAAGTCAAGGATTACCTCAAATCTGTTGAGGACCACTTCAAGGGATCGTCTAAAGCACATGCAAGTGCCTTGATGTTGCAGATGCTTACATTGAAGTATGAAGGAACTAGCGGTGTCCGTGAGCATATTATGAAGATGACGGACATGGCCAATAAGCTTAAGACTCTAGAGATGGAAGTCTCCGATAACTTTCTGGTGCACTTCATCATGACCTCCCTGCCTGCTCGTTTTGACACCTTCAAGGTTAACTACAATGCTTTGAAGGATAAATGGTCAATGAGTGAACTTATTGGGCACTGTGTTAATGAGGAGGAGCGTCTTAAGCTGGCTCAACCTGAAGCTGTTCACCTGACCACCACCGCTAACTCCAAGAAGAGGAAGGGAAACAACGGTAAACAAACTGCGAACAAAGTCCAAAAGACTAATCATGGTGCAGTTGCCTTGGCTCTAATTCCTCGACTGGCAAACTTAAATGCAACTTCTGTCGTGACAAAGGACACCGTCAGAAGGATTGCCCTAAGTTCAAGGAGTGGCTAGCTAAGAAAGGTAACGTACTTTATGTAATATTTGATTCCTTTACTACTGAGGTACCTGTTAATACATGGGGGGTGACTCTGGTTCTATGGTTCATGTAACCAACTCATTACAGGGGTTCCTTACAATCCAGAAGCTACCAAAGGGTCAAAGAAAGCTTAGAGTTGGAAGTGGTGATCTCTTAAATGTCGAAGCCATTGGAACTTATGTCTTACATATGAGCACCGGAAAAGGCATTAGACTAATAGATACCTTATTTGTACCGAGAATTACTCGGAACCTTGTATCTATTTCTAGACTAGACCTTGAAGGTTATGTAACGATTCATGGTTTCGGCAAGATTGCCATAACTCGTAATAATGAATTGCTTGGTCGTGGTTTCTTGGATGGATTGCTGTATAAGTTAGAACTAGATCATAATTTCTCACATTCTTTGTTATCTCTTAATGTTGATGATATAACTAAAACAAAGACAAAATCACCTAAACGAGAGAATTCCTCCATGTTGTGGCATAAACGTCTTGGCCACATCTCACGAAATCGCATGACACGACTCGTAAAGGATGGAATCTTACCCTCTCTTGATTTTAGTGATTTTGAAACATGTATACAGTGCCTCAAAGGGAAGATGGCTAAAGGGAATAAGAAAGGAGCCACAAGAAGTTCCAACTTGTTGGAAATAATTCATACTGACATAAGTGGCCCCTATCCCGCATCCATCACGGGACATACATCATTTATTACATTCATTGACGATTATTCTCGTTACATGCACATGTATTTGATCAAAGAAAAATCTGAATCCTTACAAACTTTTGCTGATTTTAAAACTTTGGTTGAAAACCAACTTAATCGTAAAATAAAAGTTGTGAGATCAGATAGAGGAGGTGAGTATTATGGTAGACATACTGACATTGGTCAAGCTCCTGGTCCTTTCCATAATTTTTGTAAGGAACATTGCATTATTAACCAATACACCATGCCTGGTTCTCCTCAACAAAATGGTGTTGCTGAAAGGAGAAACCGAACCTTAATGGACATGGTGAGAAGTATGCTTGCCAACACTAACCTACCTACCTTTCTTTGGACTGAGGCCTTAAAAACAGCCGTTCATATACTCAATAGGGTTCCATCAAAATCTGTCCCTAAAACTCCTCATGAGATTGGACAGGTAAGAAACCGAGTCTAAAATATATGAAAGTATGGGGCTGCCCTGCCGAAGCAAAAGTCTATAACCCTAACTTAAAGAAACTGGATCCTAAAACGATTTCATGTTCCTTTATCGGTTATCCTGATAACTCAAAAGGTTATCGGTTTTACTGTCCTTCCCATACTACTACCATCGTTGACACGCAGCATGCGACGTTTCTCGAGAACTCAGAGATCAGTGGGAGCACAACAAATCCTAACTTTGATTTGCATGAAGTACAAGAAGCAAGGGGGAACCACTCGTCGATTCCTCCGATAATTCCTCTTGTACACGATGCTGCTCCTGATGTCACTGATCCAAATCCTCCTAATCAAAACCATGAAGAACCTCAAAACCAAGAAGCACCTCATGTTGCCGAGCCTCAAGTTGCCGAGCCTCACGTTGCTCAACCCCAAAATCAACTCAGGAGATCATCGAGGGAACGCAGGGCCACTAATTTTGATGATTTCATAACTTATCTGACTGAAGTTGAGGACATTGGAAAGCTTGTTGATCCACCTCTTATCGAGAAGCCATTAATAGTGATCAGGCCACTCAATGGAATGAGGCTATGATTGAGGAGCTAAATTCCATGCAGCATAATGACGTTTGGGAATTGGTTGAACTTCCTGAAGGATCCACAACTGTCGGTTGTAAATGGGTCTTCAAAACCAAATTAGACCCAAAAGGAAACGTCGAACGCTATAAGGCCAGATTGGTTGCGAAGGGCTATACTCAAAAGGCTGGAATTGATTATCAAGAGACCTTTTCCTGTCTCTCGTAAAGATTCCCTAAGGATTGTTATGGCACTTGTAGCTCACTTTGATCTTGAGTTACATCAGATGGATGTCAAAACTGCTTTCTTAAATGGAGACTTGCATGAAGACGTATACATGCGGCAACCTGAAGGGTTCATTCCTAAAGGTAAAGAGCACATGGTCTGCAAGTTGAAGAAGTCCATATATGGGTTGAAGCAAGCCTCACGGCAATGGTACCTTAAGTTTGATGAAGTCATGAAAGAACAAGACTTCTTAAAGAATCAAGTGGATCAATGCACCTATCTCAAGATCAGTGGGAGTAACTTTATAATCCTTGTTTTGTATGTGGATGACATTCTGCTTGCAAGTAACAACTTGGATATGCTGCATGAGTCGAAGCGAATGTTTTCGCAGAATTTTGACATGAAAGATCTCGGTGATGCCTCTTATGTCATAGGTATCGAAATACACCGGGATAGGCGTAATGGTGTTCTGGGTCTTTCTCAAAGGGCCTACATTGAACGCATCTTAGAACGCTATAAAATGCAATCATGCGCACCCACTGTAGCTCCAGTAGTTAAAGGAGACGTGTTTGGTACTTTCCAAAGTCCAAGAACTGAAGTTGAGAAGGAGCAAATGAGGATGATACCTTACTCGTCTGTAGTTGGGAGCATTATGTACGCTCAGGTCTGTACTCGACCAGATATCGCTTATATCGCCGGTATGCTTGGGCGTTACTATCTAACCCAGGATTAGCACACTGGAAAGCGGCTAAAAAGGTTCTACGATATCTGCAAGGGACCAAAGACTACAAACTAACGTATAGAAGAAGTGACAATCTAGAAGTAGTAGGTTACTCTGATTCCGACTTTGCTAAAAGCAAGGAAGATAAGAAATCTACTTCTGGGTATATTTTTATGTTAGCTGGCGGACCTATCTCTTGGCGGAGTCATAAGCAGAAACTGACTGCAACGTCCACCATGATGGCTGAATATATTGCTGTTTACAATGCCACTTGTCATGGGATGTTGATAAGGAACCTGGTCGGGACTCAAAATCGTCAACTCTATTTCTAGACCATTGAAGCTTTACTGTGATAATTCAGCTGCCGTAACTTTCTCGAACAGTAACAGTTCGACTGGCGCTGGTCTGTATCTCGATACAAAGTATCTGTTTGTACGCGAACGAGTTGAGGAAAATGTTCTTTGTATTGAGTACATAAGTACAAATGATATGCTAGCGGATCCAATGACCAAAGGTCTTCCTCCTAATGTCTTCGTAGGACACGTGTCGAAGATGGGGCTTACTAAGGACTTAATTTAATAGCATATTGTACTTTTACTGGTCATTATTATTATTATTATGTTAATGAAAATTTTCCTCCTTATTCAGATTTTGTTTGTCTATTAGTTACACTTTGAGCTCATAATAGTGTAGACATTATATAACAAAATTTGTCTTAGTCAATTGATCATTGCTTATTAGTTTTAAATTGAGTCATAGTTTGACTAGTGGGGGTCCTGAGTTGATGTTCTTCTCTACGACTGTACTTATTGGCTATGATTTCGGTTTAAAACAAAAATGAGTATTATCCCGGCAGGACTTATTAAATGCTCATAGATAAATGATCGCTTCGGTCAAGTGGGAGAATGTTGGAACCACGTTAGTGTGACCGTCACTGATCATCTATCCTTCCTGATATGATAATTGACGATAACTGAAATCCCTATATCTAGTAAATATTCGATGGACGTATTTACTCTTAAAGACGTATTATAGGGTTTCCCATTAGGTGATTGGACTTAAGAGGACTAATGAGGCACGAATTAAACACCAGAGGGACTAAATGTGAAAATATGCTCCTTATATAAATGGAGAGTAATTAACCTAATTAAAAGGTTAATCACGAAGATAATCACAGCCTCCTAATCACCCAATTCGTCTCCTTCCTCTGAAGAATTCATCAATCAAGAATTCATCACTCCATCCTAATTCAATCATCTTATTTTGGGAACCCGAATCAATGGCATCAATGTTTAATGCCCTCACAGGTTCCTCAGGATCAACCGGTACGTTATTTTATGGATCGAATCATGTTTTATTCCAACATGTGTGTATTTCATGAAATTTTAAAAAGTTTTTAAAACTAATATTTAGAAAAATTAATCATTTCATTTTCATTGACTCAATATGGTATAGGTCCTGCAATCATGCAATGATTTAGCACGTCGATGTCGATATATTCAATTGATTGGGTTTTTAGATAATACATTTGGGCCGAATCAAAGTCCACATAACTTATGGACAATACATGGGCTGCCTTTGATCTTTACTAATTCTCGTGACCATATTACATAAACGACTAGAGTCCGATTTTTATCCTGTATAATTGTTTTATGATTAATTGATTATACTTTATAAAATATTAAAATAAAATATAAAATTTGATAGTTAATGAAAAGCTGCATCAATGACTTTCAATAGATAATAAAATTCTCACGCTAAGTAATTTCATTAGTGACATTACTTTGAAGGATGATGTGGCAAAATGATGATGTGGAAATTCCCAAGATTGACCAAGTTTTTATGTTTAACTGCATGGAATAAAATACCGAGTCATATGGAGGAACGTGGCTGTGAACGTTTCATATCTCTCCATGATTTGGTGCAGATTTTCAGTTATTTAGTTAGTGGGTTATATTAGTATTTAAAGTGCATGTTAGCTTTCTTTTCAATTATTAGTCGAAAATACCTTCTGTAAACATATAGCTTTTGAGTATCTACAATAATACAGAAACTTTCGACAATCTTTGTTGCTCAATTTAGTTGCTATCATACGATCAAACCTGTGTTTTTCTAACATCTTGGTATCAGAGCAAGGTTTTTTCCTTTTATCTCTACCATTGTTACATGCCAAAATATCCAAAGTTTAACACCATGACCATAATCACAAGTTCCTCAAATCCACCAAAAGAAACAACCTTACCCTTCCAAGTCCCAATTCTCACAGCTACAAACTACACCATCTGGTCCATTAAAATGGAAGCAATATTAGATGCACAGGGGCTATGGGAGACAATAGAGCCCGAGGAAGAGGTTGTCATTGATGTGAAGAAGAGCAAGACAGCCCGTGCATTTATTTTTCAAGCGATCCCTGAAGAAATTCTCTTGCAAATGGCAAAGAAGAAAACCGCAAAGGAGGTTTGGGAGTCGTTGAAAGCACGTTATGTGGGAGCCGAACGAGTGCAAAAGGCTCGCCTACATACGTACAAAAGTGAGTTTGAAGCACTCCGTATGCGAGACGGGGAAACTATTGATGAATATAGTGGAAAGTTGTCGGCTATGATATCAAAATACAAACTAGTTGGTGCGGTTTTGGACGATGAGGAGCTGGTGCGAAAATTGTTCGATACGGTGACTGATAAGTTCATTCCCATGGTGGCTGGTGCGGAACAATTTATTAAAATGGAGGACATGACTTTTGATGAGGCGATAGGAAGATTGAAGGCGTATGAGGATCGTCTCAAACTTCGACAATCAACCTCTGTAAGTGACTCATCTCTGTTGTTTTCTAAAACTGAGAACCACTCAAATGGTAAAGGGAACAACAGAGGTGGTGGATCTAGGGGTCGGGGTAATGGCGGAGATCGTGGTGGTAAGCAAGGAGCAAGAGGAAGAGGGTCTTCACGTGGGAGAGGCTCTCGCGGTTCGAGTAGTTCATTTAGCGAGTCTGGTAGGAACTACAAGGCACGTGACAAGAAGAATGTCAAGTGCTACAATTGTCAAGGTTTCGGTCACTATGCCGCTGAGTGTAAAGCGGAAAAGAAAACAGAACCAGAGGCCCATCTTACAAGAGACGATGGTGATGATGATGAGCCGACACTCATGTTAACCGTAGCCGGAGAACCAGGAGATGAGGTTGTCACATTGGAGGAGCCGAAAGTGTTCCTTCAACATGAGAATGAACATGAGGACAGAAAGGATATGTGGTACCTTGACAACGGAGCAAGCAATCATATGACGGGAAGAAAAGATTTGTTTGCTGAGTTGAATGAGAATGTGACCGGGAAAGTTCAATTCGGTGACGGGTCGAGGGTTGATATTAAAGGCAAAGGGACCATTCTGTTCCAATGCAAGAATGGAGATCAACTTACTATCCGTGGGGTATTTTATATCCCGGCACTTACCACCAACATTTTAAGTCTTGGGCAACTCACTGAGGTTGGTTATGATGTACGTATGCATAGAGAATTCCTAAGACTTTATGACATAAGAGAAAGGTTGGTAATGAAGGTTGAAAGAAGTAAGAACAGGATGTATAAGATTCTGTTGGAAACCACAAACCGGTCTGTTTGTCGGCTTGTTTAGATGAAGACGCATGGTTTTGGCATGCACGTTTGGGGCATGTAAACTTTCAAGACTTGGAGCTTATGGTGAAGAAAAATTATGTGAAGGGAGTGCCAATGTTATCACACTCAAAGCAGCTATGTGAAGCGTGTTTGGTTGCAAAGCAAACCCGACAGCCCTTCCCGAGTGAGGCCGAATGGAGAGCAACAAAGCCGTTTGAGCTCGTACATGCTGATTTATGCGGGCCAATAACACCAGCATCAATGGGAGGTAATCAATATTTTTTGCTCTTGGTTGATGATTTTAGTCGTTACATGTGGGTATATTTACTTAGAAGCAAAGATACTGCCTTTGATTATTTTAAGAAGTTTAAAGCCCGGGTTGAAAAGGAAGGGAAGTATTGTATCAAAACATTACGAACTGACCGTGGTGGTGAGTTTAACTCACAAGCTTTCAATGATTTCTGTAATCACGAAGGTATAAGGTGTCATACAACTGCACCTTATACCCCGCAACAAAACGGGGTTGTGGAGAGAAGGAACCGAACTGTTATGAACATGACTCGATCCATGTTAAAATCGATGAATGTTCCTGATCAGTTATGGGGAGAAGCTGTGAGACATGCCGTTTTTTTATTAAATCGACTTCCAACGAAGGAAGTAAAGAACATGACTCCATTTGAAGCTTTAAAGAAGAAAAAGCCTAATCTAAAATTCCTAAAGGTATTTGGGTGTGTAGCCTTTGTTAAAAAGGTGAAGAGTCATGTGAGTAAATTGGAGGATAGGAGTGTTCGAATGGTATATGTGGGAATGGAGCCTGAAAGTAAAGCTTATAGGTTCTACAATCCAAAGGAGAAAAAAATTGTAGTTTCACGTGATGTCTTGTTTGATGAGACAAAATCATGGGAATGGGAGACGTGTAAAGGCATATCAGTAGATGGTACAACAAATGAGCAGCCTTTTTTTATTGGAAATATGGATGGTTCACAAAGTCATGGAGCTGACATGCAAGGAAGAGACGTGAGCCAACAGCAAAGGGTCCCATCTGACCCAACTACTCCCTTGACTAACAACACTTTACCTTTTTCTCCCTCCACAGGTAAGTTGATGCAGAAAGTTCATCAAAAGAGTTTACTTCTTTGTTCCCATCTAGTGGGTCATATGAGTCTATTGACCAGACACCAATAAAAGGTTATCGATCCCTTCAAGAAATATATGACAAAGCTCCAACGATGACTAATGAAGAGGTTCAAGCTATGTATGATAAAGAGGGGTTGTTACTAGCTGAAGAGGAACCAGTTTCATGTAAAGAAGCAATGAACGATGTGAATTGGAAAAAGGCGATGCAAGACGAGTTGGATTCAATAGAAAAGAACAAGACCTGGACTTTAACCCCATTACCAGTGAATAAAAAAGTAATAGGGTTGAAGTGGGTGTTCAAGCTAAAGAAAGATGCAAGCGGGAACGTGACAAAACATAAGGCGAGATTGGTGGCAAAAGGTTACGTTCAACATAAAGGAATCGATGTGGAGGAAACATTTGCACCCGTCGCTCGAATAGAAAGTGTTCGAGTTATTTTGTCTTTAGCAGCAACAAGAGGTTGGCTTGTACATCACTTGGATGTCAAGTCAGCATTCTTGAATGGTGATCTCCAAGAAGAAGTTTACGTGTTTCAACCGGAAGGCTTCGAGATTCAAGGGAAAGAAGGGCATGTATACAAGCTACATAAGGCTCTTTACGGGCTTAAACAAGCGCCGCGGACCTGGAATTCGAAGCTAGATAAGACCCTCAAGGAGCTTGGCTTTAAGAAATGTGTTCATGAACCGGCAGTTTATACAATAAAGCGTGGAGGTTTGGTGCTAATTGTGGGGGTCTATGTTGATGATCTTATTGTGACAGGTTCACGGGAGAAGGATATTCTCTGCTTCAAAGCCAAGATGAAATCTTGCTTTGATATGAGTGATTTGGGTCTTCTAACATATTATTTGGGTATTGAAGTTAAGCAGGAGAAAACAGGAATTACCCTCATGCAAAGTGGGTATGCAAAGAAGATTCTAAAGATGACAAGTATGGAGAATTGCAACACAAGTCACTATCCTATGGAGAACAAGCTTCAGTTAACTAAAGATGAAGATGGAAAGTGTGTCGATCCAACTCAGTATAGAAGCACAATTGGGAGTCTTCGTTACCTACTTCACACTCGACCCGACCTTTGTTATTCGGTGGGTGTAGTAAGTAGGTTTATGGAGAAGCCTAAGGAGTCGCACAATGCAGCAGTTAAACACATTCTGAGATATTTAAAGGGTACGTTAACAACCGGTTTGAAGTATCAAGTCGGGGGAGATTGCAAGCTTATTGGCTATAGTGATAGCAGTTTTGGCAATGATAAAGAAGGAAGAAAAGGAACCACTGGGACTATCTTTTATTTATCAGGTAACCCTATCACTTGGTCGTCACAAAAGCAACGCACTGTGGCTCTCTCCTCTTGTGAAGCTGAATTCATGGCAGCTACAGCAGCCTCGTGTCAAGCACTGTGGCTAAGAAATTTCATCAGTGAACTAACCGGTATGGAACCAAAATGTGTCAAGTTGTTGGTGGATAATGAAGCAGCTTTGGCATTGATGAAAAACCCGGTATTTCATGGGCGTAGTAAGCACATAGATACCAAGTATCATTTCATCCGCGAGTGTGTTGATCAGGGGTTCATTGAGGTTGAGCATGTGAGTGGAAAGGAGCAGAAGGCTGATATTCTCACAAAGCCCCTTCCAAGAGTCAAGTTCATTGAGATGAAGAAACTTGTGGGCATGCTGGAACTAGATTCACCACATCAGGGGGAGAATGAAGGATGATGTGGCAAAATGATGATGTGGAAATTCCCAAGATTGACCAAGTTTTTATGTTTAACTGCATGGAATAAAATACCGAGTCATATGGAGGAACGTGGCTGTGAACGTTTCATATCTCTCCATGATTTGGTGCAGATTTTCAGTTATTTAGTTAGTGGGTTATATTAGTATTTAAAGTGCATGTTAGCTTTCTTTTCAATTATTAGTCGAAAATACCTTCTGTAAACATATAGCTTTTGAGTATCTACAATAATACAGAAACTTTCGACAATCTTTGTTGCTCAATTTAGTTGCTATCATACGATAAAACCTGTGTTTTTCTAACATAGTTATCTACTATCCTGTATTACATAGTGGTAAAAAACATATAATTTATGTTTAGTTTTATGAATATTGTAATAGTTACGGAGTAGTAATTTTGGAAACATATTTTCAAAACATTAATTGCATTCTATCGTATCTAAATGATATGTAAAACTTTGTGTATCATAGAACATAAGGCCGGTGCCAACGGCTAGTCCTTGGCCTCTTCGCTGGACTCGTCGATGAGTCCACCGTTGGCAGCAGCTCGTCGACGGGGGCTTCGTTGGGCAGGCTTCGATGCGTGGAAGGGGGAGGATGAGAGGTGGAGCGGGGGTGTGGGTCCGGGTGTGAGACAAAAACAAAAAAAAAAAATGTTTTTTTTTTAATTTTGAACAACGGTTCTTTTTTTTGTTTTTTTCCTTTATTCCTTTTTTATTTAAACAACCATTTCACCTTCATTTCTCATTTCACTTTCATTTTTCAAACAACACACACATACAATCCTTTCAAACAACACACACACATACATTCCTTTCATCTTTCAACTCTTTTATTTTCTTCACCTAAATCATGAACAACAACAACGAAAACCTTAACCAAAATCAACCCTCTGCCGATATGTGGCAACAACTTTTCGATTACCCGGCACCGGCAATGTCATCAACCAACCAAAGCCAAACAAGCCAACCGACAGGCTCCTCCAACCCGCCGCCCCCTATGGGTCCTCCCGCAAGTTATTGCGTGAACCCATTTTCACAATCATTTTATAACACCATGAACTACAATCCAATTACGGGTCATAATTGGAACGAACAACAACGATTGGCGTTAGCTCAAGTTCAACTCGCTTTCCAAATCCAACAACAACAACAACAAGCACAACAACAACAAAACCCGGTAAATGCACCTGAAGCAGGTAGCGTCGCCTCTGCTGATGATGAAGATGAAGATGAAGTTGAAACGGTTGTTCGTGCCGGGGGGAGAAGGAGGCCCAGGAAACCGCTTAAGAAAAGGAATTGGGAGGATGACGATACGGAATTGTTGGCACGCTGTTGGGTGCATTTTTCGCAAGACTCGGTCGTGGGTAGGAATCAATCGGATGCCATCTTTTGGAATAAAATTGTGGAAATGTTCAACAGGGACACAAAATACGGCAAACGTACGAAAAGCCAAATACATGGCAAATGGAACAAGATAAAAAAGGGTGTTAAGGATTTTGGCGCGGCGTTGAAGAGAGTTAGTGAGCAAGGTCGGCAAAGCGGAGCGGATGACAGACAGGTGTCCGACGCGGCCATAGCGTTGTACAAGAGCACGACAGGGGAGAAACATTGGCATTATCAGAGGTGCTATGACATTCTTCATGACGTGATCACCTTTTGGAACGACAACGCCTCCACGAGTAGGCAACCGGCTCCGGCGGTAGATTTGACTTCCGATGATACGCCTCGTGGTTCGACCCCGGCTGCAAATGAAACGGGTCCCTCATTTGAAGGGTTATTTGGTGACGACCCGATTAGGAGACCACCGGGTCGCAACGTAAGCCGTAGGTTGTCTAGTTCGTCCGATGCAACATCTAACCAGTCATCGGGTTCGGAAGCGGCCCAAACTCTTACTGCCTATCTTCGAATGCAATAGGAGGCTTTGGAACAGGCCCAGATTAGGGATGCCATGAAGTTTTTGGAAAAACCGATTCCAACGGGTCTGTCGATGAAAGAATTGAAGGCTCACATGTCATATCGGGCATTCTTGCAAGAAAAGTGGGGGAGCAAGTTTTATGCCGATGCCGAAAACGACGAAGACGGCGACGAGGACGAGGGCGACGAGTAGTTTTATGTAGTTTTAATAATGTAATTTAATTTTATCTAGTTTTAATTTAATTGTAATGTTTTAATTATGTGGTTTGTTTGTTATGTTTTTTTTTAAATTAATGTAATGTGTTTTTATTAATGTAATGTTTTTTTTATAAATAAAATTAAGTTTGTGTTTTTTATTTTGATATATTAAAATAAAATAAAAGTTGAGGAAGAGGTGAGGAAGAGGTGGGGTTGGTAGTGATTGAGGAAGAGATGATTTAGGAGAGAGAAAAGCTGATGTGGCAGTGAGGAAGAGGGAGGAAAGTGTCCTCCATTGGCAGAGGCCTAAAGACAGGCTTACAGATATTCATGGCTTAAAGATAGCCCAAAAATGACTCACATTTATCAATTCTGTATCATTGACGCGGAAATGAGTCAAGTGGAACTTGAGCTTGGATCTGTGCAATGGTGTTAATTAAGGCTAAGTTCAAGATGGGATCAAGACATGAAAAAATGTAGATTATACGTACGTATTAGTGTTTTACATTTACAGAACTTATCTTAGGCCAAAAGAGGGCCTTAATGGGCTTGGGTGTTGATAGGCTCATTATTATATTATAGATTTTTGTATGACCAGGAGAAAAGGGCCGAAAGTCCTTTGTTTTAGGGCTTTAGGCCTTTGATTTTTTTATTTTTGCTTTTGCCAGCGGCGCTTAGCGGGAGTGAAGTGGGGAACCATCGATTACCTTCTTTTTCTTTTTTATAAGGCAAATTTGGGCTAAGCGGCATGCTTTTTCATATATCCAACTCCAATTCATGATGGAAAAACCCTTAACTCAATTCCTGGGGCATTTTGCTCATAGCAGAATTTGATCCTCTCAGTCTCAAGCTCCACCATATACCGATCCATAGGTTTGCTATTGAATAAAAGATAGCGACGAGCAAAGCTTCGTAGACCGAGTTTGACTATTTTTATGTTAATTGATACTAAAACTATCCTTCTGTGCTTTCTGATTTTTATAGGTACATGAATGATTGTAAATCATGTTAATTTGACAAAAATAATCAATATAATGAAATTATTTTAAAAGTTAGTATTGGTCTGAATATCCAAAAATGATTTGAAACCAACTTGAAAAGCCCAAAAACGCAAGAAAAGGTATTATGTGTAAACAATATATCGAGAAAGATAGCCTTTATTTTAGACAGTATTAACTATTCTTTTAAATGTACATGCAACATCCAAAGTCAATTCAACTTGGAGTTCATGTATTGTCGTCCTAATTGCATTAAAAATGCTTTCTGCTGTAAGTCTATCGAGTTGAAATTTCTTGTTCTGTATGCTTGGGTGCTTTTGCTTTTCGTATTTAATGGTGTGCAAAAACATTGATACTAATAAGTTGAAATAAAAAAATGTTCTATTACAATGAATGGAAGCACTACCAGATTATGTTAGACCGTCCATGTTAACATGTTCCCTTTAAATATATGTTAGGAACCAAGAGGTTAATAGTGTATCTATCAGTTTCGCCTTTTTGTTATATTCAGGGTCGACTATGAGGATTCAAAAGCTCATCGAAGAAAAAGTTCGATCTAACGAATTCAAATATATGGGAAACATTTTTTTTTATATAAATATCCACTACTGTTATAGTTAAATTTTTTCTTCTAACGTCTCAAGAAATGACATGAAATGGGGGTCGGGTTTACCCCTTCCCAAGGTTGCTTCTAATCATACCCACATATTGGTGATAGATTTTTTGTTGATATATGTAAAGATAAAATACTTGGTGAAAGTTTGTTATGTTACTTGGGTTATATCCCAGGGAAAGCCAAAACATAAAATTTCAGTATTTGTCAAAATGTGAAAGAAAACAAATTGAGGATAGAAACCAACATGTATGCCTAAACTTAACCACTTTGGTTATAAAAACTAGAACAGTCCTCGATGCGGTGAGCAAATGATTTCATACATTATCGGGTATTGGGTTTTTAAACAAGGCTGAATAAATACTTCTATGTTTTAAAGAAAAATTCTGCTAAACTTTACCATCTAACGATAATAGTTAAAATATAATTACAAATTTATAATTCACTCACGACAATAACAAACAGTTTAATAAAAGAAAATTTGAGTTGCAAAGTTCACGAACAACCAAAAATAAAATTTAAGTATACACATTATCATAAAAAAGTTATTATTAACTTTTATTGTAAAACAGGTTGAACTAGACCAGTTAAACTGGAAAAAATCGAATGACCGGCTTGTTCAACACATGTACGGTTTGAGTAGAAAATCCAAATTTAAACCTGGATGAACCAATCCGACCAACTGATTCGAATCAGTTTTTAAAACGTCGCGAAGGGATGATTCTACGTACATGAGCTAAAGCTGCGAGAAATCTTGTTGATGCATCTTGGAAAAGGGAATTCAATGTTTGGTAATCAGAACGAAGTTGCAACCTTGGTTGAAACAACATCTAGATTTTGTTGGCTATGAATCATGCAAGTAATGTTGGAACCACGTTAGTGTGACCGTCACTGATCATGTATCAATCCTGATATGATAATTGACGATAACTAAAATCCCTATGTCTAGTAAATATATAATGGGCGTATTTACTCTTAAAGACATACTATAGGGTTTCCCATTAGATGATTGGAACTATGAGGACTAATGCTACACACATTAAACACCAGAGGGGTTGAATGTGTAAATGCTCTCATTATAAATAGAGAGTCATAAACCCTAAATTAAGGTTAATGAAAAACTAATCCCTTAATTTAGTGTGCCTCTCCTCTAAGAAATTCGTGCATCATGTTCCACCCGAATTTCTCATCCCATTATTACTCAATCATCTTGTTTTGGGAACCCGAAATCAATAGCAATCATGCTTAATGCTCTTACAGGTTCCACAGGACGATCTGGGATGTTTTATCACTCGAATCGAATCATGTTTATTCCAACATATGGTATCAGAGTCGTGTTATAAACGATCAGTCATGATTTGGTTCGAATTTGATGAATTTCGCGAAATTAGAATCTGCAGAAAGAAGAACTCGTGCTGACGTCATCACGACTTCGTGCTGACGTCATCACGACTTCGTGCTGACGTCATCACGAACCACTTCGTGCTGACGTCATCACGAACTTATGACCACTTCGTGCTGACGTCATCGCGACTTCTGCTCATTTTCGCGCTTACGTCATCTTCGCGCTTACGTCATCACGAACTTCAGCTATCTTTATACGCGAATTACTGAAAATTCGTGCTTACGTCATCACGAGTTTATGACACCTTCGTGTTGACATCATCACGACTTTATGATATCTTTGTGCTTACGTCTTCACGAGTTACTGATATCTTCGTGCCTATGTCATCATGACTTACTGATGTCTTCGTGCTTACATTATCATGAACTATAACCTAACTTCGTGCTTATTTTTTCACGAATTATTACTTTAGTTCGTGTTGTACTGAAGATGATTTTAGCTGATGAATGAGTTTGTGCTTACTAATTTACCTTATAGTTTTGTGGCTAAATTTGTTTCTAATTTTTCAAAAATAATTTTTTCTAAGACATTTTTACCATAGCACTTTAAGCTCGATCCCAGCCAGGGGCTCTGCCCCTTGGACCCTGCCAGGGGCTGCCGCCCCTTGGACCCCGCTTCCAGGGGCGCTGCCCCCAGAACCCCGTAATGTTAGGGGATTCACACTAATGTACATGGTTTATCATTTGTGCCCAAAGGTCAAATGTGATTCTCATGTTGCGTTCTTTTCCTTTTGCATAACGAACACTTAGTATATTGATTCTGCCCAAAGGTGATTTAATATACTTTGTGTGCTAAAAGGACTATTTTCATGCATAATATACACGATTCTTGATTTTGTGCCCAAAGGTCAAAAGATAAGCGTTGTGTTGCATGACCCTAATGCTCATGTTTACTTAGATATTAGTTATTTCTGCCCAAAGGTGATATAAAATCTAAGTAGAGCCTTACTTTAGCTTATTGTTTTGGTGTTTACAATAGGCTTACATATCACTAGCTTCCTTAGTATAATGGTCTTAGTCTCATTACTTTTAGGAACATTATTACTAGCCCTTACGTATTTTAGGCATTACTTTAGTTCCATTACTTTTTAGAGACATTACTTAGTCTGCCTTAGATATCTAATCATGTCATTATGAGGAACATTATTATTAGGCCTACTTATTTTAGGCATTACTCTAGTTCCATTACTATTAAAAGACATTAGTGAGTTTGCCTTAGATAGCTAATCATGTCACTATAACTTCATTACTTTTAGACCTACTTATTTTAGGCATTACTATAAGAATCTTCTATTACTTGTATCATAAATTTATATCCTCCTTATTTCCACTGTAGTACCTAACTTAGGCATTAAGCCACTTACTGATGCGAACTTTGCTTCGTGAAAAAGGTTAATTACCTCTAACTCTGGAGATGCTAGACCTTAACTATGCTATTCGCCATAATGAACCCACTGCTATTACTGCTAACTCTTTTGCAGCTCAGAAATCGAATTTTAAGAAAGTGGAATGAGGCGAATCGTTTGTCACTAATGATGGTCAGGAACTTCATAAATCAAAGTATCCGAGGGAATGTCTAAAGCGCACGCAAGTAGCTTAAATACAAAGGAAATATCAGTATTGGTGAACACATAATGTAGATGACTGACATGACTCATAAGCTTAAGAGTCCTAAAATGGAAGTCTTTGACAACTTTCTTGTGCATTTTATAATGACCTCATTGCTTGCTCATTTTGACACCTTCAAAATTAACTTTAGCGCTACGAAGGATAAATGGTCGATGAGTGAACTAAGCGCAATGTGTGTGCAAGAAAATGGTCGCCATAAGTTGGGCCAACCTAAAACTGTTCACCTTACTACCACTGCTAAATCCATTAAGAGGAAGGATAATAACAGTAATAAAACTGCAAGTAAAGTTCAAAAGGATAATCATGGTGCTGCTGCCTCTAGCTTTAAGTCCTTGACGAGCAATCCTAACTGCAAATTCTGATTGTGCCCAGATTGCCCTAAAATCAAGGAGTAGCTAGCTAAGAAAGGTAACTTACTTTATGTAATATTTGATTCTTTTACGTTTGATGTACCTATTAATACATGTGTGATTGACTCTGGTTCTATGGTCCATGTGACCAACTCAATACAAGGATTTCATAAAATCCAGAAGCTATCAAAAGGCCAAAGAAAGCTAAGAGTTGGAGGGGTGATCTCTTAGATGTCAAAGCCATGGAGACTTATAATTTACATATAAATGCTGGAAAGTGTATTAGGCTAGTAGATACCTTATGTGTATCGAGAATTTCTCGAAACCTTTGTATTTATTTTTCTAGTCTAGACCTTGAAGGTTATGTAATAATTCATGGTTACGGCGAGATTGCCATTACTCATAATAATGAATTTCTTGGTTCTAGTTTCTTGGATGGATTGTTGTATAAGTTAGAACTAGATCATAATTTCTCACAGTCTTTGTTGTCTCCTAATATTGATGACATAACTAAAACAAAGACAAAATCACCTAAATAATTAGAGAATTATTCCATGTTATGGCATAAACATCTTAGCCACATCTCACGAGTTCGCATGATACGACTTATAAAGGATATATGGAATATTACATTCTCTTGACTTTAGTGATTTTGAAATATGTATTTAATGCCTCTAAGGCGAAATGGCTAAAGAGAATAAGAAAGGAGCCACTAGAATTTCCAACCTGTTGGAAATGATTCACTCTGATATTAGTGGCCCCTATCCCGCATCCATCTCAAGACATACACCATTTATTACATTCATTAACGATTATTCGCGTTATATACACCTATATCTGATCTGAACCCTTAGAGACTTTTATTGATCTTAAAACCTTGGTTTTAAACCAACTTGATCGTAAAATAAAAGTTGTGAGATCATATAGAGAAGGTAAGTATTATGGTAGACATACTGATATTGGTCAAGCTCCTGATCCTTTTCATAACTTTTGAAAGGAAGATGACATAACTAACCAATACACCATGACTGGTTCTCCTTAACGAAATTGTGTTGCTAAAAGGAGAAATAGAACCTTAATGGACATGTTGAAAAGTATGCTTGTCAACACTAACTTACCAACTTTCCTTTGGACTGAGGCCTTAAAAACAACCGTTCATATACTCAATAAAAGTCCATCAGAATCTGTCCCTGAGACTCCTGGACAGGTAGGAAACTGAGTCTAAAATATATGAAAGTATGAGGTTGTCCTGCCAAAGCATAACTCTATAACCCTAACTTAAAGAAACTGGATCCTAAATCCCTTACATGTTTCTTTATCGGTTATTAGTTTTACTGTCTTTCCTATACTACTAGCATTATTGACACGCAGCATGCCACGTTTCTTGAGAACTAAGAGATCAGTGGGAGCACGACAAATCATAACTTAAGATTTGCAAGAAGTATAAGAAGCGGGGGGAACCACTCGTCGGTTATTATTACTCCTCCGATAATTCCTCTTGTACCCAACGCTGCTCCTAATAACACTGATCCACCTTCTCCTAATCAAAATCTAATCCTCTTAATCAGGATACTACTAATAATAAAGCATCTTACTAATAATGCTAAAGCATCTTACTACTAATGCTAAAACATCTTCCTTACTAAACCTGAAAATCAACCCAGGAGATCATCTAGGTCACGCATGGCCATAAATTTTGATGATTTCATAACTTATTTCACTGAAGTTGAGGACATTGGAAAGCTCACCGATCCTATTCCTTATCAAGAAGTCATTAATAGCGATCAGGCCACTTAGTGGAATGAAGCCATAATTTGAGAGCTTAATTCTATGTAGCATAATGACGTTTGGGACTTGGTTGAATTTCTTGAAGAATCCAAACCTGTAGGTTGTAAATGGATCTTCAAAACCAAATTAGACCCGAATGGAAACGTCAAACGCTATAAGGCCAATACTAGTTGCGAGGGGCTTTACTCAAAAAGGAAGGAATCGATTATCAAGAGACCTTATCTCCTGTCTCATAAAGATTCCTTAAGGATCGTCATGACATTCGTAGCTCATTATGATTTAGAGTTACATCAGATGGATGTCAAGACCACTTTCCTGAATGGAAACTTGCAATAAGACGTATACATGTGTACCTGAAGGATTCATTCAAGAAGGTAAAGAGCACATGGTCTGCAAGTTGAATAAGTCCATATACGGGTTGAAGCAAGCATCACTAAAATGGTACCTTAAGTTTAACGAAGTCATAAAAGGACAAGACTTCCTAAAGAATCAAGTGGATCAATGCACCTATCTCAAGATCAGTGGGAGTAAATTTACAATCCTTGTTTTGCACGTGGATGATATTCTTGCAAGTAACAACTTGGATATGTTGCGTGAGTCGAAGCGTTTACTTTCGCATAATGTCGACATGAAAGATCCCGGTGATGCCTCTTATGTCATAGGTATCGAAATACATCGGGACAGGCGTAATGATGTTCTGGGTCTTTCTTAAAAGGCTTATACTCAACACATCTTAGAACGCCATAACATGCAGCACTACACACCCACTATAGCTCTAGTAGTAAGAGGAGACGTATGTGATTGTTTCCATAGTCCGAACATTGAGAGTAAAATGGAGCAAATGAGGATGATACCTTACTCATAAGTAGTTGGGAGCATTATGTACGCTCAGGTCTGTACTCGTTCAGATATCGCTTATATTGACGGCATGCTTGGGAGTTAACTATCTAATCCCGAATTAGCACACTGGAAAGTGGGTAAAAAGGTTCTACGATATCTGCTAAGGACCAAAGACTACACATTAACTTGTAGAAGAAGTGACAACTTAGAAGTAGTAGGATGTTCTGATTCCGATAAGAAACCTACTTCTGGATATATATTTATGATTAGCTGGCGAACCTATCTCTTGACGGAGTCATAATGAGAAACTGACTACAATGTCCATCATGATGGTTGAATGCATTGTCATCTATAATACCATGTCATGGGATGTTGTTAAAGAACCTGGTCAGTGGACTCGAAAAAACGTCAACTTTATTACTAAACCATTGAAGCTTTACTGTGATAACTCAGCTACCGTAACTTTCCTTAACAGTAACAGTTCAATTGGCGCTGAGATGTATCTCGATACAAAGTTTCTGTCTATACGCGAACGGATTGAGGAAAATGTTCTTTGTATTGAGTGCATAAGTACACATAATATGCTAGTGGATCCAATGACCGAAGGTCTTCTTCCTAAAATCTTCGTAGGACACGTGTCGAAGATGGGGTTTACTAAAGGACCTATTATGATAGCATG
This sequence comes from Erigeron breviscapus, assembly GCA_034093135.1. Classification (NCBI taxonomy): domain Eukaryota; kingdom Viridiplantae; phylum Streptophyta; class Magnoliopsida; order Asterales; family Asteraceae; genus Erigeron; species Erigeron breviscapus. The sequence continues at coordinate 76,767,975 of CM067168.1, forward strand.
TTGTACTTATTGGTAATTATTATTACCTTGATAAAAAATTTCCTCTATATTCAGATTTTGTTTGTCTATTAGTTACACTCTGAGCTCATAATAGTGTATAGACATTATATAACAAAATTTGTCTTAGTCAATTGATCATTCCTTATTAGTTTTAAATTTGAGTCATAGTTTGACTAGTGGGGGTCCTGAGTTGATGTTTTTCTCTACGACTGTACTTATTGGCTATGATTCCAGTTTAGAGCAAAATGAGTATTATTCCGGCCGGACTTATTGAATACTCATTGATAAATGATCGCTTGGTCAAGTGGGAGAATGTTGGAACCACGTTAGTGTGACCGTCACTGATCATGTATCATTCCTGATATGATAATTGACGATAACTGAAATCCCCATGTCTATAAATATATAATGGGCGTATTTACTTTTAAAGACATACTATAGGGTTTCCCATTAGATGATTGGAACTATGAGGACTAATGCTACACACATTAAACACCAGAGGGGTTGAATGTGTAAATGCTCTCATTATAAATAGAGAGTCATAAACCCTAAATTAAGGTTAATGAAAAACTAATCCCTTACTTAATTTCGTGTGCCTGTCCTCTAAGAAATTCGTGCATCATGTTCCTGCCGAATTTCTCATCCCATTATTACTCAATCATCTTGTTTTGGGAACCCGAAATCAATAGCAATCATGCTTAATGCTCTTACAGGTTCCACAGGACGATCTGGGATGTTTTATCACTCAAATCGAATCATGTTTATTCCAACAAGTAAAAGAGGTTACTCTTTTACCATTAACCGACTAGATGCTTAATAAAAATTTTACGCTGGTCTTTAAAAGGAAAAGAGGTTACATCAAGATCAATTTTGAGATGGACTCTTTATCCTTAGTTCCCACACACATAGAGTGACAAGGCATCTAAAGTTTACTCATGAAGTGGGAGTTCACACTTGGTTAAAACCTTAAAAGAAGTTATCTGAAATAGTGCTACATGGTGCTTGAGCTACCTTACACGGTCTATATTTGTGAGCATACGTGGTCGTATTTCGCCATTGGGTTACACCGGGTAACAGTGCTTTATTCAATTAATAATGGTCGTTAAAGAAAAACATGTCCTGTAACATATTTAGTTTATAATTGATCACGAATTTGCAAATAAATTATCAAACAACCAAAGCTTGTAGAATGTCTAGTTTCTGTTTGTCAAAATGAAAGGAAATAAGGTTGCTTATGCCTTATTGTATATAAACTTTGGTTTTAAGTTGTGATAATGAAGAAATTGTAAGTGGAAAGGTATCAAATTATGTATTTATATTTATATTTATATAACATTATACTCGTAAAACATTTAAGTTGTGTTTAACATGTAAATTTTTAAATACCCAAATTTTATATTATACCGTTGTAGTTGGTTTCAGGTCTAGATATTGTTGTTTGTGTTGGGTCGAAAATCGACCAAGTATAATTTGTTCAGAAATAGCTGAAGCTCAGTGAAGAATACTTGTACAAAATTCTGAAGCCGTTCAGAATTAGTTCACTAAAGCTTCACTTCAGTTCAGATCAACGTATCAGAATACCATTAAGCTGAAGTCAAAGACTAAAGACTGAAGAAAGAGAATCAGCTCAGATGTGGAGCTCAGAAGTTGATTCTACCTGATCGAAGACTGAAGCATCTCAGTGTAAAGTACTTACAACACTTTACACTGATTACGAGAAAGCCTTTTTACTTTACTAACCTTTACCCAGTTAATAGCTTTAACTATTAACAAGTACAAGGTTGAGTAAAAGGTTGGGAATAAAGTGTGAAATGTCACATCAACAACTTTCACACTTAAACCTTAAAAGTACGCATGTTAAGGAATTGACTTTAATTCCTTAAATGCTCCCAACCATATTTGTACGGCCTGGTCCACATCAGCATGAACCTTGCCTATAAATATAAAGGCTTCTCACAACTTGCAAAATGCTTGAAACTTTAGCATTGCAACTTGTGAGATATACTCTAAGTAATTCTTACGAGTATTTCCAAGTTATTAGATCACTTGTATTTCTAGGTTGTTTAGATATTTACACTTGGGTGTTTATCTTTGTTCCGCAATAACCTTTGTATTTGTTTATATCAATAAATCAAATACATTGAAAAAGTACATCGTGTCTCAATGCTACATACTTGAAATATACATATTATTTATATAGTTTCAGCACTTACTGTTTCTTGCATTTACTTTTAGTATCTTTACCTTATTGTTTATCCATATCTGGATCGTAATCTGAACTGGTCTACTTCCAGTTAAAATTACTTGCCAGTCGGGTTTAATCATCTATATTTGGGACTCACAATTGGTATCAGAGACAGGTTGAATTATATTAATTCCTTAACCTTTGATCTGCAAAGATGGTTGACCAAGTATTCAATGAAGGCCCTGACCCTAATGCTACTACTCCACCCCCTATCATCAACAACAATATACCATCGCATAATGTACACATACACTTTCCAAATAATCCTGTTCCCAAGTTTGATGGGAACAGTGAAAATTTTCAAACATGGAAAGCATGCATGCTCAAATATATTGCTGGTGTTGAAAGACATTTGACTGTTATTCTTAAAGAAGGACCCTTTGTCCCCATGAATGCCTCCTCTGTTGTCAGAAATGCCGATGAGACTCCTAGGGTATCACCTAAGGAGAAGGATCATTGGTCTGAGGAAGATCATAGGCTGGTAGACCTTGATACCAAGCTATAAAATATGATCTTGTATGCTGTTCCTGAAACTCTTATGCCCACCCTTGTTTATTCAAAATTAATGTGGGAGGAACTTATGACACAGTTTGAAGGCACCTCTGAGACAATAGTCACAAGAAAAGTTGCTTTAAATAAAAGATATGAGTCTTTTTTTGCTATCCCTGGTGAAACTTTAACTCAAACATACATCAGATTTACTAATCTGGTAAATCAATTGAAAGCCCTGGGTGTAACTAAAGAAAAAGAAATTTTGTTAGAAAAATTTTGTGACATCTTACCTTCTAAATGGGAAAACCTGATCTTGGTTTTAAGACAAGGAAAAACCTTGCAAAGTCACACTCTTGCTTCCTTATATGGAGCCTTCAGATACACTGAAGAGAACAAAGCTGAGAGAGCTGTGGCTGAGCAAGATGCCAAAAACCATGCTTCTACCAGTTCAGTCATGGTTCAGTACTCTGAGCCACATGGGACTGCTCTACTATCTTCTGAGAGTGATCATTCTGACTCGATGAAGAAGATGGTCTCTGAAATGTTAAAAATTGGTATTTCTGGTAATGTAACTCATAATTGTGATGAGGATGACAATGATGATCTGGTTGCCATGCTGGCTAAAACGTTTAATCGTTTTAAGGCCAAATCAAATCGATCTGGCAAACCATTTGCTTCCAGCGCTTCTATTGACAAGTCTAATCTTGAATGCTTTAAGTGTGGCAAGAAAGGACATTTCATGAAAAAATGCAGATCTAGTCAGCCTTCATCATCACAATCTGCCCCTAATCATTCTATTTTTCAGAAATCTGATGATAGCTATAAGGCTAAGTACAAGAAGCTGAAAGCACAAATAGCTCTCATGGATCAAGACAACTCAAGCAATAATGGTTGTATGATTGCCAAGACTGAAAAATGGGAAGAATCTGACGAGTCATCTGATGATGAGGAAGAAGTTAGGGACATGTGTTTCATGGCACGTGAAGATCAAGGTCATTTGGTCAAATCTGATGTTGAATCTGGTCGATGGGTGGATATAGTCATGAAAAAGGTCAGTGACTTTGGTTTTGAAAGTAATGAGGAACAAAAACTGGACCTTTTGGTTCTTTTAGAGGCTGACATTTCATTTGTCGAAACTGTGCGTTCAGAAAGTCTAAAAATGTTTGAAAGTAATACTTCTTAAATAAACGCCAGTCAGGCCAGACTAAAAGGGCTGAAAGATGTTCAGTTGGCTTTAAAAAGTTATCAGTCTATGGTTGCCACTTTAGAGTTGGAAAAAGAAGAATTGAAAACCATCCTTGAAAAGGAACAAAAAATAATTAAATCTTGGATGAAAGCACCAAATCCAGCTGCTGCAATTAAAAATACTTTTGCAAATCAAAGAACATCATATGAATCTGGTGATCTTCATTTGGCATCTATAATCACTGATTTAGATGCATTTCCAAAGGAAATGAAACCAGAAATTATTTTTCCTGAAGTTAGCAAACAGAAAACTGTGACTGATAAGGCCCAGGAACAATCTGAGGGTAAATCTGAAACAGCTCAGACAACTGTTTCAGAAAAGAAGGCTAAATCCAAAAAGCATCCCTCAGTCTTCATCTAAGGTTCCTAAAAACCAAAAGAAGAAGAAAAATGTCTCCCCCACTGAGCCTTCTACCTCAGATTCAGGTAAGGCTCAGGTGTCTAATGAAGAATCAATTTTGTTAAGGTTAGAGAGTCAATTTCAGTTATTGACTAGACAAGTGCAAAGTTGTAATGCACGTTTAAAAAATGTTGAAACAACTCCTCTTCAACCTAAACAAAAAGCTAAACCTTTTTCCAAACAAATCAAGCAAAAATCTGAGAAGAAAAAGGTTGAAACCCCCATCAAACCAACTGTTTTTGTGTCATCTGAGATCATGACTGAGATCCCCTTCGATCCTTTAGTTCCTTCTGAACCAAAGAAATCTGAGACTACTAAGGGAGAGTCTAGTGAACCCATCAAGAGATGGGTTCCCAAAAAGAACTAATCTTTGTGTTTGTGCAGGGAGACCGAAAGAAGAATATATGGTATCTTGACAGCGCTGCTGGCGGGGGGGGGGGGGGGGGGGGGGGGGGGGGGGGGGGGGGGGGGGGGGGGGGGGGGGGGGGGGGGGGGGGGGGGGGGGGGGGGTTTGTGCAGGGAGAGCGAAAGGAATATGGTTTCTTGACAGCGCTGCTGGCAGAACCATGACTGGTTATCAAACCCTGCTGGAGGAATATAGGGTGCAAGAGGGGTCCTCAATAACTTTTGGTAATGATGAAGATGGAAAAACTGAGGGATATGGTGTGGTGAATAATGGACAGGTCAAATTCACACGTGTTGCATATGTGAATGGTTTGAAATATAACCTAATCAGTGTCAGTCAACTATGTGATGATGGCTTCAAGGTATTATTTGATATTTCACAAGGCACCATATTCAACAGAGATGGAAAGGTAGTATTGATTGCACCAAGAAAAGGAAACATTTATATCATTGATATGAATAGTTCACCCACTGAACAATGTTTTACACAAAGGCAGATGAAGACACAAACTGGTTGTGGCACAAGAGATTATCCCATCTGAACTTCAAGAACATTAATAAGTTGTCGAGAAAACAACTTGTTGATGGGATACCCTCAATGTCTTTCAATAAAGACAAGTCATGTCCAGGTTGTGAAATGTGTAAGCAGAAAAGAGCTTCATTCAAGACAAAGCAAAGTTTTAGTATAACTGAACCTCTTCACATGCTTCACATGGACCTCTTTGGACCAGTGAATGTTCAGACAAGAGCAGAAAAGAAGTATACCCTTGTTGTTGTTGATGAATATTCAAGATATTGCTGGGTAATTTTCCTCAGATCTAAGAGTGAAGCTGCTGCTGAAATCATTGCTCTCATCAAACAAATTGAACTCAAGCATAAGCGAAAAGTTAGTCAGCTCAGAAGTGACAATGGCACAGAATTCAGAAATGCCACTCTGGAGTCCTTCTGCACTGAAACTGGCATATCTCAGAACTTCTCTTAAGCCCACACACCAGAGCATAATGGTGTGGTAGAAAAAAAGAATTGTACGTTGATTGAAGCTGCTAGAAGTATGCTAAATAAATCTGGTCTTCCAAAGAATTTCTGTGGTGAAGCTGTTGCAACTGCTTGCTACACTCAGAACAGATCTGTCTATGTCAAAAGACACAAGAAGACAGCCTATGAAGTACTCAGAAATAGAAAGCCTAATATTGGGTATTTCCATGTATTTGGATGTCCAGTATACATTCTGAATGATTCCAGTCAGCTTGGAAAATTTGATGCAAAAGCTGATGAAGGGTACTTCCTAGGATATTCAACAAATCGCAAAGCCTTTAGAGTCTATAACAAGAGACTTGAAAAGGTTGATGAGTCAATTCATGTTACCTTTGATGAATCTAATTCTGCAATCTTTAAGAATTCAACTCCTGTACCACCCTCAGAAAGTCCAATAAGTTTTGGTGATTCTGATCCTATTGTCCAATCTAATCAGTCACCTGAATCTGCTTCTGAACATCTCAGTTCAGAACCAATAATAAACAAGTCAAGCAACATTCCATTCTATCCTTCAGTCAGTGTTAAACTACCTTCTGAACGGACTATTGGATCAGATGTACATGCTGCTTCACCTCAGATATCAGTTTCCACTGAATTACCCCAATCTGAACAGTTTCATGATGCAAATCATGATCTGCAGGAGGAAGATGATGAGACTGAAGTAGTCTTTTCTGAAGCACCTCCTGAAGTAAATCAGAGGAGTTCTTGCACTGATATCATTGTTCATCCTGGTCATTACACTAAGTGGACAAGAGCACATCCAATCGAGCAAATCATTGGAGATTCCACTAGTGGGGTTCAGACCAGAAGAGCCACAAGCGATCAATGCTTAAATGTCAGCTTCTTATCACTGATAGAACCGAAGAATATTGACAAGGCTATGAAAGACCCTAGCTGGATTTAAGCCATGCAAGATGAGCTTAATCAGTTTAAAAGGAACGATGTTTGGGAACTTGTTCCTTGTCCCAGTGATCTGAAGAAAGAACCAATTGGGACAAGATGGGTCTTCAGAAACAAGATGGATGAAGATGGTCATGTGATTCGAAACAAGGCAAGACTTGTTGCAAAGGGTTACTCACAATAAGAAGGAGTAGACTTTGATGAAACTTTTGCACCAGTTGCTAGACTAGAAGCTATCAGAATTTTCTTAGCTTTTGCAGCTCATCATGAGTTCAAAGTCTATTAAATGGATGTCAAAAGTGCATTCTTGAATGGTGAATTGGAAGAAGTTGTGTATTTATATCAGCCACTAGGGTTCATAAATGAAGAAAGACCTCATTGGGTGTACAGACTGAACAAAGCATTATATGGTCTGAGACAAGCACCTAGAGCCTGGTATGATATTCTTACTAAACATCTTCTGAAACATGGTTTTAAAAGGGGTGCAATAGATAACACTTTATTCATATTGCATGATAAAAGTGATATCTTACTTGTACAAATTTATGTCGATGATATTGTGTTTGGGTCTACAAATAACAAAATGTGTGAACAGTTTTCTGAAATAATGTCATCTGAGTATGAAATGAGTATGATGGGTGAACTGACATATTTTCTGGGTCTTCAAGTGAAACAAACCAGTGATGGTATTTTTATAAATCAAGAAAAATATGTCAGAGATTTATTAAAGAAATATCAATTTGATTCCGTCTCATCAAAAGATACTCCTATTTCTGCACCATTAACTTTGGACTGAGATCCCAATGGAAAACAAGTGGATCCCACAAAATATCGTTGTATGGTGGGATCAGTTATGTACTTAACTGCTAGTAGACCTGACATAAGGTTTGCAACATGCCTTTGTGCAAGATTTCAGTCTGATCCCAGAGAAGCACACGCAAATGCTGTAAAAAGAATTTTCAGATACCTTAAAGGTGTCCCCAGACTTAGTCTTTGGTATCCCAAAGGCTCAAGTCTAGATCTAATGGGATCTTCAAATTCTGATCATGCAGGTTGTAAAATAGATAGGAAAAGTACCACAGGTGGTTGTCATTTCCTAGGTGGCAAATTGGTTAGTTGGACAAGTAAGAAGCAGACTGCAGTATCACTCTCCACAGCTGAAGCTGAATACATTTCTGCAGCCAGTTGCTGCGCTCAGATTTTGTGGATGAAGAACCAACTAACTGATTATGGTGTTAAGTATACAAAGACTCCAATATTTTGTGATAACACCAGTTCCATTGACATCTCTCACAATCCTGTAATGCACTCCAAAACCAAGCATATCGACCTCAGGTATCATTTTATTAGAGATCACATTATCAAATGTGACATTGAACTTCATTTCATTCCCACTGATAAACAACTCGCTGATGTTTTTACAAAACCCTTGGATGTCAAAACGTTTAAACATCTCATCAGTGAGTTAGGTATGCTAAATCCTGTATAGCATCATCTCAGGGGGAAGTGTCAAATATTTTTGTGTTTAAAAGAATTTTCAGATACCTTAAAGGTGTCCCCAGACTTAGTCTTTGGTATCCCAAAGGCTCAAGTCTAGATCTAATGGGATCTTCAAATTCTGATCATGCAGGTTGTAAAATAGATAGGAAAAGTACCACAGGTGGTTGTCATTTCCTAGGTGGCAAATTGGTTAGTTGGACAAGTAAGAAGCAGACTGCAGTATCACTCTCCACAGCTGAAGCTGAATACATTTCTGCAGCCAGTTGCTGCGCTCAGATTTTGTGGATGAAGAACCAACTAACTGATTATGGTGTTAAGTATACAAAGACTCCAATATTTTGTGATAACACCAGTTCCATTGACATCTCTCACAATCCTGTAATGCACTCCAAAACCAAGCATATCGACCTCAGGTATCATTTTATTAGAGATCACATTATCAAATGTGACATTGAACTTCATTTCATTCCCACTGATAAACAACTCGCTGATGTTTTTACAAAACCCTTGGATGTCAAAACGTTTAAACATCTCATCAGTGAGTTAGGTATGCTAAATCCTGTATAGCATCATCTCAGGGGGAAGTGTCAAATATTTTTGTGTTTAAAAGAATTTTTCTCTAAGGGGCACTTTGCTTTCAGAAAAATATTTTGACTGAAATGCTTTAGAATTTCTGAAATGATTTCAGAATAAGTGTGAAAACTGAGATGGTTCAGATTCCTTAAATCTGATCATGCTCAGATTTAAATAAGTTATTTCTGAAATAAGTTTAGTCCGTTATAATGTCTTTTAGATACTTGGTCGTTGTGTGAACACGTGACAGTTACTGTATAACGTTTGAATAATGATGCTTTCTGCTGACGTGTCACACAAGTTGCGCCGTAAATGAAAAGTAATGATCACTTTTTCTTTAAAGTGTTGAAAAGTTTTATGAAAATGTGGGGTCATAACCGTCATTGCATTAAATGCGGACGTATACCCAAAATTATTTTCGGACTTCAAACCCGATCAAAATTGATTTCATTAAAATAATATTTTTTTTGTGGGTTTGAATTTCAAAATCAATTTTATTTTATTTATTTTGGAAAAACCCTTTGTATTCCATCATAAATATAAATACCTTTTCAAAAACAATTCCTTCATTTACTTCTCTTTACATTTACTCCCAATCATCATTCTCTCTCATTTTCTCATTCCTTCATAATTCCAAAACCCTTAAATTCATCTTCCATATTCAGTTTTCCCTTGTAGAAACAATGGCTAAACCTGCTTCTCAAGCCAAATCACTAATAGCTTTCGAATACAGACCATCAAAAGTAGTCAAGGCCAGTGCACAATGGGCAAAAGGGTTCGATCCATTGACCCTTAGGTTTAATATGAACAATTTCGTGGCCGCACTAAATGCCAAAGGCAAAACCTTAATGGGGAGGATTAATAAATTTCTTGAACGATCCTCTCTCTATTATGCCTTGACTGCAGATCCTCAAGTACTGTATCATAGATACTTACTTGAATTCTGGTATACTGCTACTTTAAGCAAGGATGAAAAATCCATTGCTTTTTCTTTAAAAGAAGACACTAAGCAGTATATCCTTTCACTTGATGGGTTTCGGGAGGCCCTTCACTTGAACTACCTTCCCTCTTCTTCAGCCTATGTAAAAAGGCTAAAAGGAGTTAATTTCAGGGAGGTACTGCACGCCATGGGTCATGATGACATGGTCGATGCTGAGCACAATCTGAGAACATCTGGACATATCTTCCTGTCTGGATTTAGAAATTGTTGGAGGTATTTTTGGACTCAGATTGTGGAGTGCCTAGGAGGAAACTGGGGTGGACTGGACCAGATTTCTTGACACAAGTAGAAATCGGGTACTATTTGTGGCATGGGATTGAGGTGGACTTCGCTGAGATTCTCTTCTCTCAGTTGGTGACAAAGTTAAAAGGCAAGAGAAGTCCACATATCTCATTTCCCAGATTTCTGAGCATTTGCTTCATGAACATGCTTGGAGATGCGTATCACATGGAGGGACTTGAGTCTTCAGCAACGGAGTTCTGCAAGGATCTATCAAAGCTATCCACTTCAGACCCAGAACCAGAACTTTTTGCTGTCATGATTAAGGTAATAAATAAAACTGAAACAGCACGACCGGCTGGCTCAGAAAGGTCACCGAGCGGGTCACAAAAGAATGCGAGACCCATTGGTGCACCTGGTGGTCAAATGTTGAAGTTGTTTAAAACCCCAGCAACTTCATCTACCCAACCACCAATTCCCTCCTCCACTGACCAACCTGAGGATCTCCCAAAAGATCCCTCAGGATCTCCAAAGGGCTTATTAAAACGTCGTAAATATAAGCCGTCCTCACAGCCCAAGGACATTAGTACCGAAGCTAACCCTTCTGGTTCTTCCCAACAAGAACCAGAAGAAGGTCAAATGGGAAACCCACAAGAAGCCATCTCCAAAACTTCTTTAGGAGTAGATGGTGAAGATAATTCAAGTGTGCCAGCCCAGCATACATTAGAGTCCGTGTCTACACGTGCACCCCCTGCAACTTCACATATCTTATACTCTTCTGATGCACGAATTGATGAAGTCTTTGGTGTGACACCACCTGAGACTGAGATTCCAGACTCTACGGCCGATGAAGTGACTCTTGATGATGGTACGAGAGTCATTAAGGCAACCCTCGTGTCTACTATCTCTGGCTGAGCCAACCCATAAATCTGGTGACGATGCATCTGCAGCAGCAGTTGTTGAACCAGAAGTTGGTTCAGGTACCAGTGATCTGAACCAGGGCATATCTGATCAGACTGCAGTTTTAACTGACCTTTGGGATGAAGATGAGCCACCTCAAGGGAATCTTGATTCCTTTGCTGATTTTGAGTTTGATGAGGGCTTACTAGAGGAGAATCAGTCTTCTGATTCTGAGCCAACCTTCAGCCTCACAAACGTTCCTCCTCCCCCAGAAATCCAAAATATACTTGTTGAACAACCATATCGCCAACCAGAAACTTCTCATGAACATCCATATTTTCCACCAGGCTCAAATCCTGCCTATGTTACTTCACCAACTTTTCAACCACAACTACAACACCTTCACCCCCAAATTCACAATGTTCCAAGGCCAAGGAATTTTGATGATCCAGAGCAAAAGGAGATGGACTCTGAAACTGAATCTGAGGGTCCATCTGAAGCTCAATTGGAAAAGACTCTGGCTGGCCTTAGAACTCTTCCCTTCATTGCTTCTGATCTACATAACCACCTCCTCCTTTGAGTATGGAAGCACAGTTAGAGAAATCAATTGCCGAAGTCCAAAACCTTCTTATTCAGGTTGAGGGCTTAACAAAGTCTCTAACTTCCAACACTAAGTCCCTGGCTGATATGAAAGGTGCTCAGTTGTTTCTTGGAACTGAGTTGACCAAAGTTGCTGGTAATGAGGGATTAGTGGCTGGGAAGCTGAATGAATTAGTGTATGCTTGCAACAACATCAGTGCAGCAATAAGGGAAGCCTTCAAACTGACAAAGAAGGAAGGTTCAAGCTTCTGTTGTGGCGAACTTGACTTCCTCAGTTCAATTAATAAAGCAAGATATTATGTCAGTTGGGAAGGAAGTGAATGAGTTGGTTAAGAAGCCCAATGTTAACGAAAAAGAACTTGGGTCTTCTTTAAGTGTTGAAATTATTGAGAAGATGAAGTCTGAGCTCTCTCAGGAATTAGTCGCTCAGATTTCACCTTCTGTGGCTGAAAAGGTGGAAGCAAAGGTCAGAATCATGGTCGCTGAATTTACCAAGGATACAAATAAAAGAGTGGATAAGGCTGTTAATGAAGTAAAAGAATCTGTAACCACTCTTGATAATTCAGTAAAGGAAATTCTGACCTTGCTCAAGAAAGAACATGTTGTTGCTCCTCCTCCTTCTGCTTCATTTTCTGAGGAAGATCGAAAAATGCTGAAAGATTTAACTGAAAAAGAGGCTCTGAACCTTAACTCATCATTCAGATTAAGGGCTCAGTTCTCTACAATGGCAAAGGGCATTTCTGATTGCCTTCAGCAGCAGAGTTGAGAACCTCTGAAGGCCATGCAGACGGCGATTGATTTGTATGCCAAGATGCCTTCTGAGGTCCCCAAAGGGGGAAATGTGCCTATTGTTTGCTCTCAAGTACTCAAGAATTAATAGAGGCAACCAAGAAGCAAGCTGAGGTACAATCTGGTGGTGCCTCAGTTCAGGGGGAACAAAGAAAATCTGAAGTGCAACAGTCTGAACCTGAAAAGAAAGATAAGGGCAAGGCCCAGATGGTGGAAGAATCCAAGTCCCAAGGTTCTAAGGGTTCTGGTTTAGTTGTTGGTGAAAATGTCGATGAATATGGTTATCCCTTACATAATCGTGATGCAGATGGAAAGAAATTAGAGGCTCTGCAGAAGCAAGTCTCTAATCAGTTTATTATGTGGAGGGAAAACAAGGAAAGAGAAAGGGCACAACATCTTTCGATGGGGACCCTTGATCATGTAGATGTTGCAGCTCTTGGTCTTTCATTAGAAAGATATCAGAAAATCAAAAATGATCCAAGAGTGCAGAAAGCAGTAGTTGATATGCTTGAATATGAGTGTGGGATGATGTATTCACCTCTGGAACAAAAGCTGGAAAGTCTCACCTTCAAGTTGTCTATTGAAGACTTGAAGAAAAATAGAATGAATGAGATGGATTTGAAAAAGAAAGAGATTCTGGCTGAAGTTGCCAAGGTTGAAAGGCAGTTGTCAAGGCCACCCACAAAACCCAAAGTGACTGGACCAAGGTCTTCAAGGAAGAACATTCGTGATGCTGACCTTTCTACCTTCAAGCCAATTTCTGATGATGCTGCTGAGATCGAAAGGAAACATGAAAAGGATCAGTATGACCATTATATGAAGCATCGATCCCATCCAGCTAAAATAATTGATATGGAAGTTACAAAAGCTGATGGATTGAAGCTCTTTGATTTGGTTATAAAAAGAGAAGGAAGGGCAGCTGAAGAATACAATCAGGTTTCAGTGCACGAATTTGGATTTCTGAGCATAGAGAGATGATCCAGATTCTGAGGGGGAAGCCAAAATCTGCTCTGATTGGTGCATGGTTATCAAGAATACAACAAAAGATGCAAGCCAAGGTGAGATTGAAGGCAGATTATTTGGAAAAAGGATCATTCTCCACTGAAGAGAAAAGCTACTGAAGCACCTTCTGGTTCGAGGCCTGCGAAGAAGTAGTTTTCTTTTCAGTTTATCATTTACTTGTATAATTATTTGCAAATGTAACAAACACTTCAGTTTGTATATATATGTTACATTTTGTAGCTTATAAGTAGATGATAGGTTAAGTTAGAAAAACCACAAGTAAAATTCTGAGACATCAATGATCTATAAGATGTACTTAAAAATTTTACAACTTAAACAAAAACTTGCATTTCAGACTTACAAACATGTATAGATAGAAGTCTGAGATGCATGCACTATTTCAGAACAAATAGGGGGAATTTGTTGGGTCGAAAATCGACCAAGTATAATTTGTTCAGAAATAGCTGAAGCTCAGTGAAGAATACTTGTACAGAATTCTGAAGCGTTCAGAATTAGTTCATTGAAGCTTCACTTCAGTTCAGATCAACGTATCAGAATACCATTCAGCTGAAGTCAAAGACTGAAGACTGAAGAAAGAGAATCAGCTCAGATGTGGAGCTCATAAGTTGATTCTACCTGATCGAAGACTGAAGCATCTCAGTGTAAAGTACCTACAACACTTTACACTGATTACGAGGAAGCCTTTTTACTTTACTAACCTTTACCCAGTTAATAGCTTTAACTATTAACAAGTACAAGGTTGAGTAAAAGGTTGGAATAAAGTGTGAAATGTCACATCAACAACTTTCACACTTAAACCTTAAAAGTACGCATGTTAAGGAATTGACTTTAATTCCTTAAATGCTCCCAACCATATTTGTACGGCCTGGTCCACATCAGCATGAACCTTTCCTATAAATATAAAGGCTTCTCACAACTTGCAAACGCTTGAAACTTTAGCATTGCAACTTGTGAGATATACTCTAAGTAATCTTACGAGTATTTCCAAGTTATTAGATCACTTGTATTTCTAGGTTGTTTAGATATTTACACTTGGGTGTTTATCTTTGTTCCGCAACAACCTTTGTATTTGTTTATATCAATAAATCAAATACATTGAAAAAGTACATCGTGTCTCAATGCTACATACTTGAATATACATATTATTTATATAGTTTCAGCACTTATTGTTTCTTGCATTTACTTTCAGTACCTTTACCTTATTGTTTATCCATATCTGGATCGTATTCTGAACTGGTCAACTTCCAGTTAGAATTACTTGCCAGTCGGGTTTAATCATATATTTGGGACTCACAGTTTGTATTTACGGTCCTCTAGCACCTTGCTAGTTTGGCCACTAATATAATTTAATGCAAAATTAATTTTTCAAAGCAAAATCAAATAAAATAAAACATAAATTTCTTATATTACTATAAATTAATAAATTAACATAATAATAAATATAAAATATAAAGAAAAATCAATTTTGTAACATAATATAGTATATCTCCATTTTGTACACAATTATCATGGATACCAACCATCGTCATTCCAATTTTATAGGTGTGCATCTTTGTCAAACAGTTTGAAACATATTTACCTTTCGGGTATTACAGACACTTTTAGTTTAGTCCTAACTTTTTATAATATTTAATGATGTCTTTATCTTTCTATATTATTTTCTTCAAGTAAATTAAATAGTACTCGTAGTAGGTAGTCGTTATATATGTCCAAATGCACAAAGTCCTTTCTACTGTATGGGAATAAAATTGCCAATGAAGAGTATCTTATATGTATAGTGTACAGATTTATCAATATTACTATATAAAAGTTATGCACCCATATTGAAATGTCTCAATTGAAAAATGATTATTTTGTCTTTAATAAATTAATTTTTATATTAAACTCTTATTTTATCAATATACACTCTAAACCTTTATTTTTTAAAATATTTCCATTAAAACTTTTACATAAATTACATTTAAATCAATTTACATCACTCAACCCCGCTACCGCCACCAATCGTCGCCGTCATCACCACCAATAGTCGCCACTTCCAAACCGCCATTACCATCACCTCCGCATTGCGCGAATACCGTGTTAGTATAATAGTATTACCCTTATGGTTATCCACAACTCACTCGCCCACAATAAACACATATCAAACTTGTACTAAAATAAATATTAATATTGACATCAACGTTTACTGATAAGTTATTCAACTTGCTCCAATTTGCCAATTCTGAAGATTCAACTGAAATGACCTTTGTATCAGATTGTGTAAGGCAAAAG
>CM067168.1:76784571-76861033 GCA_034093135.1 Erigeron breviscapus
ACTTCAGTGAGAATGTCTTCAGTAGAATAGATCTGGACTGGGGTGAAGTCTAGTGAGCTAATCTGGAGGATTCCAGATTTCCTATACAAGTATTTTGCTCACTGGTCTTCCATTATTTCTGAACAAATCTTCAGTGTCGCTCCAGTCAAGTCTGGAGTGGGTCCAGTAAATATTATTTCTGGACAAGTCTTCAGAGACTTTCCAGTCTTCAAGTCTGGAGCGAGTCCAGTAAATCTGGACCTAACATAGAATCACATAAGTATTAAAAGATAAGACAACAAAGGTAGTACACAAAGGCGTTCGATACCTTGCTTCTACCCTAACACTTATAAAAAACTATATAGACAAACACAATGAACACATACATACACACATGAACGAAAAAATTCTACACAAATAAAAGAATAAGAAAAAAAACTTAGAATAAAAATGAAGAAAAAGAAAACACATTTATGAATTTGCCGAGCAAAAACCTCGGCAAATAGCATGTTTTACAAAAAAATTTGCCCTGAAAATGATAAGGATCAAAAATTGATTTTGGCAAAAATTTTGAAATTTTATATGATTTGCCGAGCAAAAACCTCGGCAAACACAGGAATAGAGCAGATCTGACAACATTTTATGACAAGTTATCGATATATATATATATATATATATATATATATATATATATATATATATATATATATATATATATATATATATATATATATATATATATATATATATATATATATATATATATATATATATATATATATATATATATATATATATATATATATATATATATATATATATATATATATATATATATATATATATATATATATATATATATATATATATATATATATATATATATATATATATATATATATATATATATATATATATATATATATATATATATATATATATATATATATATATATATATATATATATATATATATATATATATATATATATATATATATATATATATATATATATATATATATATATATATATATATATATATATATATATATATATATATATATATATATATATATATATATATATATATATATATATATATATATATATATATATATATATATATATATATATATATATATATATATATATATATATATATATATATATATATATATATATATATATATATATATATATATATATATATATATATATATATATATATATATATATATATATATATATATATATATATATATATATATATATATATATATATATATATATATATATATATATATATATATATATATATATATATATATATATATATATATATATATATATATATATATATATATATATATATATATATATATATATATATATATATATATATATATATATATATATATATATATATATATATATATATATATATATATATATATATATATATATATATATATATATATATATATATATATATATATATATATATATATATATATATATATATATATATATATATATATATATATATATATATATATATATATATATATATATATATATATATATATATATATATATATATATATATATATATATATATATATATATATATATATATATATATATATATATATATATATATATATATATATATATATATATATATATATATATATATATATATATATATATATATATATATATATATATATATATATATATATATATATATATATATATATATATATATATATATATATATATATATATATATATATATATATATATATATATATATATATATATATATATATATATATATATATATATATATATATATATATATATATATATATATATATATATATATATATATATATATATATATATATATATATATATATATATATATATATATATATATATATATATATATATATATATATATATATATATATATATATATATATATATATATATATATATATATATATATATATATATATATATATATATATATATATATATATATATATATATATATATATATATATATATATATATATATATATATATATATATATATATATATATATATATATATATATATATATATATATATATATATATATATATATATATATATATATATATATATATATATATATATATATATATATATATATATATATATATATATATATATATATATATATATATATATATATATATATATATATATATATATATATATATATATATATATATATATATATATATATATATATATATATATATATATATATATATATATATATATATATATATATATATATATATATATATATATATATATATATATATATATATATATATATATATATATATATATATATATATATATATATATATATATATATATATATATATATATATATATATATATATATATATATATATATATATATATATATATATATATATATATATATATATATATATATATATATATATATATATATATATATATATATATATATATATATATATATATATATATATATATATATATATATATATATATATATATATATATATATATATATATATATATATATATATATATATATATATATATATATATATATATATATATATATATATATATATATATATATATATATATATATATATATATATATATATATATATATATATATATATATATATATATATATATATATATATATATATATATATATATATATATATATATATATATATATATATATATATATATATATATATATATATATATATATATATATATATATATATATATATATATATATATATATATATATATATATATATATATATATATATATATATATATATATATATATATATATATATATATATATATATATATATATATATATATATATATATATATATATATATATATATATATATATATATATATATATATATATATATATATATATATATATATATATATATATATATATATATATATATATATATATATATATATATATATATATATATATATATATATATATATATATATATATATATATATATATATATATATATATATATATATATATATATATATATATATATATATATATATATATATATATATATATATATATATATATATATATATATATATATATATATATATATATATATATATATATATATATATATATATATATATATATATATATATATATATATATATATATATATATATATATATATATATATATATATATATATATATATATATATATATATATATATATATATATATATATATATATATATATATATATATATATATATATATATATATATATATATATATATATATATATATATATATATATATATATATATATATATATATATATATATATATATATATATATATATATATATATATATATATATATATATATATATATATATATATATATATATATATATATATATATATATATATATATATATATATATATATATATATATATATATATATATATATATATATATATATATATATATATATATATATATATATATATATATATATATATATATATATATATATATATATATATATATATATATATATATATATATATATATATATATATATATATATATATATATATATATATATATATATATATATATATATATATATATATATATATATATATATATATATATATATATATATATATATATATATATATATATATATATATATATATATATATATATATATATATATATATATATATATATATATATATATATATATATATATATATATATATATATATATATATATATATATATATATATATATATATATATATATATATATATATATATATATATATATATATACTACATTAATTAGTCTTCTATATTTATATATATCTCTTTTTATATATATATATATATATATTATATTGTAGAATATATTATCATGGTGTCAAGACCAACACTTCTAATCATGAAATGGGCATTCATAATGCTAATGATCATAGCTGCAAATGGTGATCCTCCTGAAGAACCTGTTAGGTGTTCAAATAATCTCACAAATTGCATCATCACCAATTCTTATGGTGCATGTTAAATTTATATATTCTTGTAGTCTTAATCTGGTTATTAAATCCAGGGACTAAACTTGTGTGTTTAGAACTTGTGATGCAGGTATTACAGTTTTGGACTCAAAGTGGCAAGATGATAAAGTGAGAGGTGCAGTTTGCAATTAAGGGAAAGTGGCTGGAGTATATAAAGAAGTCTTAACCCTTTTTAGGGTTAATCAATCATTCAAGTCGATAACTGCTGCTATTCTTCTTTCAATATATTCATTCATATATTCATAGTTTCTGGTATTATTTCGATACTTGTAATAGAACTATTATCATTCTAGATAATAGAACCACAACAGAGTAGCTGTGGTGGTTGATGTTTTGGTAATCTGATTGAGATCAGGTTCGTATGTTTGTGGTTGATTATTGAATTAAGATTCAATAAGTGATATATAGGTTGTGGTTATAATTTTAACAGTGCATTCCCTGATCGTAGCATTTGTCGTGCAGCTGAGGTCGTATACCCTTCATCCGAAGAAGACCTTGTGTTAATAGTTGCAAATGCTACACAAATGAACAGAAAAATGAAAGTAGCCACTCGTTATTCGCATAGCCTACCAAAGTTGGTATGTCCAGATGGAGATGATGGACTCATTATTAGTACAAAAAATCCTGACCGTGTTATTGAAATCAATAAAAACAGAATGCTTGTCACCTGCCAGAGTGGTGTAACATTGGGCCAACTTATCAGTGAAGCTGCAAAAAATGGGTTGGCTTTGCCTTATACTCCTTATTGGTTGGGTTTGACGATTGGTGGTCTTTTAGGCACGGGTGCACACGGTAGCACCCTTTGGGGTATAGGTAGCGCAATCCATAATTATGTGGTTCGGATGAAAATGGTCACTCCGGGTCCAGCTAAAGAAGGTTATGTTAAAGTGCGGTCTTTAGAAGATAATGGTGCACTTGATGAAGAAATGAATGCCGCTAAAGTTTCTATGGGAGTACTTGGAGTCATATCCCAGGTATATTTGTGGTTTTTTTTTTTATATCATAACTTACCTTAATATGCTAAGTACAGTTTTTATGACAATATTTGAGATCATAATCTGTAGGTAACTTTAAGGTTGCAGCCAATGTTTAAGAGATCAGTTACCTTAATAACGAAAAATGACACGGACTTATCAGATCAAGCAGCTACCTTTGGGAAACAACATGAGTTTGCTGACATGACATCGTACCCAAGTCAAAAACGAGTTGTTTATCGGATTGTGTTGGTATGTGATCACGTTATAATAAACGCATGTCCGGAAGTAATTTAAGCCTACGGGGTCACACGAAATGACACGGTAACTCTATACTATTAATTAGTATATTAAAGTAATATATTAATTAATTTGATCACGAAATGATTAATTTAAATAAATTAAAGGGTTAATTTTATTTAATTAATTAAAAGGAGGTTAAAATGTGAAATTAGGAAATTAGAGTTGGGCTCTAATTCCTAATAGGGCCGAAAATTTCAAGGCTTGGAAAGCCTTGAGATTACTTGTCCACCAAGGATAAAAACCCTAGATATATCCCTATATAAAGGGGCTTAATTCCAAGGGTTTAGATATTCCTTCACATAAAAATTCTCTCCTCTCTTCCTCTCTTATTTGGTTCGGCCGTAGGTAGCAAGTCAAGGGGTTTTTGGGTTTGCCTTGGTTCGACTTTTAGAGGGTACAAGCAAAGGGTTGTTTGATCGTGATCGGGGTACTAGCATACGGTATAAGGGGTGTCTAGTGTGCGATCGTAGAGGGTTTTACTTTAAACCCTACAACAATAATAATCTTATTATTATTGATTTTATTGGAAGCTTTGCATAAGGTACACGTTTCGATTCTCTCTTTGTTAATTAATATGATTGCATATTCGATTCTTCCGTTGCGCTTACTCGTGATTATATGTTATATGATTTATGTTCGCATATTCTAACAGTGGTATCAGAGCCACATATGTGATCTATTAGTTACAAAGATCAAAACTTGAAGGGGGGTTAAGGGTTGGTTGATTTTTAATTAATTGTTAAATAATTAAAAGTTGTTTTCTTTTTTTTTTTAATTAAAAATCGGATTAAATTAAATAAAAATAAGAGTTTTTTTTTGTTAATTAAAATTAACCTAATTCAATGGAGATTGAAACCCTCATGGCAAGTTTTGAGTTAGAATTGACATGATTTATTTGTATAAATTGCATGTTTTGGTATCTTAATTATTTAAAGTTGTTAAATAAAAGTAAAATCACAAGAATTCATGCAAAATTACTTGTGATTTTTACTGATATATAGAGATATATTTAGCAAAGCATGATGATCCAATAATTAGGGTTAATTATTAGATAATTGTGTGACTAAGTGAATTTTTTCGTGTGATTTTTCTGATTTGCGACAGTTCACTAAAAAATTCATATCTTTTAATCTGTAATGAGTTAGAAGTTGTGCTTTGGACAGTAGGTGCTCAACACATAGGGCTACAACTTTGTAGTTCTGGTCGAAATCTGAATCGGACCAGAAACTGGGCTAAACAGGTCGTGAAGGCTGGAAATTTCCAGTCAGCATGTTTATGTGAATTACTTGTTAATTAAGTTGTTTAAAGGCTTACGCAATCAAGGCAACTTGATGTATGTGGTCCTCTTCTTCGGAGGGGGGAGCCGGCTTTAAACATATGCATGAACCATAGTGACCATGTTTAGGTGGCCTACCTTAACTTGTTACATGATTAAATTAGTTCAGTAATTAGTAAGTTTATTAATTTTGCGTATTTATTGAGCTATAAAGGTGATGCAAAAATTGTTTTGGAGAAAAGAATAAACTTGACTAAGAACTATCGAAATAGAGATTTCTTTAATAAAATTGGAGTCTTACAACCTTGAGATACACCGTCACCCATTTGAACAAACTCTAAGAGAGGTATAAGTCGGAGTGCGCTAGCCTCCTAAAATGGCGGGTTTTTAATTGCGTCCTTCGCAAACCTTTGCCCTTGCGCTTCTTTGTGCGTTCAAATGGAGCTACCGAGCTCTCTTGTGTTGCTAAGACTATAAAATGATTTTATTAAACATTATGTTATGAAGATTTGCATGAGTCTTCATACATAAACTTTTGATTCACATCAAATGCATTACCCATTTAAAGTTAAGTCATTGCCACCCACTTTGCTAAGAACACTTGCCAGTGCTTTTCGCTCCTACGTGAGACCGTAGGCGAATTGTATCTCTTCAAGGTAAATTACCACTCCACCGTGAGACCGGTGGTGGACTATTTACATGTTCTTAATTGGGCGACTTAAAACGAGTTAAGAGGAGTGAGATCCTTGACCCGTGGCATAAGATGGGACAAAGCATGTTTACAAAACACTTAATACCCCTTTAAAAGTGTTGTTGTAAGTTCCATATCTCTAGGAATTGCATGAATGCAATTATTGATCGTCGATTACCTTTTGAGTACCGTCATTTCTAGCTGATCAACAGATGAAATGATTGTATGTCAATTGGATCCTAGCCTTAATGAAATTAATTGTTAAATGAATTTAACAAGGGTAAATTACATTTCTTAAGGATTATTATCGAAAATACCGATAATTGAACTTTTGTCTGTTTTGTAGATGGCAACAACAAATCCTTCAAAACATACACCAATCGGCTTTCAGGTCGATGCTAGAAAGAGAAAAACTTTCTGGAACCAACTTCAATGACTGGTTTCGTCAGCTGAGAATAGTTCTAAGAGCTGAAAAGAAATTTGAAATCCTTGAAGAGCAGACACCCGTTGTTCCGGAGCTAATGCTACAACTGAAGAGTTGGACTGCTGCGTATGATAGACACAATGAGGTTGCTTGTCTGATGTTGGGAAGCATGAATGCTGATCTTCAAAAGCAATTTGAAAATTATTTTCCTCGTGATATGATTAACGAGCTCAAGTCTTTGTACGAAAAGCAAGCGGGAGTGGAGTTGTTCGACCTAGTTGACACACTTCATGACTTGCGACACGAGCAAGGAACACCGGTTAGTCCTCATATACTCAAGATGAAGAGGTATTTTGAGCAATTAGAAAGGTTGAATTATGCTTATCCTCAGCCTATTGCTATTGGCATGATTTTCAAGTCTTTATCTAAGGATTTTGAGGAATTTGTGCGCAATTACAATATGCATAGCATGAATAAAACCATTGCTGAACTTCATGCCATGGCGAATGAGTATGAAAAGAAAGCTTCCAAAGAAGTCTGCCACACCCCAAGTTCTCACGATCAAAGGGGGAAAGATCCAGAAAGGGAAACAACCAAAAGGAAAGGGCAAGAATCAAGGTAAAGGAAAGCAAGTTGCTACTCCTAAACCTAAGAAGACCCCTCCAGCGAAAAAGGAACATCCCGCTAAGGAACAAACATGTTATCACTGCAATGAAGTGGGACATTGGAAGCGGAATTGTTCTAAGTATCTAGCTGAGTTGAAGAAGAAGCAAACTGGTTTGACCAGTACTTCAGGTATCTTCACAATTGAATTATATTCCTTTTCTAAGCGTAATTCATGGGTTTACGACACCGGGTGTGGTACTCATATCTGTAAATGTTTACAGGGGCTTAGAAGGAGAAGGAAACTGAAACCAGGATCTTTACAACTGTTCGTGGGAAATGGCCTACCGGCAGCTGTAGAAGAAATAGGCGACTACCATTTAGTTTTACCTACTGGTTTAGTCATTGTTTTAGACAATTGTCATTATGCACCGTCTATTACTAGAGGTGTCATTCCAGTTTCTTTGTTGAAAAACAACGGATTCATTAATGTTTTTAATGATATTGGTATTTCAGTTTCACGAAATAATGTTCATTATTTTAATGCTATTGCTTGTGATGGTATTTATGAAATTGATATGCATGGTTGTGATTCAAATGATAATTCAATGTATAATGTTAGCAAACGAGTCAAGCCCAATTTGGACTCGACTTATCTTTGGCATTGTCGTCTTGCTCATGTTGGCAAGAAACGCATTGAAAGGCTTCAAAGAGATGGAATCTTACAAACAAATGATGAATCATTTGACGAATGCGTATCTTGTGTTTCCGGCAAAATGACAAGAAAACCTTTTCCAAATAAACCGGAGAGGGCAAAAGAACTACTTGGACTCATACATACGGATGTATGTGGCCCATTTAGACATGTGTCAAGGAAAGGTGCTAGCTACTTCATCACTTTTACGGATGATTTCAGTCGTTATGGTTATGTTTACTTGCTTAAACATAAACATGAAGTCTTTGAAACATTCAAGGAATTTAAAAGTGAAGTAGAGAATCAACTCAGTAGAACCATCAAGATTCTTCGTTCGGATCGAGGTGGTGAATACTTAAGCCAAGAGTTTAAAGATTATCTTAAAGCTTGTGGAATAGTTCAACAGCTTACTCCATATACTCCACAGCATAATGGTGTATCGGAGAGGAGAAATCGAACCTTGTTAGAAATGGTTCGATCAATGATGAATCATACAACTCTTCCTTTTTCGTTTTGGGATTATGCCCTAGAGACTGCTGTTCGCATTCTCAATATGGTTCCAACCAAGAAGGTTGACAAGACACCGCATGAATTGTGGCATGGGAGTGTTCCCAATTGTCTTACTTAAAGGTCTGGGGATGTGAGGCACTCGTGAAACGAGATACGCCTGACAAACTCAATCCAGATCTGTTAAGTGCATCTTTGTAGGATACCCAAGGAAACAATGGGTTACTACTTTACTACCTACCTGAAAACAAAGTGTTTCCTGCTTCGATTTACTGAGTTCTTGAAAGGAAACTCATCTCTCAAGAAGACAGTGGGAGGATTGTTGAACTTGATGAGGCTCAAGAAGATGTGTCAACTTCTGAAAATACTAGCAATCATCAACTTGGGGGGGAAAAGATGAATCTAAAGATGAACTTCAAGTTGAAGATGAAGCGATTCCACTTCGTAGGTCCTCAAGGACAATACGTGCTCGTGAAAGATTAAATCTTATGATTGAGTCTAAAGAACACGTAGTAGGAGACTTAAATGAACCTCCTAATTTCAAAGCTGCATTATCAGTCCGGAAATAAAATCCATGAAAGATAATCAAGTCTGGAGCTTGGTTGATCTTCCACCAAATGGTAGAACCGTTGGGTGTAAATGGATCTTCAAGAAGAAGACCGAAATGGATGGAAATGTACACACCTATAAAGCTCGTCTTGTGACAAAAGGTTATACTCAACTTTTCGGAGTTGATTATGAGGAAACCTTTTCTCCCGTTGCGGACATTAGAGCTATTAGGATCATCTTAGCCATAGCAGCGTACTATGACTATGAGATATGGCAAATGGATGTCAAACGCTTTCTTAAATGGTTTTCTAGATGAGGAAGTCTATATGGTACAACCAGAAGGTTTTGTCGATCCAAAACATCCCGACAAGGTATGCAAACTTCAAAGGTCCATTTATGGATTGAAGCAAGCATCAAGGAGTTGGAATAAAAGGTTTGATGAGGAGATCAAAAAGTTTGGTTTTGCTCAAAATCCTGATGAGCCATGTGTATATCGCAAAGCTAGTGGGAGTAATGTTACTTTTCTTGTCTTGTATGTAGATGACATATTGATAATAGGAAATCACATTCCAATGTTGAAAGACGTTAAATCTTATCTTGGAAAGTGTTTTGCTATGAAATACTTGGGTGAAGCGGCATTTATTCTTGGTACCAAGATCTATAGAGATAGAAGTAAACGGTTGATTGGATTAAGCCAAAGTGCTTATATAGATAAAATCTTGAAGAGATTCAAGATGGAGAATTCTAAGCGCGGGAATTTGCCGATGCAAGAAGGACTTAATTTATCTAGCAAGAACGGTGCTTCTACACCTGAAAAGGTGGAGCGTATGAAAAGAATTCCTTATGCTTCGGCTGTGGGATCTATCATGTATGCGGTAAGATGCACTAGACCTGATATTGCGTTCGCGCAAAATATAGTTAGCCGCTATCAGCAAAATCCTGGAGAGGATCATTGGACTGCTGTGAATAACATTCTGAAGTACATGCGTGCTACTAAAGAATTATTCTTGGTGTATGGAGGAAATCCCGATGCAGAGCTCAAAGTAACTGGATACTGTGATGCTGGATTTCAGACTGATAAAGATGATACAAAATCTCAGTCAGGATATGTCTTCACTTTAAATGGAGGTGCAGTAGATTGGAAGAGCAAGAAACAATCTACAGTTGCTATGTCTGCTACAGAGTCTGAGTATATAGCTGCTTCGGATGCAGCCATGGAAGCTGTCTGGATCAGAAAGTTTATTTTTGGGCTTGACGTGATGCCCTCAAATAACTCACCTATGCATCTGTACTGTGATAATTCGGGAGCAATTATCATTGCCAATGAACCTGGAGTTCAGAAAGGTGCCAGACATTACCAAAGAAGATATCACTATGTTCGTGAGCGAATCGAATCACGTGAAATCAATTTACTCAAAGTTCACACAGATTGTAACTTAGCAGATCCTTTTACAAAGGCTTTGTCAAAAGGAAAGCTCAATAAGCATGCCGAGGGCATAGGTCTTAAATTTTGCTAGTTATATCATGTAAATCTGTGATTTGTATTTGGATAATGGGATGTTAAACGATTGTTATTTTAATAAATGAATTATGATACTTGGTATGAATGTTTCATTTTATAATAATTGTGTCCTATATTTGCATGTTTAAATCCATGAATATTTTTGATATATTCTAAACGTCCATTGTCGATTAACTATATGGGAATATAGTTAAACTAAGACAAATGTGAGAGATTGGTTGAAATATTTAAGGGAATATTTGGAGATGGTCTGCCAAATTCACATGGTATTCAAAGAGGTGAGTATCGGACTTACCCCACGTAACGAATTGTCATTTTATGGATCGGCGTCATTAAGTGAAATTCGTGAAATGGTTGCTTTATTTATCCTTAGACTTGAGATACAAGCAGGTTATGCGTGTGTGGATTGCATTTTCTAGATATAGTTCTAACTGTCCTGAACAAGGTAGTAATAAAGGCTATTTTCAGAAATGTAGTGAAACGACATGACTAACACGTGTAGTCAATATAGGATTTGTTCCTTCAATTTGCAACTGAAGTATGATACCATTTGGCGCCCTCATTGATTAATTAAGATGTTTGTATGCGCATACCCAAATGAACTCAAGAGGTGGTCTTGACTAATTTGGTAATCTTGATTAATTGTAGAAATGAGAAACAGAATCGTTAAATTATGAAATGACATTGATCCATATTCATAATTAACAAGGGTATCTGAAACAAAGGGATATTAAAGACTAAATCATTTCAAAAGATAATTTAAAGAAACTATCCTTAAATTTTTCTGGGAGCATTGGCGTGTTGCTAGACGCTAACCAATGTTATTGCCTTTATGATAACATGCTCAAGTGGGAGCTGTTTTGCAAGTGACTCTCTTTTATAAAGAACGAAAGAGGGAGGGTGACCGTAAAGAACGGACAGGTGTCCAGAAACTACAGTAGTCTGTAATAATTGCCACAGTGTTATGATATTTTAAATTTTATATTTAACCCTAAATCATGTTGAAAATCAATCAGACTGTGTATGAGTTGTTGTAACAGTCGAAAATGGAAGGAGGGAAAAGGTGAATTTGAATTTTGAACCTTTAATGTTTAAAATTTGAAATCTATAATTACCTTAGTTTGAATTATAATAAACATAGTTAAAACAATAAGTTGTTGTTAACGGATTGTTCTAATAAGCTGCGAATGGACCTTTTGATTTCAATCCATGTAGCTTAATTAATAACTATGTTTCGAAAAAAAGTATATAGATGTTATACATTAAACTTCGTAAGTGTATATAGATTTTTCTACCACATTGGTTAAAGGCTCGTTGAGAATCCAGATAGGGTTCTGTATAGAGAGCTGGAAAAGTTGTGCGAGAGGTTGATTGACCTGGTGTTAATTAAGTGGTAGAAAAATCGAGACAAGATCATGACGCGAAAATGGAAGTTAAGGTGAGGGATATTTATTTCCTCCTGTATGGATAAGAGTGATTCTGGGGACAGAATCCTTTTAAGGGGGGAATAATTGTAACATCCCAAACTTTTATACAATGGTTGACTTGAGTTTTTAAGTCAACACCTTGAGTCCGTTAAGTCTCTAGGAGATTTAATGCTTATATATGTTTAATGTGATATATGTGTGAGGCTTTAATGCCTTAATTATGTATGTGTTAAAAGCTAAATATTTCATCCAAGATATACAGAAGCTTGTAAGTATAGCGCCACAATCATTGTGTGGTCTAGATCAGTATAATGGTATCCTGATGAGATATGTTACAAGCTCAAATGCATACTTGGGTAAACAAGAAGACTCATTGGATTTTGACATCACTTATTACAGAAGTAAAGATCCAAAAAGTCCAAGACTTTTCGAGGATGTGCTTGAAGAGATTGAGCAAATGGCGGTGTTTAAATACAGTGGCTTACCACATTGGGGGAAAAATCGTAATGTGGAATTTGAAGGGGTGTTCAAGAAGTACAAAAAAGGTAGAGAGTTTTTGAAGGTGAAAAAAAAGTATGATCCTTTAGGGTTGTTCTCAAGTGAATGGACCGATCAAGTTTTAGGACTAAGAAATGGTCTGACCGTGGCTAAGGAGGGTTGTGCTCTTGAGGGCCTGTGTGTGTGCTCAGATGACATTCATTGCGCACCTCAAAAAGGTTATATGTGCAAACCGGGGAAAGTTTTTAAGGATGCAAGGGTCTGTAGTTTCGTTAATGACAGTAACCAAAACTCGGATGGTATTAAAGAAGAATTATAACCTATGAGTTTGAGTCAAAAACACATTGTTCTGTAGATTATTTTCTGATTCTTTAACCAACAAGCTTAGATGATTAATTCCTTACACCTTCTAATTAATTTCTTAATCGTCAGTTAACCAACCTTGATATACAAATTCAAGTCTGGTTTCTTCTTTCTGGAGACACTGATATTCACCTGGTTTATGCAAATCGTCTCCTTTTGTAATGGCAGGGCCGCATTGGTCACTTTAAAGTGGTATTTCACAGACATGTGATGAGATTTGAACTTAACCACAAAGTTACTTAGATTTATGTTTTTATAGTCTTGGCGACGAATGCATTTATTTATTTGCAAGTGATTAGAGGTTGGCATGGGGTAACATGTGTGAAATAAGATATCATAAGTACAAGACTTGCTAAGTAATAATTTTTAGCCGTTCCAGCGAATGAATTTTATCATCTTACCTTTATCACACATATGATGATTGTTAAAATCCATTATACATGATAACCATTAACCAACAAATCCAATAAACTGAACCCATTTCTTTGGGGTTCGGTAACCCAAAATCTAGTGTGCAGGAGGCGAATATGGTCTTGATGTCTTTGTTTTAGTGCTTGAGCTAGCAGACAGACTTGGCCATTGCTTTCATTCCTCTGTAGTATTTCATGTGGTGGTGAAGCTTCTCTTGATTGAACTTCCTCCCGCACTGCCAGCATCAACCAAAACTTCAGACGATGAATCAAGATGGCCTACCAACTGTCCTGGGGGAATTTGTACACCACCTAGTCAACTCGTAATGTATTACCCTGTATATATCAATAAACTAAAACAGAATTGATGTTTTTCTTTAATTGACACGTGATGTTTTATTTGAGCTGATTAATATAAGTAACCCCCAATTAGAGGTGGGCATTGGATCGGAACCGGAACCGGTTCCAGTCAACGTTGACTGGAACCGGTTCTTCAAGAACCGGAACCGGTTCTTGGTCAACGTTTGACCATTTTTTTCGGTTTTTTCCTGTTTTTTTTTGTTCGGAACCGGTAAGGAACCGATTTTTGGATCCAAAAGTGGAACCGGTCACGAACCGGCGGTTCTTGAGGAACCGGAACCAATCGGTTCCAGTTCTTGGATAATCCGAACCGGTTCCTCAGGAACCGGTTTTTTTGCCCATGTCTACCCCCAATGTTGTTTTCCACGTGTTTTAAGTCCCAACATCGTCGGTTGAGATGTAAACAACCATACCCCTACATTAAAGGCAGACAGAGTGTTTACATGTTTTACCAAAGGTAGAAAAGACTTTCAGCCTAACTGGACATGAGGATTAAACCTTTGACTTCTGTCTACAAAGAAAAAATCTCCAACCACTTAATCCAACCCAATTGGTTTTTTAATTGATTTTTTTTTTGAACAGAAAAAAAAATACTTATAAAAATCTTTTTAATTGATTTATATATTAATTAAAATTCTTATAAAAATCTTATTTTATTTATTTTTACCCTTAACCCCAAACACCCCTTTCCTTTCTCCACTCAAAAAGAAGGAAAAAAAAAACTTTCGCTTTACTTTACTAATTACTTTCATTTTCTTTTTTTCTTTCTAACAAAGCTAGCAAGCAGTTCCCTTTCCCTATCCCTCCCCAATTTAAACCTTTTTCACAAACATCCACCACCACCGTTATTCCGTCAACATCACCACCACCAACATCATCGTCCGTCGCAAATCAAAACCCTATCATGTTAAGAGAGAATTTGAGAGAGTAGAGAAATGATTTTAATCTGGATTATCATTTATTCATTCACACAAACGATATATATACACAGGGACAATATCAACTGCCGCCTTTGACCGTTGACTACACAATTCAAATTTAAGACACTTTACTCCCCTATACTATTATTATTGACACTAATAACCCAAACTATATTAATACTCGTAACAATACTCTCCCCTTTAAGAGCATTTTTGCCCTCAAAAATGGAATTCAGGGAATCTGAGCTTAAGATCCTCCAGAAATTCCCAAGAAGCTTCAGCAATGGGTAGACCCTCCCAATGAATTAGAACCTTCTCAGCCATCTTGTTGTTTCTTTTAACCACTTGACGATCAACCACAACTCTTGGTTTGAGTAGAAATCTGGAGCCAGTAGGCAATGGTGCAGTCACCATATGCTCACCATGGGCTTTCTTGAGCAAAGAGACATGGAAAGTATGATGAATCTGGGCATTCTCTGGCAAGTCCAGCTTATAAGAAACCAATCTAATCTTTTGCAGAATTAGATATGGACCAAAGTATTTAGGTGAGAGTTTCCTATTATGGTGGGCTTTGAGAGATTGTTGAGCAAAGGGATGTAATTTAACATACACCCAGTCACCCACCTGAAAAACCCTATCAGTCCTTCCTTGATCTACATTATGCTTCATTCTGTTCCTGGCACATTCCAAATTCTGCTTCAATTTCTGTATCATGCATTCCCTGTCCCTATGTACTTCTTCCACAACCAAGATGGCAGTATCCCCAGGTACATAGGGAATATGCAGGCTGGGTTTAACTTCATACAGTGCCTCATGAGGTGACATTTTGATGGTTGAGTGCCAAGTAGTATTATACCACCATTGAGCCAAAGGAATCCATTTGGGCCACTCAGATGGAGAATCCATGCACATAGCTCTTAGATACCCTTCTAAACATTTGTTCAACGCCTCTGTTTCGCCATCAGATTGTGGATGGTAAGCAGAAGACATGGCCAATTGGATACCTTGCAATCTCATAAATTCCTTCCAGAATCCACTCAAAAATACTGGATCCCTGTCTGAAACTATCACAGTAGGGCTTCCATGTAACTTGAAAACATTATCCAGGAATACCTTAGCAACTGTTACTGCAGTGTAGGGATGGCTAAGAAGCATGAAATGCCCATATTTGGTCAGCCTATCCACCACAACAAATATGGTATCTTTACCCTGAACTCTAGGTAACCCACTTACAAAATCCATAGAAATGTCACTGAATATAGACTGGGGAGTTGGCAAGGGTTGTAACAAACCAGGGTAAGCCACTGACTCAGATTTAGCTCTCTGACAAACTGCACACTCCTTAATGAACCTCTTCACATCCTTATTACTTCCCTTCCAATAAAATAAATCTTTAATTCTAGCCAGTGTGGGAACAATGCCAGAATGACCACCTACAGAGGATGAATGCAGTAGCTTAATAATATCAGTTCTTAAAGATAAATCTCTTCCCACCACAAGCTTCCCTTTCCTTTTAAGTAAATCATTCTCCCAAACTCTATTGACTACAGTCTGCCCTTGTTTCAACTTATCAATGACTCTTGAAATCTCAATATCCTGCACCCATGACTCCTTAATTCTTCCTAAAAGTAGTGGGTCAATAGTACTAACCCCCTGCTATAATAGAGTCAAGTTATGTATCCTTGATAACCCATCTGCCACTATATTATCAGCTCCCTTTTTATAAAATATCTCATAGTCATACCCCATAAGTTGTGCCAACCATTTTTGTTGCAAAGGAGTTACAATTTTCTGTTCTAACAAATATTTCAAGCTCTTGTGGTCAGTCTTGATTATGAAATGATTGGTTAGCAAATAATGATGCCAATGTTTGACAGCCATTATGATAGCCATCAACTCTTTTTCATAAACTGAACAGCTTTGTTGTTTAGGAGATAATGCCTTGCTTATAAAAGCTAATGGTTGATTCTCCTGCATCAAAACTGCTCCAATTCCTCTTCTAGAGGCATCAGTCTCCAACACAAAAGTTTTTTCAAAGTCTGGCAATTTAAGCACTGGAGGGTTCATTAAAGCCTGCTTTAATGCTTCAAATGCCTGCTGTGCTCCTTCATTCCATATGAAATTATCCTTCTTAAGAAGATCAGTTAAAGGCCTTGCAATTATCCCAAAACCCTTAATAAAACGCCTGTAATACCCTGCCAAACCCAAAAATCCTCTCAATTGCTTAATAGTTACAGGCAGTGGCTAATCTTTTATTGCCTGTATTTTTGCAGGATTAGTGGAAACTCCCTCTTTGGAAATAATATGGCCTAGATATTCAATTTGCTCACCAGCAAATGCACATTTAGACTTCTTGGCTCTCAATTCATTTTGTCTCATAATTTCTAACACCATCTGTAAGTCTTCCAAATGTTGTTCCCAAGAAGCACTATAGACCAGAATGTCATCAAAAAAGACCAGTGTGCATTTTCTCAACAGGTCTTTGAAAGTAGCATTCATCAAAGACTGAAATGTGGCAGGTGCATTGGTGAGACCAAAAGGGAGAACAAGGAATTCATAATGCCCCTCATGAGTCTTGAAGGCTGTCTTATAGATATCAGGCTCAAACATCCTCACCTGGTGATATCCAGATCTTATATCTAACTTGGAAAATATGGTGGCACCTTGTAACTCATCCAACAACTCCTCAATCAATGGAATTGGGTAGACATCTTTAATAGTGGCTTCATTGAGTCTTCTATAGTCTACACACATTCTCCAAGAGCCATCCTTTTTCTTAACCAACACTACAGGGGCAGCAAAAGGACTATGACTGTGCCTTATGATACCAGAATCCAGTAATTCCTTTGTCATACCCTCAATAATGTCTTTCTGAGCTTTTGGATATCTGTAAGGCTTTAAATTCAAGTCAACAGTTTCACTCTTAAGTCTAATTCTATGATCACACTCCCTTTGTGGTGGCAGACCTTTTGGAACTTCAAAAACATCCTTATAATCCTCCAAAATCTTATCTAACCCCTTCTTATGACTACAATTTCTTAAAACAGGCTGATGCATCTTAATCTCACTGGCAGAATCTTGTATAGTGAATAATTCTGCTTGTGCTACATGTTCTACTTCTTTCAACAAGGAATTAAGTTTTTCAATAGAGCACAGACTTATTCCTTGTTGACTGACTCCTTTCAGTACAATCTCTTGACCATGAATTGAGAATTTCATGGTCAGTTGCTTAAAGTTCCAAATGATATCATTAAGAGTCTCCAACCATTGAACCCCTAAGACCAGGTCATAATTGGTGAGTTCTAACAATAACATGTCTGCACTAAAATTACTGCCCTGCATCAACCAAGAGAAATCTCTGCAGAGTGTTGCACATGCCATATTGTTACCATCTGCTATTTTCACCTTAACATTGGGAATTTGAGTCAATGTGCATCTTAATTTGGCAGCTAGGGAAGCACTGAGGAAATTATGAGTGGATCCACTGTCTATCAGAATATATATCCTCCTAGTGCCAATGCAACCCACAACTTGCATTGTAGAGAAGGATGGTTCCCCTTGCACTATCTGAGCCAAATTCTGTATTTCTGCCACAACATTCTCTTCTGCAACTTCTCTTACCTCTATTTCATCTACATTATCCTCAATTTCCACCAAAAACAACTGTTTTTTGCCTTTACACACTCTGTTATGCCCTGGTACAAACCTCTCATTACAATAAAAGCACTCTCCCTTGGCTCTCTTGTCATCCATATACTTACTAGTGACTCTAGTGGGAACTATGGTTGTGGATGGGACTGCATTAACAGGTGTAGCTAAAAGAGGTAGTTTGGCAGCATTAGTCAGCTGTGAAGTGGATCTAGTGCCTCCTCCTTTGTAACCATAACTACTAGCATATGTACCAGACTTATTTAAGGTCTTACTGCTATTATTTTGCAATGTAGCTAAAATATAAGTTTCTCTAAGTGTTTTAGGCTTAAACAAACGCAAAAGACACTTAATATCAGGCTTAAGACCTTCAATAAACATGCTAACAGTATACTCTTCAGGAAGGCTAACCTTAGTGAGCAAAGCATCAAATTCGTTGCAGTAATCATCTAATTCACCCGTCTGTTGCAGCGCCTTCAACGAGCCTATGGCATCATCCAACATTGTGGCTGAAAACTTAGCAGTTATCGCCAGAGCATAATCAGTCCAACAAATATCCTCCATCGCCTTGTCATGTGAATTCATATAACCTAGATACCATGCCAGAGCTCTTCTATCCATATGTATAGCCGCATATCGAACTTTGCTCCTTTCAAGTGTCTCATCAATTTTGAAGAAGTGATCACACTTGTACAACCAGGAATCTTTGTGAGCTTATTAGGGCTCCGATGATCGGTGACGGTTAATTGATTATTATTTTTCAGAATTTCAAGTTCTTTTGATAGATTTTCAATCATAGATCTTAGATTCAATGAATTTTCAATCTGAGAAGCTAAATCCTTCTGAGATTGAGCGAATTCCTTCTGCATCCTTTCATAATCCTGATTTCTAGTGTCTGGCGCCATTGATTTCAAGAGGAAGGGAATCAATTGACCGCCGGAAACCTAAATCAGAGTATTAATCGGAATAATCTGGCCGGAAACGGTAACCGGAAGCTCGCCGGAATCGACGGAGCTCTGATACCAATTTGTTAAAAGATAATTTGAGAGAGTAGAGAAATGATTTTAATCTGGATTATCATTTATTCATTCACACAAACGATATATATACACAGGGACAATATCAACTGCCGCCTTTGACCGTTGACTACACAATTCAAATTTAAGACACTTTACTCCCCTATACTATTATTATTGACACTAATAACCCAAACTATATTAATACTCGTAACATATCACCTCAAACAATAAAAGTTAATAATAACCCTAAGAGTGAGTGAGTTACTGAAACGTACACAATCAAAATCATGTCAGACAACATCCCTTTTGAACTCCAAACGGAAATCATTCACAGAATCCCTGATATAAAATGGGTAATCCAGTACCGATCGGTATCGAAAGCATGGAAGTCTTTGATCGATAGCAAGGAGTTTGTTTCTGCTCATACCCTCCGCCACATCCACCGGCAGCCCCGCCGTCTCCTTATAAAGGGTCGAGCTTCCGTTCATCCACTTGAGATAAAATTTATCTCCGTTCTCGATGACGAAACTTTCCCACATCAAAAATCTACTTTGTTTCTCCCTGTTTTTGTAAGTCTGCAAAACTAATTGGCATCTCTCATGGATTGTTTTGTTTGTATGATGATAAAATTAGTAATATAGTTATTTGGAATCCGTCGATTAGGAAAACCGTAGTCGTAGGATATGATAAATTGTGTGATACTAGGAATGATGTTGTCTTTGGGGTTTGTCCTGATACTCTTGACCCTAAGATTGTCAAGATTTCTTATGATACTGGAAATGTTATCCCACAAGTTGAGGTTCTTTCGTTGAGTGAAAGGGCTTTAGATTACTTTGTGTGCATCATTTTTAAATTTATTCCCTAAATTACTAAATACTAAATTCCCTAAATTCATTTTTAAAAAAGCCACAACCATTGGATAAAAAATAAGATTGAATTCTAGCCTTTAGATTACTTTGTTTGCATCATTTACCTTTTTTTTAAATTTATTCCCTAAATTACTAAATACTAAATCACATTCTTTTTCAATGAGATTTGTATTTACATTTACATACTTTATAAATCATTTAACATTGAGTAGATAAGAAATTTTATATTATGTATATGAATTTATTAGTTGAGCTACGGTACACCTTTTCCTTGTAGCTATTTTATTCACTTTCTTAAATATGGTCTTATCGTAATCCACATTTTGAAACTTTGAGAAACTCTGTAACTTATTTACCATTTGTCACAACACGGAATAGTAAAAAATGAAAAATTGGATAAAATAATTTATTACCCGCGTATTACGCATGATCAAATAAAAAATAAAATGTCATTAATTATATATGTCCACCCCGCATATTACACGGGATAATAATCTAGTACTTAATATAATTAAATTAAAATTTCTAGAAATATGTTATCTCTTCTCTACTTCTCTATTCCTTTATAAAAGTGATAGGTCTTTCTCATTTTAGTAATAATTACAAAAAAGTTACATTCTAAATGACCCAATTGTCTTTAATGAACCCTTTGCCTTTAATACAATAATTTATATTTTAAACCCTTATCTTACTAATTTACACTCTAAGCCTTTATAATCTAAAATATTTCAACTACACCACGCCACCAATAATCATCGACACGTGTATTGTTATATTTATATTTATCATATTTTTTGAATGACATAAATAATTTAACTTTTAATTGAATGAAGGTCAGCCCAGCTGGTCAGAAGCACTCCCGATTTTACCCAATGTCTTGAGTTCGATCCTTATGGCAAAACTTTACGGCTCATGGTCAACCTCTCGTTATCTAGGTTACGTGCAAAACTTCACATTATACGGTGAAGTTTCTCTGATGTCATATACTGACTGAATGTCCGAAAAAAAAGATATAGATATACTACTTAATATAATCAAAATTGTTATAAAAATTACCAACAACAACAACAACAACAAGGGTACCCATTTCCCCACTTAAAAAAGAAAAAAACAAAACTAGAAAAAAACCTTAATATAATGTAAAACTGGAAGGTATGGTATTTGATTAACTTTACTTCCATTTTCTTGTAACAAAGCTAGCAAGCAGTTCCCTTTCGCTATCCCTTTCCATTTTAAACCTTTTTCACAAACATCCACCACCACCACCACCGTCATTCCGTCATCACCACCACCACCAACATCATCTTCCGTCGCAAATCAAAACCCAATCACCACAAATAATAAAAGTTAATAACCCTAGAGTGAGTGAGTTACTGAAACGTACACAATCAAAATCATGTCAGACAACATCCCTTTTGAACTCCAAACGGAAATCATTCACAGAATCCCTGATATAAAATGGGTAATCCAGTACCGATCGGTATCGAAAGCATGGAAGTCTTTGATCGATAGCAAGGAGTTTGTTTCTGCTCATACCCTCCGCCACATCCACCGGCAGCCCCGCCGTCTCCTTATAAAGGGTCGAGCTTCCGTTCATCCACTTGAGATAAAATTTATCTCCGTTCTCGATGACGAAACTTTCCCACATCAAAAATCTACTTTATTTGTTCCCGGTTTTTGTAAGTCTGCAAAACTAATTGGCATCTCCCATGGATTGGTTTGTTTGTATGATGATAAAATTAAACTCGATTTACATTCAGGCAGTTATTGATGGGGTTATTTATTGGGAAGCCGTTGATTCGTTTGAAAATCTTCATGCTTTCATTACCTCTTTTGATCTGACGAGTGAAGAATTCACGGAATTACATTTCCCTAATCCCCCTCGTGGTCTTTTGACTGTGTCTAACCTAAGAGACTCTCTAGGTGTTTTTGATATGGATCCTTCCGCAAATGATAGTAGTGTTGATGTTTGGATAATGAGAGGGCGTGGCGCTACAAGATCGTTTGAACTGCTGTACCACATTATCCCTTCTGTTGCATCGTCAATAAATATGACATTGGGGTTCCGAAGGAGTGGTGCACCCATTGTTGAATTGAATTACCTTGCTGCGTATGAGCCCGAATCAAACGACTTCACTGAAATTTGGAGATCCGGAATGTCGGGAACATGTCGTGTGCATTCTTATATGGAAACTCTTCTTTTGCTTGATCATTGAGATATCAGCAACAGGCGGATTAAAGAATAGAGGACTTCTTTTTACTTATGCAAGTTGGGGTTATGGAGATTGGCTTGCAACAGTTGTGAGATCCATATGTAACATTAGATATGATGAATCCTTTTTTTCAATGTACATTATATGCACAATACACTGTTGACATGTAAAAAATTATGTTCGGTACTTTGGTTTTGGTCTAATTCTTGCTTCTAGTCGTTTATGGTGGTCATGCTTGACCTATAGATTATTTGTTTTGTTATTTATGTTTTATTAACTATGCTATATCGCGTTATCTTCAATCTCATTAGTTAGGCAGGCGCGTCCAACCCGACTCACTAGATAGAAGACCATCTGGCATGGTATTTCATTATTAGTATGAACCCTGGAACATCTATCAATCATCCCCTAGTTGAAAGATAGTGCTTGGCTGATTCCTCATAACCTTTCATACATGTGAGGATCATATGATGAGCCTTCCTACACTGTTGGCATTAGTGAACTAGGTGCGCTTTTTCTTTTTATTGATTGTGAAATAGTTTAAAAGCCTAATTGTTGATTGCAGCAGGATGTACTCGATGTTGAACTGTGAAAAGGACTTGTAGGTCATAATTATTGAGAATGTATGTTTCAAAATCCTTTTGACTGGGCCACTATATAGTTAATTTACTGTTACCAATTTGAATGTGCTGCTGCCTTATTCTTGACTTTGGAGGTGACAAAGGGCAAGCTGCAATCGGGTTAAAAAGTTATGTAACGCGTTATGCGTCAACTACAAGGCTATAGGTGGTTCCTTTGGATCAGACCCTCGATCACATTTGATCAAAAATCTGATTGTTTGATAAAACAATCAGAGTGTGACTGATACTCTTAAGTTGAGCATCCTTTGGGTCAGACCCTCAAACACATTTGGTCAAACAATCAAATTCTCTCACTGTAGGCGGTTCCTTGTCGATTATTGGACGTTCTGCAGAGGGTGGGTGGGTGGCTGGCACGGGTGTACATGGAAGAATTCAGTCAGGTAAATATTTCTCTGCTTCTCACTCTGGGATCTCCTCTTCAGTATGTATTACCAAATGGAATTTTGACTTGAGTCTAAAAGTATAGATGATGCTTAAAAGTTTACACCTTCTTCTCTCTATAACGTCAATCTTAGGCCACCACCAATAGGGTTGCCCGGAGTTGTTGATCAAACAAGGGTTTGTTGGTTGGTTTTTCATTTCATTTTTATTATGTATGCACCAACTTCAATTAGCTAAACATCTTGTACATCTACTTTGACGAGAATCAAGGAAGCTGTTTGGACGATATATTTAAGATATTGCACTAGTAATTACACATTTCTCTAGCCTGTCTGAGTGAAATATGTTAATATCTCAAACGCAGTTCCTGTTCAAACTTCATACTGAGATTGCATACAAGATAGTGACTGAATTTGGGTAAGTTGAAGGTACATTCAGGGGAGTCGTTTCTTTGGTTACTCAGATCCTTCCACAACTATTCCAGCTGCCAGCGAGCAAACTGTTACTGATGACATTTTTGCAAATAATACAAGCACCATAACATCAAAAGGTGCTACATTTCGCACTCGGTTCGGGTCTAGGCTATAAACAGGTAATGCTTCATTTCCATTCGTCTCACCAATCCAAAAACCAAATGTCAATTGGACTGTACAACTAGAGGTACTATAATAGGCAGGT
This sequence comes from Erigeron breviscapus, assembly GCA_034093135.1. Taxonomy (NCBI): domain Eukaryota; kingdom Viridiplantae; phylum Streptophyta; class Magnoliopsida; order Asterales; family Asteraceae; genus Erigeron; species Erigeron breviscapus. The sequence continues at coordinate 76,809,731 of CM067168.1, forward strand.
CGGGCGGGTTAGGTAACAGGTCTAAACAAGTAATTTTATGTAATGGGTCAAAACAGGCTGGGTTGGGTGGATCAGATTGTATTGTCCCAAAACCATATCTCTTCTATTTTGTATTGTTAAATAACTACTTTTTTTAAATATGATGTCAGTAAGTATAAACTATAACAACAATAGTTAAATTTATCTGCATAAATAGTTTAAAAGGTTGTTTGCATTTTAAACACTTTAGGCGATGGTCTGACCCATTTCAGGTACTCTTTTTGAATTTCACCTACTTGACCTGGATGAGACAGTGGCCTACTAATTGATAAATAGTTTGAACCTTTGAGAAGTAAGCTAGAACTCCCATATCTTCACTTTAGGCTTAACAAATCGCTATGATTAGTACAGGTGTGTGGCCTGGCATACGTATAGGGTGATGGAGTTGTTCCATCTGGAGGGTGCTTTGAACATTAGTTTGGACGGGGAGTATCACTCGCCTGTTGGTTCAGATGATGATACAAGACCGTGGTAGTAATGTGAATTATAAATATCAAGAAACTGTTTTTATGCTCATAAAAAGCTAAAATATCTGCACTAAATTATATTTTTGAATTCTAAAAATTGTAGAGGAAGATCAAGAAGCAAAAGGTGATGTAGCTGGAATATGAATTGTTGGAAAGCTTGCGGCAACCACGCATAGAGGCTGCTTATGGGCTAACAAATGATAGTATATACATTTCAGAACTATCCAGGAAAATTACTATCTTAAATTGCATGAATTAAAGTAACATAATTATGTAGGTATTATCTTTGAGGGTCTGATCAATAGGAACTTTCTTTTCTCTATAACGTCAATCTTAGGCCACCACCAAAAGGGTTACCCGGAGTTGTTGATCAAAAAAGGGTTTGTTGGTTGGTTTTTCATTTCATTTTTATAATGTATGTACCAGCTTCATTTAGCTAAACATCTTGTACATCTACTGTGACGAGAATCAAGGAAGCTGTTTGGACGATATATTTAAGATATTGCACTAGTAATTACACATTTCTCTAGCCTGCCTGAATGAAATATGTTAATATCTCAAACGCAGTTCCTGTTCAAACTTCATACTGAGATTGCATACAAGATAGTGACTGAATTTGGGTAAGTTGCAGGTACATTCAGGGGAGTCGTTTCTTTGGTTACCCAGATCCTTCCACAACTATTCCAGTTGCCATCGAGCAAACTGTTACTGATGACATTTTTGCAAATAATACAAGCACCATAACATCAAAAGGTGCTACATTTCGCACTCCCTTCGCGTCAAGGCTATAAACAGGTAATGCTTCATTTCCATTCGTCTCACCAATCCAAAAACCAAATGTCAATTGGACTGTACAACTAGAGGTACTATAATAGGCAGGTCGGGCGGGTTAGGTAACAGGTCTAAACAAGTAATTTTATGTAATGGGTCAAAACAGGCTGGGTTGGGTGGATCAGATTGTATTGTCCCAAAACCATATCTCTTCTATTTTGTATTGTTAAATAACTACTTTTTTTAAATATGATGTCAGTAAGTATAAAATTTAGGATTTGGTATTGACTACCGACGAAGTGGACGGACGTTCCAACAAGCTGAAGTTGTCGAGTAACTCTTTGACCTCATTGTTGATATATTCCAATTGTGATTTTGAAGATATTGAGATAAATGCCCCCAATTTGCTTTTATTCAAATACACGCATGATCTATGTATGTGCGTTCTTCGGGAAAGGAATTTAGTTGATTCAAAAGCACGTCTCGAGTGTTACACTAAGGATGACGTTGACATCCTATGGTTCTTGAAATTGAAGCAATTTTTGGAGAAGAATAACGCTAATAAAGTTCTGATGTTGCATATCAGCACGGTATTTAATCCACCCGACTTCATTATTTTGATCATCCATTTATGTGTCATGACCTGCTCCAAAGGATATAATAATGATTCCAACTTTTAAATTGTATAAACATTATATTTTGCAGAATTCTATAGATGTTGAGGAGCTAAAGGCAATTCAGTTGCAACCTTATGAACTTGAGCATGTTGATCTGGTTTTGGATGTCAAGAAAGAGTTTTCCTTTTATGCTGTACTTTTGTGTTGCCGTCCTCAATCTCTATCTCTATCAGCATGGCTTCCTTTTCGATCTCTGTCATCAAAACTTCCGTTCATTGATTTTGAAGAACGAAACCATGCTGTTAAAGTAAGAGTTGCATTCACTTTCTTTGATAAAATGTTTATTAGAGTATTGTTTGTTGGATATATGGTGCCCCGTATTTGCCATCGTTAAGGACAGTGGCGGATCTTGAAAGTTTTAGCGGTGGGGGCCTGGATTTTTTTTTTTTTTGTCATCGCTATGTTCCGAGTATTAAATTAGGGTCATGTAATTCACTAATTCGGTCGGGTCAAACAAAAATAACACTAATAATCTAAGTTTTCCATTCAAATTATCAATACATAGTTTCTAACCAACAAAAAACTACACATACTTATGAAAATACCAAGAGAAAAGACGTGTACTTATGACAGAGAGCAGAGGTAGGAGGTCAGTGGTGGTGGTATCGTATCTTTTTTTCTTTCCTGGAGCCTAAAACTCAAAAAAGAGGAAGATCAGGCCTAAAACATAAAATTATTAATAGGCTAAGTGGATTGTGGGCTATAAAAACTATAATGGTAAATTTTATTGGACTATTAAACTTATTAAACATATCAAAAGTTTTAAAAAAGTAATCCCTGGGGGCCGACTCTTAATAAATATAAATTTTTTCGGACGAAATACGGATATATTAGTACTATTAAGCGAAAAAACGGCGGTGGCCGGGCCCCCACGGGTCCCTATAAAGAACCGCCCCTGGTTAAGGACATAGATTAACTCCGTCTATTAAGTTGTATCTTCTATTTTTTTTTCTTCTTTTCGGTTTATTATATGAGAAGCTACTTCTACAAGAAGAACAAAGCCAAACTAATCTTCAGATAGAGCTAAGTTCTTGTTTTCTGGGAGACGTACAACGCTTCAGTAACTTGGATTTATCGGTAGCAGCTTTGCCAATTTTTACACAAACAATCACTTTCATAAAGGAAACAATCACTTTCAGTAACTTCTTGTTTACACTTTCTTCTCTCAATAACGTCAATCTTAGGCCACCACCAAAAGGGTTACCCGGAGTTGTTGATCAAACAAGGGTTTGTTGGTTGGTTTTTCATTTCATTTTTATTATGTATGCACCAACTTCAATTAGCTAAACATCTTGTACATCTACTGTGACGAGAATCAAGGAAGCTGTTTGGACGATATATCTACGATATTGCACTAGTAATTACACATTTCTCTAGCCTGTCTGAGTGAAATATGTAAATATCTCAAAAGGAGTTCCTGTTCAAACTTCATACTGAGATTGCATACAACTATACAAGATAGTGACTGAATTTGGGTAAGTTGCAGGTACATTCAGGGGAGTCGTTTCTTTGGTTACTCAGATCCTTCCACAACTATTCCAGTTGCCATCGAGCAAACTGTTACTGATGACATTATTGCAAATAATACAAGCACCATAACATCAAAAGGTACTGGTCAAGGCTATAAACAGGTAATGCTTTTCCATCCGTCTTGTCAATCCAAAAACCCAACGTCAATTGGACTGTACAACTAGAGGTACTAAAAAAGGCAGGTCGGGCGGGTTGGGTAACAGGTCAAAAATAGTAATTTTATGTTATGGGTCAAAACAGGCTGGGTTGGGTGGATCGGATTGTATTGTCCCAAAACCATATCTCTTCTATTTTGTATTGTTAAATAACTACTTTTTTTAAATATGATGTCAGTAAGTATAAATTATAACAACAATAGTAAAATATATCTGCATAATGATTTAAAAGGTGGTTTGCATTTTAAACACTTTAGGCTAGGGATGTGCAAATGACCAGAAAACCCGCGACCCGGCCCTGACCCGCCCGAACCCGACCTTTTTGAAAACACTTTAGGCTTGATAAAGTTCAGGCGATGTAGACCCGTCTGACCCATTTCAGGTACGCCTTTTGAATTTCACGCACTTGACCCAGATGAGACAGTGGCCTACTAATTGATAAATAGTTCGAACCTTTGAGAAGTAAGCTAGAAGTCCCATATCTTTACTTTAGGCTTAACAAATCGCTATGCTCAGTAGAGGTGTGTGGCCTGGCATACGTATAGGGTGATGGAGTTGTTCCATCTGGAGGGTGCTTTGAACATTAGTTTGGACGGGGAGTATCACTCGCCTGTTGGTTCAGATGATGATACAAGACCGTGGTAGTAATGTGAACCATAAGTATCAAGAAACTGTTTTTATGCTCATAAAAAGCTAAAAAGTATCTGCACAAATTTGTATTTTTGAATTCTAAAAATTGTAGAGGAAGATGAAGAAGCGAAAGGTGATGTAGCTGGAAGATGCATTGTTGGAAAGCTTACGGCAACCACGCTAATGAAGGATGCATATGGGCTAACAAATGATGGTATATACACTTCAGAACTATCCAGGAAAATTACCATCTTAAATTGCATAAATTAAACAACATAATCATGTAGGTATTATCTTTAAGGGATACCCTGTAGTTGGATATCGAAATCGGCTTCAAGCATCCGGAGGTTGCCTTAAAGGCCCGAAAGATGCTTAAATCACCATGTGTCCATGGGATCCTTGGGTCAAGGGTTTATTCTTCCACCAAATCAGCATAAGCATTAAGCATTGTCCTTTCAAAAGCTAAATATTTCATCCAAGATATACAGAAGCTTGTATGTATAGCGCCACAATCATTGTGTGCTATAGATCGCTATAATGGTATCCTGATGAGATATGTTACAGCGTCAAATGCATACTTGGGTAAACAAGAAGACTCGTTGGATTTTGAAGGGGCGTTTGAAAAGTACAAAAAAGGTAAGAGTTTTTGAAGGTGAAAGAGAAGTATGATCATTTAGGGTTGTTCTCAAGTGAGTGGACCGATCAATTTTTAGGACTAAGGAATGGTCTAACCATGGCTAAGGAAGGTTGTGCTCTTGAGGGCCTGTGTGTGTGCTCAGATGACATTCATTGTGCACCTCAAAAAGGTTATATGTGCAAACCGGGGAAAGTTTTTAAGGATGCAAGGGTTGGTCTCTTATTCCACAAAGATTTCTACCTGTGCCCACTTTTTGGTTCACTAGCAAGTAAGTATAAAAAAACAAATATATTTCTTGATCAATGTCGCCAAGACTATAACACTAACATCTCTTTTCTTTTTCGCTATCAAATGATAAGTAACTATGTATGGTCTAAGTTCAAATCTCTATCACATGTCCGCAAAAATAACAGTTTAGAGTGTGATACATGCTATCAAAAAAGGGGATGATTTGCATAAACCAGGTGAATATCAGGTCTCCAAAAAGAAGAAGCTAGACTTGTATTTGTATATCAAGGTTGGTTAATTGACGATAAAGAGATTAATTAGAAGGCGTAAGGAATTAAGCATCTATGCTTGTTGGTTAAAGCTGAATCTGAAAACAAATTACAGAACAATGTGTTTTTGACTCAAACTTATAGGTTTCTTCTCTAATACCATCTGAGCATTGGTCATCGTTGTCAGTAACCCAAAATTTAGTACCATCTGAGCATTGGTTATCGTTGTCATCAACCCAAAATGTGTTTTTGACCCAAACTTATAGGATGGACCCATTTCTTTTGGGTTCAGTAACCCAAAATCTTACCTAAAACTTAATACAAGTTTTATAACTTTGGTGTGTGGATTCAACGAATTATTCGATTTTGATATGTTGTAAAGTTCTTGTTCGTACTTGCAGTTACTGTTTATTGAAGTGGGTGTTTAGAGTCGTATCCGTTTGTTGATTATGAACGATATGCTCGTGTTGATTATTGTGTGGTTTCATTGTTTAGGTCAATTAATATTTCTTACACTCCTTCCGTCTCAAAATAAATGTATTAAATGTTCTTTTTATATCGTCGCGTATTTCCTTTCCTTTTAAAAACCCTATCCAATAATTATTATTGTACGTATTATACTCTTAGTTTTGGACATTTTGCTTAAGGTGGTATCCAAAAACAATATGAATAAATTGCTACCGGGTTAGTCTTTGAGAAATGGCCAGTTGGTACTTAGAAACATTTATGATTAAGAGTTTTTCCAAACCTTTTAAATTAGTACAAAGTTAAATACGGAGTAATATACACATTAAAGTCACTTTCTCATTAATATTGGGCCTCGTATTCATGGGCTCAAGAAGAATGAACTAGAAATAATATTCGGCTTTATTACCTGTGAATTCTTATACCCATTACTCCTTGGCCTTAGATTAAAATAGCCCATTTCATGTAGTTTATATATATATAAAAAAGTAATAATATAATTAAAAAGTTGAACATTAGTTTATAAAAATTAAAAGTGCTTTTTAGCATTTATGCACAGAACACTCGGCACTCACTCACTCGTATCTCACTACATAGAACTTTTTATTTATAAATTTATAAATGGTCCGTTACTTTTAACCTCAATATATTTATATTTACTATTACTATTATTACCATAGTTGCATATAAGCGTGCACTCTTCAGTTTTGAACTTTTGATAATCATATCAATTATTATTGTCATTCACATAAGTTGTGACAAAGAATTCACACACTTGGTGTGAACATCAATCGCATTAATAATTGTGACAAAATAGTCACATTTGCTAGGTGTGAAGAAAATCATAAAATAATAGTAGTCGTCCTGTGGACTTATGATTTGTGTAAAATGGACATTAACACTGTAGTAGAGAAGAAATTTATGTTCAACCCTGCCTTTGTAAATTTATTTTTGTTTTAGGGTTTGAAACATGAACCGTGGGTTCTTTCAAAAACTGAATTGTTAAAAGGTATACGTAGTAATTAGCCTTTTGTGTAATACAAAAAGTAGGTGGATTCTTGCAAAACAACCACTTACCAACACATTAATACGTAGACAATTATTTGTAGACATGAATTCTATGAACATATGTGTATCAGTGCTATAATCATATGTATGCAAGTCGATCATATATATGCTAGTATTTTGTAAATAAATGTTTTCATGAGATAGGTGATGATAAAATATATATTGAAAGTCATATGAACATTTGTAACAATTATATAGTCATATGAACATGTAAAAACAATTATATAGTAAATAATTTTAATTGAAAAAAGGTTTTTAAAGATTCCTGCAATTTATGTTGAATATCTATCTTGCTTGGTTTGGAAGAAGTTGTGTGTATATTGTAGGCTTGAAGGGAATTTTTGGAAGAAAAAAAAAAGTGAGGGCAGTTTTTTTTAAAATTTGCTTATGAACTTATTAGCTTTGAACCTTGTTCTTTGGAAAAGTAAAGCGATTTAGATCAACTTTAATTATTGGATTAAATCTAACTGTTACGATTAAAATTTGTTGTTCAAACTTGACCATAGTTTGGATCAGTTTTAAAGGATCTCAATCCCATTTGAAAAGAGTAAAAACAAAATAATCATTCTACCCTAAATGAATTAATTTCGCCATCAATCTCTTACCTTATAAAATATCTTATATCTTAGTACCCTTATATCAATTACTTTTAATTCAATTTCCTACGCCACTCGACGCCGACACCACCAATCCGACTTCACCGTCACCGCCGCCGCCGCGGGTACTGTGTGCTTAGTTCTTATTAGCCGATGATGCCAACATCTTGAACTTAGGCAATTATGTTGTAGTATTCCATTTTTTCCATCCAAAATTATAGGGAGGGGTTTAACTAATGTCTCACAAATTAGGGTTTAGGGTTTATGTATGTCATCAAATCAATGAGGAAATCTGCTTGTGTTCTTCATCGAAATACTAATACAAGTAAGTTCCCATTTTTCTTATTTCATAATCACAACATTATTTTATCTTCTTCATTGATCCCTCAAATTAATTTCCCTTGTACACCACAAATTCTTAACAAACCCCATGAAATTAAAAACCCAATAAATGATACTACTTTAACTCCTCCATTTCATGAAAACAAAACTATAATTCCAGATTTTATAACACATTATAATAAGATTGTTAAAAGTCTTTGTAAAGATAGGCGGGTTATCGAGGCGTATGATGTTTATTGTGAAATGATAGTAAAAGGGGTTAACCCGAATATTTTGACGTATAATTGTTTGATTAAAGGGTTGTGTGATTTGGGTTTATGCGGAAAAGCAGGACATTTGTTTAGTGAAATGATGTCGAGAAGGGTTTTGCCGAATGTGGTTACTTTTAATACGTTGTTGCATTCGTTTTGTAAAGATGGGAGGGTCGGGGAAGGAAGGAATTTGTTAGATTATATGGAAGTGAATCAGTATATGCCTGATGTTGTTAGTTATAATATATTGATTAACGGGTATTGTAAGGATAGAAGAGTAAATGAAGCGTTGGGCGTTCTTGCAGAAATGACGGAAAAGGGAATTGTTCCTGATGTATTTAGTTATAATATATTATTGAATGGGTATTGTAAGGATAGCAGAGTAGATGAAGCGTTGGGCGTTTTTGCAGAAATGATGGAAAAGGGAATTGTTCCTGATGTTGTGACGTATACTACTCTTATTAATGGTTTGTGTTGGGAAGGTAGGATTGAAGATGCACGTTTGTGTTTTGATGAGATTCGGGGTCGTGGGCTTGTTCCAGATGTTGTTGCTTACTCTACTTTGATTGATTTTTTGTTTAAAGATGGTAAATATAATGAGGCAATCGAACTGTATATGGATATGAAAAAGTTTAGAGTGGTTCCTAATATTAATCTGTATAATATTCTTATTGATGGTAAGTGTAAAGCCGGAAATATCAATGATGGTGAAGAACTTTTTAGAGAACTCCTTGCGTCGGGATTGAAAGCCAGTTTTTATACTTACAATATTCTGATTAACGCTTACTGTAAGACCAGATAAAGCTTTGACTCTTGAAAAGGAAATGTCTAGGAAAAAAGTTGGTCCTACTATTGTGACCTACAACACTCTTATTAATGGTCAGGGCAGAGTCGAGGATGCGTTTTTGCTTCTTGATGACATTCGAAAGTGTGGTCTTGTTCCTAATATTGTTACTTACTCTACTATGATAGATTCGTTATTTAAATGTGAATCGTTATCTAAATGTGAAAAGTTTCACAAGGCTTTCAAACTACTGAGAAACATGGAAGATGTTGGTGTGATTCCTAATATTGTTTTTTTTAACAGTCTCATCGATGGAATATGCAAATCTGGGAAAGTTGATATTGGTCTGGAGGAATTTCGGAAACTTCCTTCTAGAGGCTTGCAGCCTAATATTCGTACATATAATATTATGATGAATGGATTATTCAAGAATGATAAACTCAAGGATGCAGAAGAGTTGCTTCAGGAAATGATGATAGGAGGTTTTATGCCAGATGGTTTTACTCTTAATATAATTATTCGGGGATATCTTCGATGGAATAAAACAGAAATGGCAATTCAATTTCTTAGAAGAATGCTTGATGCTGGCTTTTCTGCAGATGCGCGCACATCAACAAAACTAGTCAGCTTATTGACCACAAACAAGTTGGATAATGCTTCGAAGGAAGTGCTTAAAAAGTTTTTCCGGCTTACATAAAACAGTAAAATAACATAGAACTTATATGATGATCTCTATACTGAAAATTATTTCCAAACTATTGGAATGGTCTGGAGACACTGCAGGAGGGTAAACCAAGCAGAGCCATATTACTAGAAGTTTGACTCGCTTATCCTACTGATGTAAGTGTGAATCTTCTGCAAATTTCTTTCACAATGCTGGCTTTCGTGGTTTGAAAATCTAAAAGGTCTAACTCGTAAGTTTGTGCAGGTTGATCAACAGCGGGTCTTCCCAAAATAGTGTTGATTGGCCACATCTCAATACAATTCATCTGATCTTGGACTGGTCACGAGGTATGTTTAGGTGCTCAATCAACTGGATATATATCACATTCTTGTTTTTTACCCCTTATATATTTTTTCTTTCTTGTTCTGAAGCCCCCTTCCTTTTTGCTGGGGATTCATTTAATAGGTTAAGCTGGTTTTGCATTTAGTCAATGATGAACAAATAGTTTGTTCATAGTTGTATATAATCTATTTATTTGTATATATTTTATTCACATTGTTTTATGAGGTACAGTAAGGGTCAAGTAATTTCAACTTTTCAAGTAATTTATTTTAGTTTCTGTAATCGGATCTGAGCTTCCAAGTTTAAAGACTTGTATTGTTTTGTTTGTTTAAAATATTGAAAACTAGAAAATTTATGGCCCCGCGTTGCGGGGCATCATTTGTTGTGTTGAAACGATTGTGTTATTTAGTATAGTTGCGTTGAATTGCCAAACATTCTTTTATGGATAGGTTTGTTTAAAAGTTTATCATATCAAATATATATTTATTTAAGGGCAAAACCACAATAGTTTCCGTCTGCGTGTTGCGCGGTTTCAATCAGTTCGATTACTTTTTGTTATTGATGATTTATGTTTGCTAAAACTTTGACATATAAAATATATACTAATTCAAAGACAATACCACAAAAAAAATAATAAAAGTTTTTAATATATTGTTTGGAAACCTGGAAACGATTATGTTTTGTTATTGATGATGTGTCGCTATATATGTTTGTTAGAAATCTTGACATATGAAATAGATATTTATTCAAAGGCAATACCACAAAAAAAAATAGTTTTCATATACAATTTGAAAACCCAAAAGAAAAAAAACATGTAAGAAACTAAGAAGTAACCCGTAATTTTAAACCTTAAAGGGATCCAATGTGGTAAATTCTGAATATTGTTACAAAAAAAGGATAAACGTTTTCAATATTATTATTTGAAAATCCGAAAGGAAAAACATATGGGAAAAACCAAGAAGTAACTCGTATTAGAAAACTTGAACGGGATGCGATTTGGCAAAATCCGAATAATGGTGCGGGTTATAGCATGGACGAATAGTAACTCGCCACGCAGGCGAGTTACTATTCACAACCATTTCATTTATTATAGTATATAGTATATAATATAATATTTAGTTATGGATATTAATATTTGAATATTGGATAGTGGATTTCAATATCCGAATACATATCTGAAATTTCAGATATTATGATATATCCGAATTTTTATAAAAATATAAAAAGTTAAAATTATAAAATCTCCAAATATATCAAATTAAGTTTCTTAATGTATTGTATCCTTATAATACCATTGTTCTTGAAAATACAATGAAAACATTTGAGTTATAAAGCTAAAGATGTACAGGTTCATTAATTTCAAGTTTGAGCAGTAAAAAGTTGACATTCAACGACTAAGGGGGGGCGGAGTGGTCAGAGGGTTGAAGCATTTATGGGTTGAACCCTTTGGGTATACCACTGCCAACTATGAATTTATGGCCAAGAGGGTAGGTTGGAGGGTTATATACCCTGTATTGATAAATGGGGAGAGAAGGTGTGGGGAGCGTGGGGGAGGCAGTCGAGGTGGGGCCCAGCTGGTCAAAAGAGTCGTTGCTCAATTAAATAAAAAAAATAAAAACCTCCTTTTCATCTCATATCTATATATATCTATACATCTATCAATTTTTTTTAAACAAAACTCAACCAAACACATACATTTTCACCCAAAAACCTTTACACCCAATAACCTTTTCACCTAAAAATGTCTTCAAGTTCTTCCGATGAACTTATCATCCCACCTCCGTTTCCCCAATTATCTACGGGCAGTACGTTTGATTTTTTTCAAAACGCGATCAAACAAATAGAAGAACTCGAAGACTCGGGAAGCTCTCGTGACACCCGAACCTATATCGATCGCGAGAGAGAATGTAACACCCTGCTTTATAAAATGTGGATTTCAAAATTTTTTTTCCAACTTTAAACATAACACCGTTAACAAATTGCGGAAGCGACGTTTAAAAATCCCATTTGATTCCTAACGGAATCAATAAAACCAAATAAATGTTTTCAAAGGTGTTACCGACAAGTATCATCACGATAATCTAAATGAAACCCACAATCTAAACCAACAAAGTACAGCCAAACGGCTAAATAATAAGTCTACTTAAATAAATGCAACTATGGGTAACTAAAGCCACAATCCTCAAGCTCCATAAGTAGCTACTCATCTCACCATCTACCGATCAGCTTCAAGTCCTAACCTGAGGGCACAACATTTTTCCACAAAACACAAGTGTCAGCTTAAAAGCCGAGTAAGATAACAGGTTAGTACAAAACAAGGATTGCCAATTAAAACATTTTTATAAAGAAATATATCTCGGGTAATGGGGGAACCCTAGCCCCGGTACCACAATTGGATACCCATCGACCCACCCCGTATGAGCCATATGATGCCGGTAAAATACCTCCATCCTAATCCCCACATGATCTGGGCACCACGAAGGATCGAACCCGCGTATTTAAACTTCACATATAGGTCTAGGCTTCATTGGTAACGGGTACCTTAAAGGAATTATTTTTTGTCCCCAGCGGGGATCGAACCTGAGACCTTAAGGTCACCAAGTGTTTGCCTTACCACTAGGCTAATTCCTTGTTGGTAAGAAATATATCTCACATATATGTATAGGCACGTAAACAACATCATAAGGATATTTAATCCTATAAAGTGCCTAGCAATCCTTATTATTCCACGTTACAACACAATTTCCACGTTCCACGATATCCACGTATAGTTATGCCATTATAGTCAACAATAAAATATTTGTGTGTAGGCGGTCATAAGACCTTACAGAAACCTCACACCCGACATGATGGGTAACCTTTCGGGGTCCATCGGCGTAGTTATGGATAGGCATAACCAAATCCATGAGCAAACCGTTTCCGCACGTATAGTGGTCAATCACTCCACCCGGTATGCTCTTTCCACGATGATTGAGTCACACGGGAAGCATGTACATTGCCCCCGAGTGATCCACGTACACAAGAGTCCATTGGACTAATGTGGGTTAAGCTTAACACTTTTCCACGTTGTGCTCGAGACTTAAACACACTATAAATTCCACGTTAACACACGATAATTCCTCGTTACATTATTAGGGCCCTTAACGTGCTTCGTGACATGGCAACTTAAATAAGTCTAGTGTACTATGTGTACAAGCCAACAACAATCAACTATCACACAACAAACCATTTATCACAAGCATAAATACATAATCATGCATAAAATGTCCACAAGCAACCCCCACCTACATCCCATACCCAACATACGCATGAGATAGTTAAACATCGTAAAAGGGGAAGTAATTATCAAATCTATGTTTTGTTGTGTCCCTCGTGTGTCAAAAGTAAGTTATCTTACCTTTAGGAGATACACTAACCACAAATAAGAATAGTTTACCAAGCTTGTTATGTATTCCCGACAACCTATGAACGACCAATGATCAAGAAATAAATCAATAAAAACAATAAACAGTTAAAAACTGTTAAATCTAAAACCACCTAAAATGAAACACTTTAACTACGTACTATAATCTAATATATAAAAGAATGCTAAGAAAAACAATATTATTCTTTTTCTAGTCATCTGCTCCAGCAAAAACCCAAACAATATAAACTCTTGCCTTTTATTATTATATAGGCCACTTTGTTGACTTAATAGAATGGCTATGTAATTGAAGTTAGCTAGAATTTCTAAAAGACCAAATAATATTTCTCTTTTTTTTTCTTTGATGGAATTAGCTGACAAAAGCTAGGGACATCATTCAATGTCTTTTTCATAATCAAAACAATCACCCCCATTATTTGTTCTATAGTTTGTACGACCAAACCTAAAACAACATACATGTATTTTTCTCTTTTCTTGTTTTTATGATACGTGACTGTAGATATACAATAAACTTCACTTCCTGTTTCTTTTATGGGGAAAGGTTGGATGCAGCGGACTGCACATGCGGTTGGGGTTTTTCACCATGAAAATCAGGGGGCAATTTTGTAATAGATCAATCATTTAATTGGATGTGAGTGCAACTATAGCCATGGAAGCTGCGGTTGACTGCATATTCGATTTCCCTTCTTTTATATACTAATCGACCAACTAAAACCAAAAGGACAACACAATCTCATTTTTAATGTATTGCACAACCCATCCCATCTTTATGTATATAATATATATATTTATATGTTCTTTTACATATAGCTAGTACGTATGGCAATTGACCAAACTGGTTTATCATTGAGCAACAAAACAAAATATATAATTGCTTTCCTCCTCCTACACCTGCGACATACACAAGGGCCATTTCCTACCTCTTTGTTTTATTATTATTATTATTAGAACCATGACAATACAAGTATCCAAGGCTTTAGCCTCACTTGCTTTTTCTCTGTTACACAAAAGGGACCACACATTACTATAATAATATTACTATCCTATATGTATATTTCAGTTATGGTATTTTTTTTTTCAAACTTGTCAGATGCTAGAACTTGAAAAGACAACACACTTCTTAAATGGACTCCATCTTTTTCTTAAACCATGAATGAATATATTTATCTATATTTTCGGCTGGAGTAAAAAAGTCAAAAAGAATAACAACAAAACACTAACATTACCTATAAGTTGAAATCAGCGTTTTCTTTCTTCTTGATCTGCGACACGACCCACACAAAACCAAAATAAACTGTTCTTTTTTTTTTCTTATTGTATATTCGACCAGCAGGCGGCAGCAATCAACTAGACTAAGGATCTCTTATTTATTACTTCACAATCCCAAGATAAAAGCCTTTAGGCCTTTCTTTATTTCTTTTTATTGGGCCGACCAGAAAATGAAACATCAAGTAAAAAATTTGGGTTTTTACTATATAAGTCTAAAAGACTAAAATGTACTGTTAATAAGTTCACCTAACCACTAATTACAATTAATAGGAGTTTTAGATACCCACACTTAAGACTCACAAACTACATAACTACACTTTAACTCCTAACGGGAATACACAACGTAACAAGCATTAACAGTAAACATTTATTGACACTTTTAATCACACTATAGGAAACACATACCCAAAATTATCCACATAAATGACACACCTTATTCTACTTAATTAACACAGATATTAATCCACATAAATATATGACGCCACTTGACGACAGGTCAATATTGACTAACGGTCAAGGTTAACGGATATAGAATAAAAAAAGTTCGGGATGTTACAGAGAAGCCGCGCATAGCAAACTCATGCGCGACTACTTCAACGAAGACCCAAAGTTTGGGGAGAGTTGGTTTCACCATCGGTACCGTATGAGTCTACGGTATGATCTTAGAGTTCTACGGGAGTTACAGGACGAAAACGTCCATCATCGTCTTCGGTATGATCTTACGGAGCATGTATCGATGTTGGATTTGGCATACCTCGATGACCCAGCAGCTCAACCACCACCGATCGAGGATTTGATTTAGTATTATGTAGTTTATTTAATTTTTAAAAAAATGTTGCATCGTATTTTTCTTTTTCTAGATTATGTAATGTTATGTTTTTTTAATATTAAATAAAATGTTATGTATTAATGTTAAATTGTTTAAGTTAAAAAAAGGAAAAAGAAAAAAATAATAATTTGGGAGGGTTGAGAATTTATCGGCCGCCAGTAAAAAGGGTTGGGAGGGTTGAAAGGTTAAATTGAGTTGGAGTGATTTTATTGGTGGAATTTGGGAGGGTTGATAAATTTCCGGCCCCTCCTAACTAAGTACTCAAAACATTGAAAAGTTAACCGGAGACTAACTTCATCCTTTATCGTTATTTAGATTTAAGTCAGAAACCTGCCAACAAAAGTAGTATTAAAATGAATAATTACAAGTTGACAAAAGATGATCAAATAAAAGTAAGCAAAGTTGCAACTACAAAATAATCAAAGTAAATCAATTTCGCATCTGTCCTAAAAATGTCTACAGGCCATGATAGTTCTGTAAACCCAAATCCATGTCACCAAGTTTTCATAATAATTACAACAAAAAAAAGTAGAAAGAAATGCTGAAATAAATCAAAATAGACTTGTTGGATACTTTCGGATATCCGAAATATCTGAAATTTTCAAAAATCACTATCCGAATCCGAATCCGAAACTTCAGATATCCAACTTTTCAGATAAATCGGATTGATTTCGGATTTTCGAATAACGGATAGATTTGAACACCCTAGGCCGCTTGTATACATTTTTTGTCATGTGTTTAACCTCTAACTCGTGACATGCTTAGTTTTCCACAGCAGAACTTGAGAAGAACTCAATCAACGTCCATTGCCTTCTCCTTTTCAGCAATTTTGCTCGACCATAACTTGATTGTCCTGTCATGAGAAACAGTAGCGATACTTGTTCCATCTGCAAAACCAATAACAGCAAAATCACGAGGTGGAATATCAGATGAATCATTTACACGTTATAACAATAATTTAGAAAACATCAAATCTCATCCAAGGAAAGCAAGCAGAAATGTAAACTTAGTCTGAACACACTTTCTGCCTACTGATCAACATGCTATGAATAGAAGGGATTTGTATGTTGTAATGGAATCGATTCGAACACCCTGCTGTTAATAGTTAATCCTAAAAAAATGGGCGAAGTTGGATTGCATGCTGTTATCGGATTGAGTCCTGTACAGATGATTCTACAACCACGACAAACTTTTTAAACTAGTGGATGCGAAGGGGTTTTAGAAAAAAAAGAGTGTAGTGGTCAATTTCAATCGGATGGTGTGAAATAGTTTGTTTGGTATTGAGTTGATGCAAGAAATAACTTAGTTACTCAACAGGGGCAATTGGATGGAACATCAAATCAATGTCTTTTCTAAAAGCTGTGAGGTAAAATCTGGGGTAAAAACAATGCCAAAGAAAGGCATATATGCATTTTCAACCCCCCTCCCCTCTTTTTTGTTTTTGTTTTCCAAACCCCAAGCATTCACACAAGTGCCGTTGATTCAATTTCAATCGGATGGTGTGAAATAGTTTGTTTAGTTATCGTTTCATTAATATATATTTTGTAGTCAAAAAGGCATTACTTAATTTAGAAAAATCAACCAAAAAAGTTTTTTATTGGTAAACCCAACTCAGACAACCATGTATTGAAACACACAAAAAAAATAAATGGTTCATTTCAACCCAAAAACGTTTTAAGGAGTTGCTCAATAGCCATATGCCAC
The DNA here is from genome assembly GCA_034093135.1 of Erigeron breviscapus. Taxonomy (NCBI): domain Eukaryota; kingdom Viridiplantae; phylum Streptophyta; class Magnoliopsida; order Asterales; family Asteraceae; genus Erigeron; species Erigeron breviscapus. The sequence continues at coordinate 76,826,872 of CM067168.1, forward strand.
CTGTAGGTGTAGTAGCCAGTAGGGTTATCCTGAGCATGTCAAAACAAAGTAAATTCTAGCAGAAGTAGGTCAGGAATACAGATATTACCTCCGGCCACATCAACAGATGTAACCTTCGCTTCGTGACCAGAAAGGACCTTGACTGGCTTAAAATCTCTGGATGACCATACCTGAGAAACAAGTCCAATAAAATATTTTACACTTCGGCATACTGCATGCACTAATAGTAACAATACATACAACAACCAGAATACTAAAACTTTCTTGTATATTACCTTAGCTGTCATATCATATGAAGCAGTTACCAAGAAGTATCCCTCTTGAGGCTCGAACTTAATTTGAGAAATAAGATTAGCATGAGCAGGAATTGTGTACAAGGATCTCTTCTTCCTCAAATCCCAGATTCTACAAGTATTATCTTCACCTCCTGTTGCTAAATGATAGCCATTGGGCGAGAAACTAATCCCAAGAACCTGAAAAAAATTAACCATGAAATAATTATCAGCCAACTTCAAAATACAAGGATAGATGAACGAAAATACTAAGTTGAAAAAATGTCATATACATCGATATATCAAATAACAAAATTTAGATAAAGTGTCAAATCGATTAAAAAATTTTGGAGTACAAATTTATATTTTCACACGCATACCCTCTTAAGCTGTTTTACTTAAATACTTAAAGCAGTTATGTGACAGAACTATTTTTCTAATCATAACTCCCATTAAGGATTTTCACTCAAACCCGACAACCCATTTCGACCATAAGCCATTTTGACATGTTACCCAACCAACTCATCTTTCCACGTCCAGAAAAAATATATATATCCTACCGGCTTCACATGACCTTCCAAGGCAAGAATGCTTCTCCCTGACCGTAAGTCCCATACACGAGCAAGTGCATCGAGCCCACAAGACGCAGCTAAAGAGCCATCAGGGTGAAAAGCCAATCCATAAACGCTTCGACTATGACCTTCTTGGAGGAGCAACTCCTCACCAGTCTCTGTGTCCCATAATCTCCATGTCTTGTCAAAACTAGTTGTACCCAGATACTTGCCTGATGGATGGAAAGCAACACGGGCTAGACGATCCAAATGACCCTTGTATGTATTTAGCAGACTTCCTTCGGTGTTCCATAACCTTGCAGTGCGGTCAGCAGAAGCAGTTGCTATGTGGTTGTTAGTTGGAGAAAATGTAACATCCGTAGCTCGTTCGGTATGCCCCTTCAATGAAGACACAATCTTTACTCCAGGCATGCTCCATACCTTAGCAACTCCAGTCAAAGAACTGATCAAGAATGAACAAAAAAAGCATAAAGTTATTCGTTTAAACATTAATTTAAGACATGGATAGTCTTACTTTGATCATGATTTACATATATTGGCAACATTGGGCATCAGGTAACAAGATGACACATCTTATTAAGTAATTAATAAAATTTTATCTAAAACTAACAGGCAATCTAATAAACAAACATCGAATACAAAGTATGAATCATAACATGGGAATAAGCCATTGACATCAGTTAAGCATTCAAATTCAATAAGAAAATGAAAATATAAACCTTATATAGCCAACTGCATTCATCTAACTAACACCTATTAGATTATGACACACCTACTACAGCATTAGCAGTACAGAAAACATTTACTGGAAAAGAATTACTCAAATATGAGGAAAAAAAAGGTACCTAGATTTCATGATAAGTTAAATGGAATCAACCACACTTTGCATCTTATCCATACAATAGAGCTTATTATTTTAATGCAAAAGGTTTACCTGACAGGAGGTTTAGACTGCAGTATCACTGGGTCCCACCTAGGTGTTCTCGCTGTAAGATCTTTGGTCATCTTTTGATGAGTGTACTGACAGGCCTAGAACAATAGCAGAAATGGAAGCCAGAATGGCCAATGGAGCACCAGCCAGTCAGGTAGGCCCATCAGGTAAGATCAACCAGGGGCCCAGAGGGGTCTAAAGACAAGGATGGATTTCAGGTAAGAAGAGGAGGAGGAGGCCCAATAAGGCCAAGCCCACTACCATTGTTATTCCTAAGCCCAGGGTCCAATATGTTCCTAAAGTAAACCATAATGAGAAGGGTAAAGCAATAGCAGCAGCCTCAGGTCATTCTATGGATTCTTCTTCCCCAGTCAGATTCCCTATTAAAGATGTAGCTGAGTCCACTACGCCTGCTAATACTCAACATTCAGATCCTATTAGTCCAGATTCACCTAGACCGGTACAGGCTTCTACTGGTGATACAACAGACAAGCATTTAGGTACACAATCCCGCACAGATCATGAATCCATTCCTGATCCTGCACCTGATATTGTTGTCGGGAAGCAGTTTGATGCTCTTTGCCCAGAAGATTCAGAAGATGAAGTTTATGTTGAGAAAAATCCTACTACACAATTTATGGGAAGCTGATGATGTTCCATGAATCTAGTTTGTCGTTTATTGTTAATTCATATTCGTTAGACTAGTTCTTTTGATGATTAATTACGGTTTGAAACTCCTAATTAGGTAATGTTCATGATTTCACATATATACGGTTTGTCGTATATATGAACTAGTATGGCACTTAGTCATATACCTTGTACTGAACTGTTTTTGAGGAATTTTAAGCTAACCAGGGTAAACCCTTCTACCCAAAAGGTTTACCAGAGGTATTCCTCATTTACCCAAAAAGTTCATCTGAAAACATAGACTCAAGAGATATGATACCACTTAACCAATATACTGATATTATGAAAGTCAGAAAGCTTCGATGCATCCTAACAAAAGTTAGGGCTTTATCCTTTATGTTCAGATACCACTTACCACACCTTTTGAGTAACTACATTTACAAAATCCCTCTAATTTAGTGTCCTAATTTAACTAACACACTCTCACTTAGTTGACTGGCTACTTGATGACTGATTTCACCAAACAATCAAAAAACATTCCTCTGAAAAATCATCCTTTAAATATAGATACAACCAATGACTTATATATATACACAGTATAGCTATAAAACTAACCTAGCAAACGTTGATCGAACACTGCAGCCAGTGGTATCTTCAAGACATCCAGCCTACCACAACAATTGGTCACTAACAAAAATGGTGCTGAATATACGACATACGTCTAACACAGTATAGCGATCACGATCACACACTATGCCAGAACTAGACAGTACAATTATGTATTTGGAAATATGTTTAGGGTAAGACATATACAGTCAAAACTCTTCGATTAATGCAATGGCCAGTGTATTTATTAACTTTAGTGATTGAAAGCTAACCAACTGTAATGTAAGTTCAACAGAAGTGTCGTTTCCTAACAGCTATCGGTGAAAACCATCTACTCATTACATTTTTACGGTTTTACTACACAAGGTCTCGAGTGGTGTAGCTATATGTACCGGTAACTAACAAGCTAACTAATCCTAATTTCACAAAAAAAAACACATGTACACACATATACATACACATTATATCTAAAACACAAACCAAATGAAACACATACCAAGTAGCAAGAAACATGCTATCACACGAAAACGAGCAGCCAGAAAGCGGCCGATCATCTCCAATCTCACTACAATCCAACACAAAGCTTTTCGCATTCTCCAAAGCCCAATTCACCTCCCCATCAAAATCCTCATCTGGGTCATCTCTTTTCCTCCTCGCCCGTCCCAACCTCTCCGCGGCTCTCAAAACCGAGCTTTTCGCAATCTCATATCTCGCTTTCAACAACTCCTCACTTCCTTCCGTATAAAACGGATATTGTACGGCTTCTCCTTCTTCCTCCTCACCACCACCTCCATCTTCCATTCCTTCTTCTTCAAATACCCTCATTAAAGTTTCTAACTGTCCTTCAGAATCGAGTTTCGCCATTATCATTCTTAACCTCTCTCCTCTCCATTTCTTTTTCTCCAAACAATGTGATTGGTTCGGAAAGTCTGCGAAGCCTCGACCGGACCGATTTGTCGTTTGTCGGAACGGATAAAGCTGCCGCACGTTGTTTCATCAGGAATTTTTGTTTGGCTTTTTCTTTTTTTTCTCGGAATTGTTTGCTGTCTTCGGAGATTTCGTATTCCGGTGATAAATCGTCGTTTTCGGGTTCTTCTTCATCGGAAGCTTTCTGACTTCTCATACAATAGAGCTTATTATTTTAATGCAAAAGGTTTACCTGAGGTTTTCCTCATTTACCCAAAAAGTTCATCTAAAAGCATAGACTTAAAAGATATGATACCACTTAACCAATATACTGATATTATGAGAAGTCAGAAAACTTCAATGCATCCTAAGAAAAGTTAGGGCTTTAGCCTTTTTGTTTAGTTACCATACCTTTAAAACTTATTGCTTTATAATAGTCCTAATATACTGCTTTAAAATAGTCCTAATTTAGCTAACACACTCTCACTTAGTTGACTGGCTACTTGATGACTGATTTCACCAAACAATCAAAAAACATTCCTCTGAAAAATCATCCTTTAAATATAGATACAACCAATGACTTATATATATACACAGTATAGCTATAAAACTAACCTAGCAAACGTTGATCGAACACTGCAGCCAGTGGTATCTTCAAGACATCCAGCCTACCACAACAATTGGCCACTAAAAAAATGGTGCCGAAAGTATGCCTGACACCACTGTATAGTGATCACTCACTGTGCAAGATCTGGACACTACAAAAATACATTTGGGAATATGTTTGGGGTATGATATATACAGTCGAAATTCTTTGGTAAATGCAATGGCCAGTGTATTTATTAACCTTTAATAATTGAAAGCTAACCAACTGTAATGTAAGTTCAACAGAAGTGTCGTTTCCTAACAGCTATCGGTGAAAACCATCTACTCATTACATTTTTACGGTTTTACTACACAAGTTCTCGAGTGGTGTAGCTATATGTACCGACTCCCATGACTGTTCCTACCTACACTAACATACCAGATGAGAGACTCCCTCACTTACTATTTACGCATTTTCCTAACTTATCCTGTAACTAACAAGCTAAATAATCCTAATTTAACAAAAAACACATATACACACATATACATACATACACATTATATCTAAAACACAAACCAAAAGAAACACATACCAAGTAGCAAGAAACATGCTATCACACGAAAACGAGCAGCCAGAAAGCGGCCGATCATCTCCAATCTCACTACAATCCAACACAAAGCTTTTCGCATTCTCCAAAGCCCAATTCACCTCCCCATCAAAATCCTCATCTGGGTCATCTCTTTTCCTCCTCGCCCGTCCCAACCTCTCCGCGGCTCTCAAAACCGAGCTTTTCGCAATCTCATATCTCACTTTCAACAACTCCATACTCCCTTCCGTATAAAACGGATACTGTACGGCTTCTCCTTCGTCCTCCTCACCGCCACCTCCATCTTCCATTCCTTCTTCTTCAAACACTCTCATTAAAGTTTCCAACTGTCCTTCGGAATCGAGTTTCGCCATTATCATTCTTAACCTTTCTCTCCTCTCCATTTCTTTTTCTCCAAACAATGTGATTGGTTCGGAAAGTCTGCGAAGCCTCGACCGGACCAATTTGTCGTTTATCAGGACGCATAATGCTGCCGCACGTTGTTTCATAAGGAATTTTTGTTTGGCTTTTTCTTTTTTTTCTCGGAATTGTTTGCTGTCTTCGGAGATTTCGTATTCCGGTGATAAATCGTCGTTTTCGGGTTCTTCTTCATCGGAAGCTTTCTGACTTCTCATACAATAGAGCTTATTATTTTAATGCAAAAGGTTTACCTGAGGTTTTCCTCATTTACCCAAAAAGTTCATCTAAAAGCATAGACTTAAAAGATATGATACCACTTAACCAATATACTGATATTATGAGAAGTCAGAAAACTTCAATGCATCCTAAGAAAAGTTAGGGCTTTAGCCTTTTTGTTTAGTTACCATACCTTTAAAACTTATTGCTTTATAATAGTCCTAATATACTGCTTTAAAATAGTCCTAATTTAGCTAACACACTCTCACTTGGTTGACTGGCTACTTGATAACTGACTTCACCAAACAATCAATAACACTTTTCTGAACATCATCCTTTAAAAATACAACCAATGACTTATATATACACAGTATAGCTATAAAAATAACCTAGCGCACGTTGATCGAACACTGCATCCAGTCGTATCTTCAAGACATCCAGCCTACCACAACAATTGGCCACTAAAAAAATGGTGCCGAAAGTATGCCTGACACCACTGTATAGTGATCACTCACTGTGCAAGATCTGGACACTACAAAAATACATTTGGGAATATGTTTGGGGTATGATATATACAGTCGAAATTCTTTGGTAAATGCAATGGCCAGTGTATTTATTAACCTTTAATAATTGAAAGCTAACCAACTGTAATGTAAGTTCAACAGAAGTGTCGTTTCCTAACAGCTATCGGTGAAAACCATCTACTCATTACATTTTTACGGTTTTACTACACAAGTTCTCGAGTGGTGTAGCTATATGTACCGACTCCCATGACTGTTCCTACCTACACTAACATACCAGATGAGAGACTCCCTCACTTACTATTTACGCATTTTCCTAACTTATCCTGTAACTAACAAGCTAAATAATCCTAATTTAACAAAAAACACATATACACACATATACATACATACACATTATATCTAAAACACAAACCAAAAGAAACACATACCAAGTAGCAAGAAACATGCTATCACACGAAAACGAGCAGCCAGAAAGCGGCCGATCATCTCCAATCTCACTACAATCCAACACAAAGCTTTTCGCATTCTCCAAAGCCCAATTCACCTCCCCATCAAAATCCTCATCTGGGTCATCTCTTTTCCTCCTCGCCCGTCCCAACCTCTCCGCGGCTCTCAAAACCGAGCTTTTCGCAATCTCATATCTCACTTTCAACAACTCCATACTCCCTTCCGTATAAAACGGATACTGTACGGCTTCTCCTTCGTCCTCCTCACCGCCACCTCCATCTTCCATTCCTTCTTCTTCAAACACTCTCATTAAAGTTTCCAACTGTCCTTCGGAATCGAGTTTCGCCATTATCATTCTTAACCTTTCTCTCCTCTCCATTTCTTTTTCTCCAAACAATGTGATTGGTTCGGAAAGTCTGCGAAGCCTCGACCGGACCGATTTGTCGTTTGTCGGAACGGATAAAGCTGCCGCACGTTGTTTCATCAGGAATTCTTGTTTGGCTTTTTCTTTTTTTTCTCGGAATTGTTTGCTTTCTTCGGAGATTTCGTATTCTGGTGACGAATCGTCGTTTTCGGATTTTTCTTCATCGTCGTTTTGAGGACGGGGTGGTGGCCGTGGAATTGGGGCGATTGGTGGTGGGATTGGGAGGGGGACGGTGGTTTGCGGAGGTGGTAAAGTGTCAGTGGTGTTAGGGTTTGGGGTTTCAGTGTCGTCGATGTCCATTTTTTGTTTGTTGAGAACGCAGAGTTCTTTGTTTTTTATTAGTAAAACCAAAACCCAGATTTCTAGGGTTTATGGAAATCCGATTGAACGAAAGACACGCTTTGTTTTTACTTTTTATTATGGTAAGGTTAATTAAAAGTCTTTGATTTAATGCAAGTAAAAATTTAAGTCATTTATACGTTTGTTTACTTAGTTTCCAGACCCGTTAATTGGACGGATAATCTCAAATTTTATAAATAAAAGTTTTTAAAAAAAAATTGAAGTATGTTAAATAAAAACTAGGGTAAATTACACTTTTTGTCCTTGAAGTTGGCAGTTTTTTCACTTTTCGTCCCTAATGTTAAAAAATTACAATTTTAACCTTAAAGTTGGCAACATTTTGCAATCAAGGTCCTTCCCCTAGACGGCGTTCGTTTTTGCCGTTAACGTACGCACGTGCTAAACACGTGAGGGTATTAATGTCATTTTCCTGTTACACCTGAGGGACTAAAAGTGAAAAACATGACATGTTTAGGGACGAAAATTGCAATTTACTCTTATTTATAATATATCCTCTCACGTGAAGGTATTTTGATAATTTCCAGTAACTAGTGATTTTTTTTTATCACTCTCATCTTTCTTCCCAAACTCCCTCCTTCATACAATAACCCAACAAATAATACAAACACATTATCCTCATTCTCATATCTATACATAACTTAAAATGTGTACACAAACATTATTCCTTAAACAAAAACATTGTCCTGGGAATATATGGTCAGTATAGATCTAAATCACTTTTACCTTTTTCATCTTTCATCTTTGCATATATATATATATATATATGGAAAAGATAAAATGAGTCCACCTAATAAAAAAAGTCCAAGGGTCCAATTGCTGGCCGTCAGATCATCTATTTTCGATGGTTCAGATTACAATTTGAAATTCAACACGCGCGTCCTCTCAAGGGTACTACCGTAATTTCCTCCTAGCTGCAATACCCCTCTTCGTCCTCTCAATCCTCACACAGTAACACACACATCTCTGATCATCTTCTTCCTTTCTCCTCCCTCAAACCGGTCACCTTCTTCTATTTTCCGATCACCTTCTTCATTTCTCCGGTGTTAACTCCGATTGCTTTTTCATGTTCTCCGATTATTTTCTCATTTTCTCCGCCGTTTAATCCGATCGTTTACCATACCCTATCTAAGTTCAAATCTTTTAAACCCGTTCAAATCTCCGTTCTCAGACCAAATGTCTGTCCAATTGATTGATATTTGAGCAATTAATCGTTTTTCTTAATATCTGATTTCAAATCTAATTCAAAAGCGGAATTAATTTTCCAATTGAAGCTCCGATCAAGCTACATTTATCAGGTAATATTCATAATTAATCTATCTACTTAAGCTATGATATTGTTTTATTTTTGTAATTTATAATTTTAATTTTAAAATTCAACTTCTAATAATTTTTAATTGATTCAATTAAGTTTTTTACTTTTGGATAGATGTGATACTTTTTTTTTTATATGTATGCTATAGAAATTAATCAGTATGTTATTGAAACTTATATGTAAGGTGTATCTATGTTCTACCAAAATATATTAAATTATGTGTTATACTTTTTTATTTTTGATTTAGGTTCTTTGATTTGTATTCTATTGCTATTTTGAGGGTAAGCATATTAGGATGGTTTAATACAAAAAAAATCTAGCTGCTGGATTGGTCTAGTGATTTCACTCTAGGTAATGTCTTTTTCAGTTTTGTAAACTTATAGATTGTGATGGTCAATTTAGTCGGAAGCCAAGTTACATCTTTCTTATTTGTCATCTTAGATATTTGAACTGTCAAATCAAAGTTGTATACTTTGTGGAGTTTATTTTGTGCTAAGTTTGTGAATTTTGAAATGGAAATAATGGGCGTCGCATTTGTTTGTTTAAGGAGTACATCCACCACAACTGGATGTACCAAATAAATTAGGTTCGTCCTCTTCCTGTTTCCCAAGTTTCTTTTTCGTGGCTCTACATGAAGATTTAGTGTTGTAAGAGATATCTTTGTTTCATCCCAACAAAGAAATAACCTTTTTTAGAGATAACTATTTTGCAAGATTTGCAATAAAAAGTTGAAATGGGTACGCCTTTCATGTCGACCCTTTACCTTACCTGCCCGACATTTTCCCCACCTCTAAATCTGTTGTTCTATACTAATTGTAATACTCTCGAGATTCTGAAGTTGAATTTGCCAGTTTTTGATGTGTTCTAAAGTGGAATGTGACTTAATACATGTTTTGGTGCATATATGTTACTGGATGAAGATGCACTTGAAGTTGTATCAGGTTCGGTTTTGGTACATGAACAGCGGCTAACGTAAAAACAGATGAATCTTTTCTTATAAGTTAGCTGGAAATGGAATCTTTTCACTAAATGTTCGTTTTATCTCTTTCATTTCTATTTCATCAGGGTGATCATGAGATTCGTTCTAAAGAAGATATTGATTATGCTGCAAAAATAAAGACCTATCAAGCAGTACTTGATGAGGCTCTCGATGCTAACAAGTACAGAATTCAACTTTAAAGGTGAGTATTGCTACAATGCTACATGTTTCCTTCGTCTAAGTACTAGAGTCCGCCTAACTGCTATTAGTAATCAAACATCAATGTGAGACATGAGCTCTCACAATGATAAGAAACTAACAATGATGATATACATAGGTGGTAAAATTTTGGTATGGGTCACATTTATATTGTTTAGAAGGCATGCTGCTTTCTTGATAGTTTATTTTATATATTAGAGTAGTGATATTGATATTGAAATGGATTTCAGTTAACTTTTTTGAAAATGTAGTTCTTTTTTAGAATGAATAGTATACATTTATAGGTTACTATAAAATTGGTTTAGAATGTATATTACTGGTTTCTAACTAAACATATGCCAAGATTTAGTTGAATCACTGGTTACTTCTAGAATTAAGATTGCTGTGAAGTTATAGCTTTAGTTATCTTTCTGTTATTTTATTTTATTTGTTACATAGTTAGACCTTCATCATCATGACACTTATAGATCATTTTGACCTATTATTGAACTCTTGCAATGCGTCTATTTTGCTAACTTTCATCTGGTTTTATGTAATCTGTAAAATTATTGATCCTTTCTTTTTATGTTATCGAGTTAAAAATCAGATGTGCTGCTCTCTGGCTTACTGTTGTTATTGCATAATGAAATAAGTTGTATGTGGTTATATTCCTTTTATTGTGAAAGACAGTTCCCTTAATGAACTATATTCAAGATTTCAAGTAAATTAACAATTTTTTTTGGTCAGATATCTGAATAATTTGTGCCAGGCTCATCAGGAAGTTATGATTGAGGAGGTTGACCTAATAGGAATTACATCCATCATGGTGGTGAGTTTTCTCAACATTACTACTTTTCTAATATATGTGTATCTGCATCCCATCTAATTCTTATATTTGTATCTGCATCCCGTCGAATTATTATATTTGTTTCTGCATCCCATCTAATTCTTATATTTGTATCTGCATCCCATCTAATTCTTATATTTGTATCTGCATCCCATCTAATTCTTATATTTGTATCTGCATCCCATCTAATTCTTATATTTGTATCTGCATCCCATCTAATTCTTATATTTGTATCTGCATCCCATCTAATTCTTATATTTGTATCTGCATCCCATCTAATTCTTATATTTGTATCTGCATCCCATCTAATTCTTATATTTGTATCTGCATCCCATCTAATTCTTATATTTGTATCTGCATCCCATCTAATTCTTATATTTGTATCTGCATCCCATCTAATTCTTATATTTGTATCTGCATCCCATCTAATTCTTATATTTGTATCTGCATCCCATCTAATTCTTATATGTGTATCTGCATCCCATCTAATTCTTATATTTGTATCTGCATCCCGTCGAATTATTATATTTGTTTGTAGGCTCTGTATGCTTAATGACAAATTAGTTGTTTCTTATCTATGACGGAGCGACGTGCTTGCTTGAGATAAACCCTATCCTTAAACAAACAAATTAAAGCTGATATGGAGCATTTATTAGTACCTTTACTTCTTTAAGTTGAGATGGGTTTCTTACAATTTCTGATTGCCTGTCAATTGTGGTACATCTTTTTTTAATCTGCAATCTGGTTTTTTTTCTTCTTTTTCTCATTACTTCTCCCCCCTTAACAGGAGAAGACAAGTATGTTGTTTTAGTATCTGGGCTGAATGTTGGTAGCAGCTCCTCTAACCCACTTCAACTGCAACTTCTTGTTGATTACATTACTGGACATCTTGGAGATGAGAAAGTCCAAACCTTTTTCTGTGTTCTACATATGAGCTTCCTTTAGAATGTTTATTAATGTTAGTTGTATTTTGGTGTCTGTATGTGCAGGTTTATAAATCAGGTTCGGTGGGGAGATCTTTAGACATCACCCGGTTCAACAGCTATCCAGAGCTGCGAGAAGAACTGGGTCAGATGTTTAATATTGATGGGTTGCTTGACGACCCTCAAAGATCAGGCTGGCAGCTTGTATTCGTTGACAGGGAGAATGAGATGCTTCTCCTTGGAGACGGACCTTGGGAGTATGTCAAAGTTACCTATGTTTCCATTGTTACTGTAATTTTCTTTCAAATAAACCTAACAGTGTATACATCATGTGCAGGGCATTTGTAAATAGTGTCTGGTATATCAAGATACTTTCTCCCGAGGATGTGCAGAAACTTGGGAAACAAGAGTTGGAAACCTTCAGCCAAACCTCAGGTGAAAGGATGAATAGTGTTGGAAATGATGTTAGAGACCTCTCTGGACTTCCTCCATCCATGGGTTCACTTGGTTTTTGATAAATGATGTTTTCGATCTGCAACTCTTAGTGAGGCCAAGTAACCGAGTCTCTATCAGCATGTGGCTTTTTGCTGCTGCTTTTGGTCTCCATTGACCAGTCTCTATGTTTGTGCTACTTCGTATCGTATATGAGTTCTCTATGATCACATTTGCTAGGTCTTTTAGTTGTATCCTGGTAATTTAGTAAATGCTAGACAAGATTTTGATTGGACATTTTAGAACAAATACTAAGCAAGAAGTTGTTAACTATTGTGGAAATGTATGCTCTCTTGTTGTTTATTCGTCTATACTCTTTACCATGAATTACCTGGTACCTTATATGACCTTATATAACGAGATGAGAGTTATTGTAGAAACAATACCACGGTACTAGCTGTTGATGAATTGTGATTGGGTGTACAAGATTCAGGCAAAACTTACTTCTTGCCTTGGTATATACATGTTTAGTTGTAGAATGTTTTATATGCTCGTTGTGAACTGTTGGTACAAGTTTTCTTTTGAAACAACTGATTGCAAAATAGCAGAAATATGGAAGGAATGAAGTTATTGTGGATTACGAGTTTTGAACTTGTGTGTGTTCGTGTAATTAATTGTGACTGAATGATACTGAATCAGTGTGTCAACCATTGAATGTGGTATACATTGTTCTTAACACATGAGCTTTTTATATAGAATGTGTCGTATAAATATAATAGCAATGGATAAAAATGTATCAGAATTTTATAAAAATGTATCAAAGTTTTAATAAAAATCTTTGTTTTATTACTTAACTCTTGAAATGATGTTATTGGCTTTTTTTTTGCTGCTGGTTGGATATGATATTATGGTGGTGACAAATGAAAAAGTTGCCTTTTGTTAGTAATTCAAGTATGGGTATAGAGGTATGCACAGTTTAGTTAGATGTTTATAGAACTCAAAATGATTTTTTGAATGGGACACAAATTAAGCTTTTGCAAACTTATAATCGAGTTTGTTTATGTGAAGTCTGCACCCGCAACTCGTGGAGTCAAAAAACCACAAAGGTTGCTCTCCATGAAATCAGGAAGATCCAAAAGAGCACCAATAAATTTGTTAGTGAATATTTGTCGGTGCTCTTGATTTAGTTTCACATGTGTAAACCAATTCATTTATTTTTGGTTATATTAACTTACTCATGTGTAAGTTATAAGTCGCAGAACACTTTCTTATACATGTATTAACTTACCCATGTGTAAGTTATAGTTATATTACCATGTGTAACTTACACATGTGTAAGCTATATAACTTGCACATGTGTAAGTTACAAGTTGCAGAAGACGTTTTTTTATAGTTATATTAACTTACCCATGTGTAAGTTATAGTTATATTAACTTACCCATGTGTAAGCTATATAACTTACACATGTGTAAGTTAAAAGTTACAAAACACTTTCTTATACTTGTATTAACTTACCCATGTGTAAGTTACAAGTTACAAAACACTTTCTTATACTTGTATTAACTTACCCATGTGTAAGTTACAAGTTACAAAACACTTTCTTATACTTGTATTAACTTACCCATGTGTAAGTTATAGTTATATTAACTTACCCATGTGTAAGCTATATAACTTACACATGTGTAAGTTAAAAGTTACAAAACACTTTCTTATACTTGTATTAACTTACCCATGTGTAAGTTACAAGTTACAAAACACTTTCTTATACTTGTATTAACTTACCCATGTGTAAGTTATAGTTATATTAACTTACCCATGTGTAAGCTATATAACTTACACATGTGTAAGTTACAAGTTACAAAACACTTTCTTATACTTGTATTAACTTACCCATGTGTAAGTTATAGTTATATTAACTTACACATGTGTAAGTTATATTACCTATGTGTAACCTTCACTCGCACGAAACTTAAACGACAGGCAACAACTTGATTAATCGCCTTCCTATGCCTTCTGTTACATCATAAATCTTGTCATACTCTTTTGCGTAATCAATCATTTTCTGTTTGTGAATGTTGCTCTCATGAAGCAAAATCTTGGTGCGGTACTTTCTTCTTAGTTTGTTTAGACGAAGTTTCTGAGTTACTATCCTCGTTGATACCTCACTCACAAAACCAGGGTCTCATTTTGAAAGCGATTGGCCTAGGTAGGTGTCCATATGACACATGACAAAAACACCACAGTCAACGTGGTTGTTTAGAGTCCTTCATTTCATCTTCGGTATTGAAGGATCCACCTTTTGGATTGTTGATGCTTTACGATGTCAGGTAGTTCTTCAAATGACAAGAAATGGTGCTAACAAAAGAGTTTTTGGTATCATAATAGTGCTAACAAAAAAAAAGATTTGAACCTTTCGAATGCAATTTTGGCAGCAAATTTTATCACCTTAGTAGGTCTGCTAAGCTGTTTTCTTTGTTTTTGTTGTTAGAATATTTATAGGGCAGCTCCATATTATGATTTGTATTTATATAGGTTCATAAATTAATACAAATCCTGATACACTTTTTACGAAAATTTGATACATTTTTTTGAAACCTGGAACATTGATGCTTTCTTTTTCTGTTTTTCATTCAATAAATCAACATACAATGGGTTGCATATGAAATAATCCTTGCTTGTGCGACAATAAGAAAAGTTATGCCTACAATCTATGAACAAAAAAGAATGCAGTTTACAAACACCATGTTTATTTATACGGTACAATTCACATTTCACTAAGCAGCCTGTTGGAAGTCACTTTCTGCGCAGCAGCCACAACCCTACAAAAAAAAAGTTGAATCATTTGAAAAGCTTAAGGAGTTGATAGTAATTATGACTTCTAGATGTGACAAAATGGGTGGGTTACTGTTATCTCTTATGGGTCTGGTTGAGTCGATTTTTTTTATCCATTTTACTAACATCTGCGTATGAATTAATATTTAAAGCTAAATACATACCTATAAAAGAAAATACACAAACTAAAATATTGATAAAAATGGTGAGAATGAGAACAAGATTAATTTCCTAACAAGACAACAACCTCTTTCAAAGGATCTACCTATTTTACTTAAAAAATCCAGCATCATATACTACAATTCATAAAGATGATACTTTGATAGTAAACAAAAATTAACTTGATTTCTTACCCCGCTATTAAGAGAATGAAACTGAGAACTTCTAGAACCATGACCATGGAATCCATAGAACTTCCCTGCAGTATACAATCGATGGTTAGGTTTACTAATTTCAAAATTGTTCCGATAAATGTGGGAGAAAAATCTTGCCCTACTAAAGTGCCAAAGTCTTTGTTCATACCATTGTTAGTTCAGCTTCATTTGTAGGATGGGCTTGCAATGACAGAATAAAACAAGTCTGATTAAATGTTTGTCAGACATATTCCCCTGCAAAGCTATTAGATTATTTGATTATACATAGCTACCTCTTTAATCTCTTTCGAAAATAATAAAGCTTCCCAAATATGCCGCTTTTTCTGCTTTCTTATTCACTGACATGTAATTAGCAAGAACAAAGTCCATTTGAACACTTAGTGAGAAAAAAAAAAGAACAAAAAATGGTTATTTTAGTTATAGGTACTAAACGATAAACCTTAAAGCAATGTTAATACTATAATTTAATCAACAACTGACCGGCGGATAATTAACTTATAGTTGATCATTATAAATCAAACCCACGTATTTGACCTACTCAAGTGGTTGGCGTTTTCTGACGATAAAATAGGTGCAAATAGTTTCACGTAATAAAAAAAAATGAAAACAATGGTGAAAGAACCTTTTGGATTTGATACTATCAAGAACGAAAACACGCAACATCTTGAGAAGACAAAATTCAATGGTCTCACAAAACCTTGCATCAAATATGCCAGCATTCATTGTTTGACCATAACATATTGCATACATATTCTTATGGAAAAGAAGGAAAGCTATATATGACTATGTTGAACAGCATGCCAAGCTACCTAGCCTTAAACTTCACTAAGAGGAATAGTACAAAAAACCACTTCACTAAGTTTGTAATAAAGTCATATAGAACACGTGTTTTCACCTCAAGATATATCACTCTTCAAGAATATATAATGTTATATTTATAAAGTAACATGAACAATGTGCTTCAAGCTACCTTGGAGCCTATTTTCAACTTCTGGTTTGGGTTGATGCCATACTCATTCGGAATGACCCCATCAGCAACTAACTAAGCAACTAACTAAGATGCAAAACATTTAGGAAGCTATATTAGTCGTATCCTAGGATATGAAACTGAAATTTTCTATCAAGATAGATACCATTCCAACACATAACTAGCATCAGCTTCTGAGATAGAATTCTAAGGGCCACTAATTGGTTCTACTCTCATACATAGTCACTAGTTAGTTTCCCAGTTCTCATGTCTAATGATGTTATCTGTTTTAACTTGTTTTAACTGCCAAGTTTTATACATTACACACGTGTAAGTTAATATTTCTTTAAAAATGTATCATCATTAGGAAAAAAATGTATCGAGACATGCCAAACAAATCAATTAACTTTTTTTTAATCAATAAACAAATCAAATATTTACAATTAAATTAAAATACAACACATATTATCATATAATAATGTAGAATCAACAAAGACTATTTAATCAATTTTAATAAATATGTATCAATTAATATAGATATATTATTAAAAAAAACAAAAACAATAAAGCAGTTGATTCAGATTGAAAATCAGAGTAAATTATATAATAATTCGGAAAAAGGAATTGCTTACTTGATTCGGATAGAGAACTGTTTGCATTTGAATTAACTTCTTCTTCGTAATTTTCCATTTGTATCTGAAATCTGAAAATTGCTCAGATAGGATTTTTCGCCGGAATGTGGAAGAAGAAGACGGTCGCGGATTGATTGATGAACAACACACCGGTGGTCGGAATGTTCAATTTTGCAATTTGAGTGGAGAAACGCCGGTAGCCGGAATTTTAAATTTGACATTTAAGAGGAAGAAAACGGTGGTGGACGGATTGTGAAAATTGCTCCGATAGGATTGTCGCCGGTTTGCAGATGATGGAAACGACGGTGGCGGTGGTAGATTCGGAGGAGACGGTGGCAGATGATCTAGAACGACGGAGGAGGTGGGTTGTTGATGGAGGAGGTGGTTTGTTGATGGAGGAGAACGTGTTTTGATCTAGAACGACGGAGGAGGTGGGTTGTTGATGGAGGAGGTGGTTTGTTGATGGAGGAGAACGTGTTTTAGGTTATAATGGATCGAAGTTGGATATTTATACAGTAGCTGTAAAATGACCATTATACCCTTCCGCGTTTTTGATCAGATCTCGAAAATCAACGGTCCAGATCTGGACCCCTGGACTTTTTTTAGGAGGTGGACTCATTTTATCCCACCCCTATATATATATATATATATATATACAAATATATATATAATTATATATATATATATATATAGGGTTATATGGGGAACAGCCAATTAAAAAAGTACAAGGGGACAATTACTGACCGTCAGATCATTCGATCTAAAGATCAAGAAAAAAAGACGCGGAGGGGCAAAATAGGAAAACCACCGTTCTTTTTCTTCCCAACTACATATAAACCCCAGCGACCAGTCTTCCTTCTTCAACCATCACCTCCTTCCGCCACCACAACAACACAATGACGACCATTAATTCCGACATAATGCCGACATCTAACGACAAATTAAGCAACCAGCGACAATGTTTGACCTAAAACGAACCTTCTTCTTCCTTTAATTCCGTTTAAATTTAGATTTCTGGATTTTCAATTTTCCGATAAACCCTAATTAATTTTTCCGATCTACTACAATCAGAATAAAAAATGGAGACAAATCAGATTACAAATGTTGATGAAGATGTTAATTCAACTGCTAACAATGCACCGTCTGAATCAAGTAAGTTTTTTTTTTAATTTATATTATTTTGAAATTTTATACAGTAATTATTATTTTGAAACAACCATCTGTAATTACATAGTTTTTATATTAATTTTTATGATACATTTTTTTATACATTTACTTCAATTCGAAACAGATTTAATAAAATTACAACCAATCTGTGTGTAGTTTTGATGCGATCAAGAATTCTGATATTTGATATTTAACTATTAGATAACTTACACATGTGTAAGTTAAACTTAAAGATGTGTAAGTTATCTAAGGCATAGAACTTATGTAGCTATTTCTATAAATTTATATAGCTGTTTTCATATGTGTCTTTTTTTCATATAGGCTCTTTTAGCATCTCAAACACAAATTTAAGTAGAACTAGAATAGAAGACCCTTTTGATGATGATTCATGCGTACCACAAGTCGATGATAATTTGAAACCAGTTCAGGGTAGCATATTTAATACCATAGAAGAAGGTATACACATGTACGAGAAATATGCGTATGAAGCTGGATTTGATACCAAACTTTCGACACAAAGAAGGTTAAGAAGTGGTAAGGTGCAAACCAAGTACATTTGGTGTAATAAATCTGGATGTAATCAAGATGTAACTGTGGATACATTATATTCAGAAACAAGGGAACGTACATCATCAACACAGGTAACAGGTTGCAAAGCTCATGTTTTTTTCAAGATTGTCGAACAAACAGGAACATATGAGTTGAAAGAATTTGTAGAGAAACACATTCACAAGATGAATGCAACAGAATATAAATACCTTTCAAAGAAACATAGGAAATTAGGAATGTCTGAAATAAATTTTATTCATAAAGTTTCAACTTCAGACGTAGGACCAACAAGAGCTCATCATATCTATAGTAACCTCATGGGATCTCACAAGAACACCCATGGAACAGTTGTCGATTTTAAGAACCATAAAATGGCAATAAACTGTTTAATTGGTTCAGATGACTCGCAAATGTTAATAAATAAGATGGATAACAAAAAGGATTGTGTTCCGGGGTTTTTTTTTAAGTACAAGGTGAACAAAAATGAGCTTGCTGGATTATTTTGGGCTGATGAGATTGCAAGACAGAATTTCATAGAATTTGGGGACATCATCTCGTTCGATGCAACATACAGAACAAATAGGTACTTTTATTTTAATATACAGTTGTTTAAGTTTGTTTTCACTTGTCTTATACCCTTGCTTATAGATTTTTAGTTCATACATGATACATGTTACACATAATAATTTGTGTTCACTTGTCTTATACAATTGCTTTTTAAAATACCTTTGCAACCTGCTGCTTTTATCACTTACACACTTGCTTTAGTCACATGGGAAAGTCATGAAACAAGTTCCAAAAAGTAAAATAATCTGCAATACAATTTGTTTTTAGTTCATGTAAAAGGCAACTTATAAACTTACACATGTGTAAGTTGTGTTCACTTGTCTTATACAATTGCTTTTTAAAATACCTTTGCAACCTGCTGCTTTTATCACTTACACACTTGCTTTAGTCACATGGGAAAGTCATGAAACAAGTTCCAAAAAGTAAAATAATCTGCAATACAATTTGTTTTTAGTTCATGTAAAAGGCAACTTATAAACTTACACATGTGTAAGTGTTAGAACCTACATGGAAGCTGTATCTACACATGCATAGGTCATAAATTGTTTGAAGTTCAAGTAAGTAAACTAACTATATAAAACATGCAATTTCAGGTACAACATGATATTCGTACCTTTTACAGCCATAGATAACCACAAGAAGACAGTTTCGATTGGAGCAGGAATGATAATTAATGAGACAGCAGAATCATATGAATGGTTACTGAGGGCATTCTTGGGTGCATTTGGGGAACAACCTAGGATGGTTGTGACTGATCAAGACGTATCAATGAAAAAAGCAATTGCAACAGTTTTCCCAGATTCAAGACATCGACTTTGTATGTGGCATATAACTCAAAGCTACCATCAAAAGTTAGCAAGAGAATTTTTGAAAACACGGATTTCAAAAAGAAATTCAACCAAATTGTTTGGGATGTATCAATAAGTCCAGAAAGCTTTGAAAGGAAATGGAAAGAAATAATAGAAGAGTTTAAGTTGGAAGATGATGCATGGTTCAAGCACATGTATGAAATAAGAAGCACATGGATACCAGCATACTTTAGAGACTTAGCAATGTCAGGTCTAATGAGAACAACTTCCCGTTCTGAAAGTGAAAACTCTTTTTTCAACAATTTCACAAACAGCAATGCGACGTTGTTACTTTTTATGATGTCGTATGAATCTGCCATGGAGAGGCAAGGAAGTAGAATGGAGATTTTAGATCATCAATTACACAACAAGCAGCCGGAATTTATAACTCCACTGAATGTTGAAAGGCAGGCTTACAAGGTGTACACACGGAAAATCTTTCTGTTGGTTCAACAAGAGATAAAACTTTCAATTTACTATTGCTCTCAGATAAGTGTTAGTCAAGAAGGAAGTAATGAAGTCATTATGATTAGAGAGAAAAGGGAGATAAATCAAAAACCAGAAAAGGAATCTCCTAAGAAAAAGAAAAGGAAAGAACATGAGTATGAAGAGTTTGTTGAAGATATAGTAACTGTGCAAGAAGAAGAAAGTGAAGATAGAATTGAGGGTTCAATAGCAAATGCAAAACAACATTCTGCTTCCACATCTGGAAATCAAGTTCTGAAAAGGATATATACATTTAAGGTGCATCCATCTCTAATTATTTATGAATACATGTTTGTGATTTACTTGTTAATTATGCTCATCTGCCTTTCTTTTTTTTGTATTTTCTTTTAAGGTGTTACACAACAAAGAAGAAGATACTTTTGATTGCAGCTGCTTAACTTTTACCCGTTATGGATTCTTATGTCGGCACATATTTTGCATGTTTAAAGCAAAATTTATTGAAGAAAATCCAGAAAAATACATTCTTAGAAGGTGGAGAAAAGATTTAGTACCTCCAGGAATGCGTACAAGAAGAACAAGGTACGGTCAGTCGAGCGAAGAATGTGAGAAGCTTGGTAATGAGTTGCATTTCATTGTAGAGAATTGTATTAGTATGCTATCGAAAGACGAAGCAAAACTTTCTGTTCTTGTTGAGAAAGTTAGAGAACTGAAAGACGAGATTGAAGACCAAGTTCAAACTTCAAGAACAAAGAAAACAAGGGAAGTTATTGAGGAGTTCCTAGGTGTGAAAAAGCCAGATACAAGGGAAGTTGAAAATCCATCAGTTGTAAGTTATAAAGGGAGTCATGCAGATTCAAGATTGAAAAGTTCAAAAGAAATTGCAATGGAAGCATACGTCAAGCCTAAGAGAAAATGTGCAAGGTGTGGCTTGATGACGAACCATGACAAAAGAAACTGTGAGAAGAAGAAAAAAGAGAAAGAAAAAGCTAAAGCGGTTGCTGAAACTCTTGAAAGGTTTAAAAAATAATAAAATGACTTGCATGTTATTATATGTGCTCTTATTATTATAAATATTTGTAAGATAGGAGTTGCAGTAAAGATACAATTTTTGTTAACAAGACTGCTGGTTCGACCCACACATGTTGCAAACTTCAGTTTTATTACAAACGTAAATAAAAGTTTTTATTCAAATTGCAAACTAGATAAGTAAAAAGGAAAACACAACACACGCAGATCAGAACTTTCTAATTGATGAATATCAACTAGCTTTACACTTCTCTTCTAGAGAAGCAACCTTTTCTTCAAGAAGTTTAATGGAGAGCTCAAGTGACTTCAAAAGATTATCCTTATTGCAAAGTTGTTGACTTAATTGATTCTCCCTTGAACGATACTTTGATCCAATTTGAGAAATCATTTCCTTCACTCTTTCTTCTTCGGCTTCAATGTCTTCAAGTATTTGTATCTTTACTTTCGATCTATTTTGCATAAAGATTCTCTTTTCCTTGATCTTTTTGACAGCATCTAGATATAAATAATCTATTTGTTCGATTGAAAACGTTTGTTTCTTTTGTTTAATCACTTCTGACACAAAGAAGCAAATTGTTTAAGAATATAGATACTTGTTTTAGTATACAATGAAAGAAAAAATAAGTTAAATATCAATAGTAGATAATAACAGAACAAAAAACTTACTTGATTTTGTTTGAAAATTATCAGCAGTTGAATCCACTTCTTCATCAAAAACCTTATCCTTGTTTTTCTCCATTTTTCTATTTAAAGCAACAAATAATAATTATTCATTTTCAAATTTGCATAAATCATGTAGTTGTTTTCATGATATAAGTTTAGATTTTTTATAATGAAAAAAAAAAGTAAAGTAGATGACATGCCTTTGTCAAAAGTGAAGAAACAGATTCAAAGTTTTTAGAGAACTAATGAAAATGTGGAAGAAGGAATGCTAATTTATAACACAATTTTGAACAACTGAATACCGTGTTTCTACTAGTTCATTATTGGAATGCTAATAACAAAACAATGACAACCACACTTTGACAATTTTTCATACAGACAAGTGACAAAATACTTTTTATAAATTACTGTTGATATATTCAAAAAGCAAATTGACAAACTACTTTTATAAAGTAGATTTAGTCTTGAAATAAAATTGTGATTTTAAAATAATTCAGATAAGATGTATGATGCTTTGAAAATAATAAAAATATGACAAAGATATATATAAAACTTAACTTAAACCATGTGCAAGTTGAATAACTCAAAGTTAATTCTGATCTAGCTTTGTTATCAAAAAATATTAGAACACAAAATAATAGTTTATAACAGTTCATAACAAATTGTCATTGCAAAACATTTATTACAGAATTTAAAAGTTGCTAAAGTAACAAAGTTTATTAAACTAATTATATGACACAATCTTCAATTCGTTCCTCTCCAAAATCCATCTTCCAAAATAAACATGCTGCAAATTAAAACAAAAAGTTACATTGAGAATAAACATGCAGCTATAGACTATAGTCAAGGATCACATGACAAAACAAAACGTAAAATAACAATAATAGTAGATCCGACATTATCCGAAAAGAAATCCGTTACTCAACGGCTGGTGACTAAACGGAGACCCAAAGGGTCCGAGAATTATAATCAAGTCTTGTTCCAAGATACCTGTAACAAGATACATACCCGGCCCGATTGCTAAACTCATAACAAAGAGTTGTAGACCAAATTACCCAACCCATTAGAACCTGTAATTTGTTACAATTTAGAACCTGGCGGCTCAATTAACCCATTCCCCGACCCATTAGACTCACCCAGTTTGCTATTCCTAACCAATAACACGAAAAAATTCTACTAAGGTCACATTACAGATTGGCACAAACAAGCATCCAAACACGCCAGTAGTCTTCGGATATAGGCACAGTAGATGGAATTCTTACAATGAAGTGTGTTGAAATAGAAAGCAAGTCCAGACTCACAAAACTTTCAACAATTACAAAAAAGCTCACATAGCCGGAAAGAAAAAAGAATACTTTGTGTTTTTGACTCTAGACTACTTTAAACTTAAGCAAAAACTATAATCCTTATAACTTTAAAAAATAATTAAAGAGTATATATGCTCAGATATGAAAGTTACGCATGTGTAAGTGATTTAAGTTACACATGGGTAATTTATAAAGCTTACTAACAGGATCAGGAGAGGTAGCAACACTTACTATTAAAACATGTTATATAAATCTTCTGTTATGGGGACTTATTGATGTCCTCTAAGTAACAAAACAGTTAAACCTACAACTAGACACCAGTAGTCTTTAGATATAGGCACTGTAATTGCAAAAGAAACCAAGTCCAGACCCACAAAACCTTCAACAATTACAAAGAAACTCACATAGCCAGAAATAAAAAAAAAAGAATACTTCGTGTTTTTATAAATTCCTTCCTAGTACCTATTTTAACTCTAGACTACTTTAAACTTAAGCAAAAACTATAATCCTTATAACTTTAAAAAATAATTAAAGAGTATATATGCTCATATATGAAAGTTACGCATGTGTAAGTGATGTAAGTTACACATGTGTAAGTTACATATGGGTAATTTATATAGCTTAGTAACAGTAGCACTATAACTTTGATACAGATTTAAGCAACACAAAAGAGTTATTTGAACTGGGTTATTCCTTTTGTATGAAACAAGAACTTTGATAGTAATAAAATAACAAAAGATTAATGTACTTACCTGATAGATTTAAGGAATAATTACTTTGATAGTTGCTTCAATCCTTTTATCTATTTCTTGAAATGCCTTTTTATGAAGAAGTTTTCTGTTAAACTCAGGAAGCTTGTAGTAATCTTCAACCTCTGTTGAAAAGAGACAACACTTCTCGTTGACATTTGATGTCAGAATCTTTGTGACATATTTCTTTCTTAAATTCAACAATTGATCTTGTAGATATATCCCTTCATGTACATCTTCATTCACAAAACCACAATTGAAGTCGAACACATTATTTCCCTTGTACATTTCCATATGTCTCATTGCAAAGATTCCGGAATCGTTAATATCATTCTTCTGAGTTCTCCAGTTCATTTTGATAATTTTTGGTTTGCCATTTGAAAAAAATAACCTTTTTCCTTCAATAGCAAAGAATGACTCAACAAATCCTATCTGAAATTATTAAAAATTAAAAAATGAAATTAAAAAAAAAATTAATATAGCTTTAACAGTAGCACTATAACTTTGATACAGATTTAAGCAACACAAAAGAGTTATTTGAACTGGGTTATTCCTTTTGTATGAAACAAGAACTTTGATAGTAATAAAATAACAAAAGATTAATGTACTTACCTGATAGATTTAAGGAATAATTACTTTGATAGTTGCTTCAATCCTTTTATCTATTTCTTGAAATGCCTTTTTATGAAGAAGTTTTCTGTTAAACTCAGGAAGCTTGTAGTAATCTTCAACCTCTGTTGAAAAGAGACAACACTTCTCGTTGACATTTGATGTCAGAATCTTTGTGACATATTTCTTTCTTAAATTCAACAATTGATCTTGTAGATATATCCCTTCATGTACATCTTCATTCACAAAACCACAATTGAAGTCGAACACATTATTTCCCTTGTACATTTCCATATGTCTCATTGCAAAGATTCCGGAATCGTTAATATCATTCTTCTGAGTTCTCCAGTTCATTTTGATAATTTTTGGTTTGCCATTTGAAAAAAATAACCTTTTTCCTTCAATAGCAAAGAATGACTCAACAAATCCTATCTGAAATTATTAAAAATGAAAAAATGAAATTAAAAAAATTTATATAGCTTAGTAACAGTAGCACTATAACTTTGATACAGATTTAAGCAACACAAAAGAGTTATTTGAACTGGGTTATTCCTTTTGTATGAAACAAGAACTTTGATAGTAATAAAATAACAAAAGATTAATGTACTTACCTGATAGATTTAAGGAATAATTACTTTGATAGTTGCTTCAATCCTTTTATCTATTTCTTGAAATGCCTTTTTATGAAGAAGTTTTCTGTTAAACTCAGGAAGCTTGTAGTAATCTTCAACCTCTGTTGAAAAGAGACAACACTTCTCGTTGACATTTGATGTCAGAATCTTTGTGACATATTTCTTTCTTAAATTCAACAATTGATCTTGTAGATATATCCCTTCATGTACATCTTCATTCACAAAACCACAATTGAAGTCGAACACATTATTTCCCTTGTACATTTCCATATGTCTCATTGCAAAGATTCCGGAATCGTTAATATCATTCTTCTGAGTTCTCCAGTTCATTTTGATAATTTTTGGTTTGCCATTTGAAAAAAATAACCTTTTTCCTTCAATAGCAAAGAATGACTCAACAAATCCTATCTGAAATTATTAAAAATTAAAAAATGAAATTAAAAAAAAAATTAATATAGCTTTCAAGCTCTACGACAGATTCAAAGAAGGTGCCTAAAAGTGCTACTATTAAGCTGTTAGAACAGTGTACACATATTAAACAATTGTTATGCACTTATTGGATCGAATTGAAATGAGATACAACTGAGACAAAGAGAAAAAGGCGAGAGTACAGATTACAAAATCTAAACATGAATTGAAAAATACCGTTATGGAATGTGCTATTTCAAGGTTGAATGTAATAGCAATGTGTATTTCTTTTTATTAGCCTATGAAAAGTTCATTCTTATTACTTTCAAGGCATATACATAGTAAGTGTTATTGATTTGAATCATTCTGTAACACCCCGAGCTAGGCTCGAAATACTACCGAAAAGATATAGCGTATGCATGGGATTATCGTAGAACATGATCTATATGAAACAAAGGGGATTCGGTGAATCCAACATCTACAAACAAGTACATAATGCATAATGCAAAATAAGGGTAATGTCTCCAACACTTCAAGGCGAAACGACCGCTCCCAATTTTTAAATCATGAGTGGGGTAGTTTTTCTCACGCACCTTAAATTAACGGGAGGCATAAACAATGATCTTGCCCCTCTCAACGCCTCCAATTCTTGACCGCTTCAATCTTGCTAGGAACTACATGAATTCCATCTTTGCTCACCACATGACCGAGGAGATGAACTTCTTCTACCAACTCGCAATTAGGAGAATCTCGCATACGAATTCTCTTTTCTAAGCAAGTTTAGCACTTCGCGTAAATTTTCGGCAAGATCTTCCTTGATCCTCGAGTAAACAAGTATATCATTAATAAGGGTAGTGATAGACTTGTCCAAGTTGGGCCGTCACACCCGCTTCACCAAGCCCATGGACACCGTCGGTGCATAGTCAACCCAAACGGCACACGGTGTATCCTAAATGCACATACTTTGTAGGAAACATCGTCTTTGAGATGTCATTATTATGGACGCGCAGTTGGCTCTAGCCTGAGTGAAGGTAAATCTTGGAGGAGGGATTAACACCTTCTAGTTGATCAAATGAGTTCTCATTTATCGAAAATGGATACTTGTTCTTCACCGTGAGCTTGTTCAATACCCGGAAGTCGATACACCTCATAAAAGACCCATCCTTCTTCATGGAAACGGAATAGGAGCTCCCCAGGGAGATTGGATAGGATGGATGAACTCTTTCTCTTGAAGCTCTTTAGGTTGAGGTTCCAACTCTTGCATCTCTGTTAAGGCGAGTTTATAAGGGGCTTCGGCTACAGATGCGACGTTAGGAGTTAGTTCGATACAAAATCAAGTTGTCGAGACGGGGGTAAACCAGATGAATCGTCCAGAAGCGCATCGGGAAGGTCATGAACAAATAGGAATGGTTTTCAACTCAACTATGGTAGCGGTAGCACTAAGTACCTTTGAACTAGAAGGATCCGATGTTTCACCTTGCACTCTTAAGACCTTGCCGTTAGACAGTAGTACCTTGACCACTCTTCCACCACAGTCAATAACCGCATTAATCGTCAACCTCCAATCTGAGCCCGTAATGACGCCAAAACTTCCCATATCGAATGACATAGAATCGGTGGATAAAATCGAAGTCGTTTAAAGTCAAGATGCAATCACGAAGTGGTTGACTAAATCTAGTTAGAGTACCATTGACCATTTCAATACCAAGCACATAGTCTAAGGCACGAGGATGAATATCTATCGAAGGAACAAGGCTATACCCGGCTCCGGAATCAAATAACACCGTGGCGTAATTATCGTTAAGAATAAATGTACCCGTCACCACGTTAGGATCGTTGCGAACTTCGGTAGTACCCGCCGCAAAAGTTCACCTAACCCCTTTTCCTCTGGTTCGTCGTTTTGTACAACACCCCGCTTCTCACCATAAATGCTTGGCAATACCTACCGGTACGGTTAATTGTATCCACCCTAGTAAAGATCTTAAAGTTTATGACCCGAAGGTTAGTCTCAAAGTTCTTACATGTTAGTCACACAAATAGTCAATGCTTTCGTACCGACATGTCACACATAGATGATATCTTTACACTAAGGCAAAAGTACTAATGTTCTAGGGGAATCGTTATGTATCATGCTATAATATCAAGTTCACACTAATTGTTCATCATCAAACCATAATAGTAGTTAGTGCATTCATGCCAACACACTACACATTTTTAATGTCTTTACGCTAAGGCCAATATATAAATGTTCTCAAGTAACTGTCATATATCATGCTATCATACCAACATATCATACTTGTCTCATATCAACACACTAAGGGCAATATATCAAAGTTCTCAAGTAATCATTATCTATCATGTTCTCATGTCTAGTTCACAACATTTGTCCACCAACATAGTCAAGTACTCATATTCAACACATCACATCACAAGCAACTAAAACAAGTGGTCCAAAGTATAATCCGAATCCGATATGCTCCATAGTTACTGACCGGGTATGTATACAGGGTGTACCAGCGGCTAACCCTCCACCCAATCAACTCCCATTAAGCATATCGGTTCCTTATTATACTCCAAGCCAAACGTGTGCAATCCGTGATGTCATTAACTTGTTAGAATACCGGGTAACCATAAAAGAGTTGATCGGGCTCTTTTAGGGTTGCCACAATATTATATCATGTTAATGCCATAACTTCATCTTGCCCTAATTCATCAAACAATATCGATTCAATCATCTCAATCCAACAATATGCACATGACCTCATTTACTTCCAATAACCACATTGACCTCATGCACTTGACCATCACACAACAACACATTGTCCATATCAACCCAATTGTACTCATGTTATCACATTTATCACATTGTACTTGCCACAACATAACACATTGTTCACATTGTACTCGTCACAAAACAACACGTTGATCACATAGTACTCATATCAAATCAACACATTGATCACATAGTATCCATCTCAAAACAGCACATTGTCCAATTATACTCATATCATTATGTATAACGATCTTGCCTACGAACTCTTAGTGTACACTTACAAGGTTCATACAATTCACGTTGCATTCAAAATTCCTAACCATGCATGCTATATGAAGAGTTTTTACTTAAGCCGTAGTCTAGGTCAAACCACCTAATTCTCTACGACCACGCATGGGCCACCATTCTGTAACACCCCGAGCTAGGCTCGAAATACTACCGAAAAGATATAGCGTATGCATGGGATTATCGTAGAACATGATCTATATGAAACAAAGGGGATTCGGTGAATCCAACATCTACAAACAAGTACATAATGCATAATGCAAAATAAGGGCAAATGAATCCTGGATCCATGTAAGTCCAAACCCAAGCTCTAGCACAAGCATCAATCAACCGACACATCTTGGATTCTCTTGAATACCTGAAAAGTGTACTAAACAAGGTCAACACTAGGTTGGTGAGTTCGTAGGCGCGAATGACAAGGATCTAATGTCAAGGCCATTCACACTATGAACAAGTATAATGAACAAGGAACACACTTACAGTAAGTCCTCGAAAGGCACAAGTACTCAAGTTAGGTTGGCTCATGGCACAACCTAATCACACATGTATCCCTTAACGAACTATACAATAGCTAGAAATACGTGTAAGGAGCAAGGACAAATAATGTCGATAACAATAAGTATCAAACAAGTAATAATGTATAGTCATCAAGCACCTCATTGTACTCAAATGCATGTCATGTACTTCATTGTACTCAATTGCACGTTATGTACTTCATTGTACTCAATTGCACGTTATGTACTTCATTGTACTCAATTGCACGTTATGTACTTCATTGTACTCAATTGCACATCATTGCACTACATTGTACTCAATTGCACTTGCACCACATTGTACTCAATTGCACCTCATTGCACTACATTGTACTCAATTGCACTTGCACCACATTGTACCCAATTGCACTTGCACCATATTGTACTCAATTGCACTTGCACCACATTGTACCCAATTGCACTTGCACCACATTGTACTCAATTGCACTTGCACCACATTGTACCCAATTGCACTTGCACCACATTGTACTCAATAATCAACAACACCATGTGTATATACTTCGTACGATACTACTTTTGAAAGGCCTTTGATGCTTATATATAGGGTCACCCGCAGCCTTCCCACCACATCTCCAACCTTTCAAAGGCATTATCGTCCTCCATATATACACAACTAACCTATAACTACCCAACATACATATAAAATAACCATACAACAATCACATCAAATACATATCTACAAACCGACACACAACATGTATATCCATAAATCAATCAATGCCCATCAATGACCCTCACACATGTACTCACATAATGAACTACTCAAGGTAGTTAGAATGCTCATAGTAAGCAAGAACAAGAAATAATAATATCAACCAAGAAAGTCGAACATATGCACTAATAAACCATGTCCTAATCAGAGCAAACATGTAAATGCACACACAAGCAAGTAAGCACACAAGTTGTACACTTTTCAGCCCGAATCTCAATTGAGGAGGGAGCTACGAAACTCACCTTGGCTTCCAAGCAAAATGACAAGTTTATATCGAGCAATAAATGTCCAACAACCGTCACGCATCCACAACCTATCAACATATATCACAATACAATCAATTTCAACTTTAACAACCCTAAACGAGTTGGTCTAGTAAGTTCAAGTCAAGTTTCGCACCCACCAACACCTCAACACTTTCCGAGTATAAACAAGACACTTTGACTCGGCATTTTTAGAAATTGAGAAGGATTCAGCCAAAATGGATAACACCACAAGAAACTAGACTCTCATACGATTCCAACGATAGGTCATATGACTCGATTGGACTTACGGATCAAAAGTTATGTACGTTTGAAAACTGACGCGCAAAGCAGGTCAAAACTCACGGCGAGACCTCGCGGCACGAGGTGTTGGCACGAGAATTCTCTGATCGATGACACACTAAACTCGCGGCGCGAGTTTCCTTCCTCGCGGCGCGAGGTTCTGCAGGTCTGCACCAAAAACAGCCCCAAAAACGATTTTGACACATCCAAACACCCATTTGACTTCCAATATCGACCAAGGAACCTCTCTAACTCATTTTTGAACATAAACAAACATATATAAACATAAATAAACACAACCCACTTCATAAATCCGTTTCATTTCATCAATTTCATGCCAAAATCGTTCTTAACCCTAATTTGAATCCACAAAACCCTAATTTGCATTTTGACCCGATTTGTGACCCGAATTTACTTGAAATCAACTAGAAATATGTAAATAAACATAAAATAAAGATTATGGGATGAGTTTAACTTACCAAAATCTCCACCTAGTGTTCAAACCCGAATTTGACCCGAATTAGATGTTTTCTTGCACCTTGAAACCCGAATTTTCGATATGTTGCTAAGATGAGGTTGATGATGAAAACCCCTAACAAAATCTTGCTTAACTTCCAATATATGAGGTAGAAATCTAGAGAGAGAGATATAGGTGCTTGTGTTTTTCTTGGAAGAGAAAATAGAGAGAGAAGGAGAAGATAGAAATGAAATGAGTGGAGGAGGGGGAGTTAGAAGGGGGGCCGGCCTAGACTCCAAAAGGGTAGGCTCCCGCTCCGCTAAATTCGACAAATAGCTAAACGTTAACCCTTTAAATGCCAAACGACTCACAAACATACTTTAACTTAACGTTTCGCTAAAACTCGCTTATTCTCCCAAGCTTCTACCTTGATTTACAAAAGTCATTTACATTTAGTTGAATTTAAATTGTAAGCATCGATTAGCACGACTAATGAACTCGACTAGCGCATAAGTCCCAAATTGCACGACAAATTGATCTATATGTACACATTGCACTTAAATGAACCCCAAAAGACTTTAATTTATATTACTAACTAAATTGTTAGCCAAATGGCACAAATAGTCAACGGGTCAAAAGTCACGGTTGTTACACATTCAAAATCGCTACCCCCTTGGATTAAGGTTAAACAATTTGCAGCAAAATCTATATTTAATGAAAAAAAATATATAAAACAAAAAATTATCATACCAACTTCATTGAAGAAACTCCGTAAATCTGCTCAACGTTATCTGTTGCATGTAATTTGTTGTCCAAGATATGGACTTCTGATGTTTTTATATTGAATACAACAACATAATATGCATCATCAGACACCATCGGAAAAAATAGCTGTTTAAGAATAATAATGTATCAACGTACGATAGATATGTAATAAAAATATAAATTGAATTGACAAAAAATATATTTACCAAATCAATATCGGTGATACTTTTTATTTGTGAGCTCTCCATAGCTTCGAAAACTCTATTGGAGAACATTTGTATCACCCCAAGATGATCATCATATGATAGAGACTGATCGTACATCATATCTGGACTCTATTTAAAAAATAGCAAGAGAAAAAAAAATAATTATTGCATTATACAACAAATATTACAAATAAAATCGAATCTATTGAACTTACCATTACATTTGTAGGGCAAAACAATCGACAAGGTTCATTTTCTTCTCTTTTTCTCTCTTCATAATTCAAAACCATAACCCATGCATCAATTACTCCAGTTATAATCATATGTCCAGGATACATTGTTTCAAAAATAACTCTTGAACACTCAAAGTCTTTACACTTGAAGATGATTTCACTGACAAATTAATTTTGTGTTAGTTTAATATAATGAAATAATTATACATAAAAAAAAATAATATCAAAACTGAATATAATTAGTAATTTGACATACGATGGTTTAAGTCTTGCAGAGAAAATTGCAGCCGACAGTCTGTCCTCATCTACTTGCAATGTTGCATTAACTGTGACTTTTTTCATAGCATAAGGAGAAGCTATACAATTCCCTGCAACTTTTTCTTTACCTTGTACTTGAAATTTTTTTAAAAAGGAATCAAAAGAAACAATCTCTTTCCCAATAGGAGCTCCTTTTTGTTCTTCAAGTACAATTCCTTTACCAGCATCTTTGTTTTGGGGTGAAAATCTTAAAAATGGTAACTCCGATATAAGTTTATCAACATCTGGTGAATTCTGTAGTGCTGCATCATTTTTGACATTTGGTGTAGCTGGTGAGTCTTTGCATCCTACATTCTCATCACCAAAGTCGAAGCCCAGGTCAAAAGAAGGACCATCATACTGTATATTTTGAAAAGTTGAATATTTTGAAAATGGCTTCCATCCACCATCCTTCATTGTTGCACCTTGAAGTTTCTCCACTTCACTCCTCCTCTCTTTTTTATCATTGTCAAAACCTGAATTTGGTACTACCTGCCCTCCATCTACTTTGACTTTTGTACCTTGAACAAATCCCATTTTACTCATTTTCTCTATTCTGCCTTCTCCAAAATTTGGTACATAAGAATGTACAAAACCTTCAGATTTTGATATTGGCTTCCCTACATCGACTTTAACTGATTGATGTTGTACAAAACCTTCAGAACCTGGAGACTTTGACAATGGCTGCACTACATCAACTTTCATTGTTGAATCTTGAACTTTTTCCAGTTTACTCCCTTTATCTGTTTTGTGTTTGTCTTTGTCAAAATTTGGTTCATTAGATTGTGCAGGACCTGCAGATTTTGAGATTGGATGCCCTCCATTTACTTTTTTTGTTGTACCTTGAACTTTCTCCATTTCACTACTCATCTCTTTTTTATCATTGTCAAAACCTGAATTTGGTACTACCTGCCCTCCATCTACTTTGACTTTTGTACCTTGAACATTTCCCATTTTACTCATTTTCTCTATTCTGCCTTCGCCAAAATTTGGTACATCAGAATAGGGATGTGCAAATGACCCGACCCGACCCGCGAAAACCCGGCCCGACCCGCGACCCGTAAGTGCATGAAAATCGGAACCGTGACCCGGCCCGTGATGGTTCGGTTCGGGTCGGGTTCGGGCGGGTCGCGGGCGGGTTACGGGTTTCCTTCACCTTTTTTCGGTTTTTGGCTTGACCTGGCCCGACCCGCGCAACCCGTGACCCGAAAATGCAACAAAAGCGTGACCCGTGACCCGGCCCGTTAGCCCTTCGGGCGGGTCGGTCCGGGCCGGTTCCGGGTCGGGTCACGGGTTTCGGTCCAAATGCTCATCCCTACATCAGAATGTACAAAACCTTCAGATTTTGATATTGGCTTCCGTGCATTGACTTTAACTGCTTGCTGCTGTA
>CM067168.1:76862033-76864533 GCA_034093135.1 Erigeron breviscapus
AAGAACTTGGTGCATCACATGTGGATATATCTAAGCTTGGGTTCCAGGAAAGCTAGTGGCAGATAATAAGATAATATAACAATTTAATTTTAGCCTCAAATTATAATTGCCACTTTTATATGATATGTTTTTATTATTTATTTCGAAGCCATTCTATGTTCACATGTGGTCTAAAGAAACTTTTCATCCTTTAAATACAAGATTGGGCTTGCAAGTACTTTCCTCACACTAATAGAAACTTGCAGTTCAAAAAAAAAAAAACATTCCTCACACTAATTTTTTGTTGGAATTCGTCTGCCCAAGACACATATTAAATTGACGTGGCTAGTACGTGATGATCCAAGTCGGTCATACCCAATAACAAGCTAGACAAACACTTATGGTATTTATTTATATGATTTGATCTTTAAATAAATATCAATACTTGAAACATTTAGAAAGTGGTTTCACCGGAAAATCTTGGCCGGAAAATATGGGGGAGAGGGGGGTTGGATCGGTTGGAGAAGAGAAAATAATTGGAGAAGAGAAAAGAATTGGAGAAACAATATGAAGGCTGGATCCAGAGAAAGAATATATAAATCTTTTCGAGTCACCCTTTAGGAGCGACTGTCGCTCCTAAAGGGGTGTTTGACAGGTCAACGGTTTCGAGTCACCCTTTAGGAGCGACTGTCGCTCCTAAAGGGGTGTTTGACGGGTCAACGTTTCTAACGGGTATAAGCATGGGGATCCGCGTGCAATAAATGGGTCACCCCTTTAGGAGCGACTGTCGCTCCTAAAGGGGTGTGGTCGGGTTACCCAACATTCCATGGTCGGGGTATCTGGCCCGTTATATTACATTAATAAAACATATAGTATTGACGGACCATGAAATTAATTCTTGAAAACTACAATACTACAGTCTGTGAAAAAGAAAAGAGCATAGGTACTACGGAGTATTACTATAAATAAATTATGATATTAGACTCTTTCTATATATACAACAACAACAACAACAATAAGGGTACCCAATCCCAGCATAAGCCGGGCTATGGGGGAGGTATGATGTAGACAGACCTTACCCCTACTCAAAGGTAGGGAGGCTGCTTCCAGATCCACCAAGTGGAAGGGACCTCCGGCCCAAAGAGAGAAAAAAATAGGGTTAGATCCACCGAGGTGGAAGCCTTAACCGGAGGGGAATAATCTCGATCTCAAACTCTCAATCTCAAATACTGGATCTGAATCTCGACATCACAGGCTCAATCTCCAATCCAAGATCCAGGAGAAAAGAGCCGTTAGAAGGAGAAGGCAGAGAGCGGAGAGAGAGAGAAGAGAGAGAAATCCAGAGATGTGAATATTATTTTCTACTCTCAATCTCAAATACACTTTAATAACAACTTCAGATTATTTCTACTGTTTGCCTATGTAATTTCAATCACTGATTATTTATTTTTTACTTTTAAATATTGTTCAGGCATAAATAGATGGGGGTCGATCGACTTGAATGCATATTTCGGTGGATCGGGTTTGGGTTTGAGTTAGATGTTTAGTCTTCCTAAAGAATGCAAAATTGCAAACCGACACACATAGATAACGTAATCTCCTCGTTGTAGGTTTATCGAGGTAGTCCATGACCGGCCGACTACGTACCTTAAATCCATATTATGCCTTATATCTGTGGCAAGATATGATGTTGTGTATTTGGTGGATAAAGTGTATCAACAGATATGAAAAATGAGTGACAAAAATAAAAAGTAAGTAACATTTAATATCGTTTTTTATGGATTATAGGTTTTTAGTATCGTCTTTGATGGTGTTTGAGGAGGTTAAGATGTAAAAAGGGAAATGATTAATCCTCTTAATATAATAGCCTAAAAATCCTTCTAACTTTTAGATGAGGACATGTGGAAAAATCAGGGGGTGAGATTAGGAAAGAGAATTAGTGGTATCCACATGTCACCATCTAAAGCTATTAGTAGGATTTTTAGGCTAACTTTTTAGGAGGATAAATCATTTTCCATGTAAAAAGTCTTTAACCTACTTACCTACCTAAAATAGAAGCGCTTTTCAAAGGAAAAATTTTAATCGTTTTTGCCCTTTGGAAAACGAGAGGATGACACATTATTTATAACGGGTAAAGTTGGGTCTTATGAATATGAACGCCTTTGCCCTTTGGGTCTTCAATATGTGAGTAAGTCCAATTAGAGCCCATGTGTGGTATGGTACCTCGTCAAATACTTACTTAATTCTTTTATGAACTATCGAAATGTCTTCTCATGTTTATACAACAACAACAACAACAAGAAGGTACCCAATCCCGACATAAGTCGGGCTATGGGGGAGGTATGATGTAGACAGACCTTACCCCTACTCAAAGGTAGGGAGGCTGCTTCCGGTTCCACCGCAGTGGAAGGGACCTCCGGCCCGGGTGAAAAAAATAAGGTTAGATCCACCGGAGTGGAAGCTTAACCGGATAGGGATAATCTCGATCTCAAACTCTCAATCTCAATCTCAATCCCACTCT
>CM067168.1:76872033-76994533 GCA_034093135.1 Erigeron breviscapus
CCGGTTGTGGAAACATACCCGGTTGTGGAAACATACCCGGTTGTGGAAACATACCCGGTTGTGGAAACATACCCGGTTGTGGAAACATACCCGGTTGTGGAAACATACCCGGTTGTGGAAACATACCCGGTTGTGGAAACATACCCGGTTGTGGAAACATACCCGGTTGTGGAAACATACCCGATTGTTGAAACATACCGGGATGTGGAAACATACCCGGTTGTGGAAACATACCAGGTTGTGGAAACATACCCGGTTGTGTAAACATACCCGGTTGGTTTGATGATTGTTGGTTTGGGTTGTGTTCTTCGCAGGCATCATTGAAAAGGTCAGTGAATGATGTTGGTTGTTCGTTTGGATCCATTGAGTATGACTGAAAGTGTGATGAATTCGGGTTAGATGTTTAAAGAAAATTCAGAGTAAATTTTGTAGATTGAAAGAGAAGTGTGAATCAAATGAGAAGATTTGCCTAGTAATTATAGATGGAAAAAAAATAGCCGTTGAAATAAGACAAAAAAAAGTAGCCGTTCAAAATAGAACAAAAAAACTAGCCGTTAAAAATATGAAAAAAACAAAAAAACTAGCCGCTGGGATAAGACAAATTTAAAATTTGATAATAATAATATTATTGTTATATTTAAATATGTTTTTTATAATTTTTTCATATTTTTTAAATTTATTATATTTAATATGTTATATACATTTTATAACATATATTTAATATTATATACATTTTTTAAATTTATTCAATGTTATATACATTTTATAATATACTAGACATTATTTAATATACATATTCATGTTTTTTATTTAAAAAGAAAAGAGAAATAAAATTTGTAATAAATTTGTACACACAAATTTCCTACAAATTTCTCTACAAATTTCTTCCACCTCATCACCACCCCAACCCTACAAATCTTACAAATCTACAAATTTCTTCCACCTCATCACAAATTTCTCCCACAAATCCCCCATTGGAGGTAGTCTAATGAATCATTATCGATTACTATAATATTATGAGGTCTATTTAATTCATTCCCTGGTGGGACCGGTGTACAGTTATCGATTTTAGACATTTAGTGATCTTCAATTAGACTATGTGATGAGTCCAAAGTTGCAGCTCTAATGGGATGGTATGTTTGATTCTTAATTGTTGAATCACGAGAAAGAAAAAGTAGAGACAATCAGGCAATTGATTAAGGCAATAAGTCACTAGTAAAACAAAAAGGAAATCACGGAGGATTTGTCAGGTTATACTTATTTGTTTATAGATAACTTATTTAAATAACAATCATTGTTTGCTACGCGTGCCCCGACCATGGAATAAGGGGTAAGCCGACCAGAAACTTTCCGCGGCGATATCGCCGCGGAAAGTGCGGGCCCCCATGTCATTAATGGTTAATCTGACAAAAATTTAGCGGGCCCCCCTCTTTCCGCGGCGATATCGCCGCGGAAAGTCTGGTCCGGTTACCCTTTATTTGGTCGGACTACCTGGCGCAATAAAATCATTGTTTGCTAAATGTTTAACCCGTGATTTAATCTAAATAGTTGACGTTATATTGTCTAACTTTAAATGTGATTCACTAAGGCTTTAGACATAATACCTTATGATTTTTATATCCTTCATTAGTCGTCTTTTATCAAATTTATAAAGTAAAGATGTATTATTAATATGTAATTGTATATTTTTATACAATTAGATATCCATAAATTTTCTTTAAATCGTAAAAATAAATATTTTTATTTCTTATTATTTATAAGTTATTTCAAAGTATTTATGTGAAAACTAATAATTTCACATACGTTAAATAGTTTGGAAAATATATATATACATATTATAAAAGAACTCAAGTATCTAGTTTGTTCTCTTGAATTGTTACAGAAAATATTGAATTAATCAAATTTTATATTTACTCAGATTTTTGCGAGTTGTTACAATATCCTATTAAATTATTGTTTATTGTTGTGAAATCATTATTATGTGGCTATCCACATTCATAACTCCCAAGCTTTTTATTATATCATTATGATTGTACTTATTGTATAGACTCTTATAACTCTATATATAGTCATCTCATTGTAACCAAGATATATTGAAGATCAATGGAAAATATCCTTTCATTCTCTTATTCTACTGTATTCTTATTCTTATTCTCTCTATATCTTATTCTCTTATGCTATTAGGTCGTTGTTTTACAACATTTATATAATTTCTTTATTTATTTAGTCAAACATTCATTCTTGTCTAATTACCTTATTTAACAATTAATTTGATGACATAAATCTTTTTTATGAAAAATAAAGAAAAAACTTAATTTATCGAAACATTATCATTTATATTATTGCATTACTTACGAATCCGCAACAACCTCTATTAAAAATCATTGAATACCACCAATAAAAAAAAAGTGATGGTAGTATTTATTTGATATTTTTACCAATATTATATAATGCAGACTTGTATAATGACAGGTGTATAAAAAGGTATGATAAGGGTAATTGGATGGAAACCCCCTGATCCCATGTACCATTTGGTACCCACTAATCCCCCAGCCAGGCTAGTGTCCAGGTGATTCTCAACCACTTAATAATCCCTGATTATCTCAAGTTTGCCTTTGGCAAGACTCGAACCCAAGACCTCTCCTGGAAAGTGGCGGCTGGTGGCCACTGGGCTATACTTTGACGCTTTATTTGATTTCATGAAACAATGCAATATGCAACTACTGCCACATGGGATTGGGAATTAATTTCGATCTCAAAGTAGTCAACTCAGGGGGACTTTACTTAAACTTCAATACCACATGACTAAGGAATGGCAATGGGGCGGGTTCGGGGCGGGTAGTGTTAAACCCGAACCCGAACCCGATAAGAAAAGTGGTACCCGAACCCGACCCGATACCCATCGGTGATCTTATCGGGGCACCCTATCGGGTCAGAAGGTTCACCCAAAACCGACCCGAAACCGATACCCGTTATTGAACCCGAAACCCGACCCGAATTTATTGTCACTAACATGTTCCGTATGTGTTTCATCAACTTAACTAAAAAGGACTCACCCTGAAATAAGTGATTCTTTATTCAAGGACCATGGCTATAGTACATGAGTGTAGTGGCTAAATGTATTTGGCAGTCGGCAGTGCATTAATGTTAATAACTTCTTTGAAATTTTTAAAAACTATAGGATATTTATACTATATATAATATTTCGGGTCGGGTCGGGTCGGGGTAGGCATGCCCCAGTCCCTGCCCCGATCGGGTATCGGGTTTTCTTATCGGTTTCGGATTTCGGGTTTCCCCATCGGGTTCGGGTTTAATTGCCATCCCTACCTTGATATATTTCCGAAATGGCGCCCTTCATTCGCTCCACTCAATTAGACCTCACATGATGATGATTTTTCATATCTATCCCGTAAAAAGAAAAAGAAAAGACTATACTATTGTTTTCTCCTTTTTGAAGTGTCGGAATTGAACCATAAATTTGCCCTTAGGCAGCGAAAGTCTTTATCGAATAGGCTAGTCATACATAACAGTACCAATGAAGAAAGAAGTAATTTATGTAGATCGAAGAGTTTTTTCCTTTTAAAAATTAATTGCTTAAAATTACAACACTTTTTTAATGTTTCTACTTAGACGCGATAGTTTCCGTATGCATTTAAAGGACCTTAAAATGTTCTTCAACTTTACTTTCGATTCTCCACTTGAATATACGTTGTTTGTTGATCATAAACTACTTCTTTTCGCTGATAACTTGCATCAGCAAACATTCACTGTCATCAAATCAAAGAAAGTGTTTTTATGATTTTTCATAGACTATTTACTTAAAAAAGAGTCACGGGGATATAAATGAAGAAAATTTTTTAAGGAAATTGAATCAAGCATAAAGAAATGAGATAACATAGGAACCATTTGTTTAATTAACCAAGTAACCCTCTAATGTTATGCATTGATTAAATTAATTATTATGGATAAACACATGTGTTGCTTTATTTAGTTAAAAAAATGTTTTCTAACGACCATCCAGATTGCCGTCAACTTCTATGACCCATTTGACACGGCTTTAATCGTTAGCGGACGGCTATAATAAACGTCATGTAGAACCCCCACCCTATCAATGAGCTTCTAGCTCAGCGGTATCCCAGGTCCCCTAGTGAGGGGGTTGTTTCCTGCCACGCAAGTTCGATCCTCTGAAGGGGCAAAGGTTTTCTCCTAATTAAGTGTAGTGCCTTCGGGCTGCTTGGTTAGGGGTTTTCCCTCCCCTGTGGTTCCCAGACTTATCGGTCGCTAGTTCCTTGAGCACATCCTGCCCGGTGGGTGTAGAGACCACATATGGGGTCTAACAGGCTCTGAGGTTCAAGGGCTAGCCGTCCCGTTAACGTTCAAAAAAAAAAAAAACCCCACCCTCATTTAAATGCGTGTACCAAATATATATCACTCTACCTCATAACAAAGGGAGTGATTCAATACCACAACAAATGATATATATGCTCCGTATTTTTATCAAATATATGAAAAACTAGCTAACACAATATGTTACACATCTTATATGTATGATGTGATCAATTAATAAGAAAAACTATATTATTTTTTAAATTAGGATAGGCACTGGTTAATTATTTTCCTACGGACAAGTTCTACCAACAAATATTAGTAAACATGTGAGAGAACTTCTTTTTATTTTTCTCACTAATATGGGTAGATTGGTAAACGCTGTTTTTTTTTCGAACGGCAGTGTATATGTATTATAAATAACAAGAACCAACTAGCAAGAGACTAGGGCCAATAATACAAGATGTACAAAGAAGTCTAGAAAATAGAAATACAACACGGAACACAAACTAGACCAAGCTAGGCCCAAGGCCTAAACTTCGAGGGCCGTAAAAAGAGATGGTAAAGATGTCTTGACTACAACAACAACAACAAGGTACTCAATCCCGACATAAGTCGGGCTATGAGGGAGGTATGATGTAGACAGACCTTACCCCTACTCAAAGGTAGGGAGGCTGCTTCCAGATCCACCGAGGTGGAAGGGACCTCCGGCCCGGGGTGAAAAAAAATAGGGTTAGAACCACCGGGGTGGAAGACTAAACCGGAAAAGGGATCTCGATCTCCGATCTAAAAGAGCAGCCGGAGCGCCGTGCTCAACGGCTCTCTCTTAGAGAGAGAGAGAAACACCTAGTAGATCTGACTATTGTAACAAAACAATTTGATGATTGTGGTAATTTTCCCCATTAAAATTGTGGTCATAAAATTGATGTTAAATTCTACAGGCCTAAATCGAATTGAGCAAGGAAAGTCGTTAATATATATCGTTCTTAAAAGTGTACATTATTGGAGATGCTCTAGTGTGGTCTTAGTAGATTTCTTCATTTTTGGCACATGGGCATGTTATAAATATTCTAAAAAGGTTTTTTTTTTTTAACATTCAGTCGGAATACGACATCAGGAAAACCTCACCATAATGGTGAAGCCTTACACGTACCCAAGACAACGAGATGTTGACCACAGGCCGTTACAAGTATTCAAGGAACCACGGAGGGGGAAAACCTCCAACTAAACCGCCCGAAGGCACGACATTTAATTGGAGTAAACCCTGTCCCCTCAACCTTGAACCTGGGTCTCCCTGATAGGAGGACTTTGGAATATCACAAAGTGTAGGAGTGGGTTTCGAACCTGAGACATAAATGTCTTAGGTCTACTTGCCAACCACTTGGCTACAGTATCCCCAACTTCTTGTCACTTGCCTTTTCTACTTTTATTTTACTTTAAACATCTTATTTTTATCTTTTCCAAATTTATTCTCATATACAAAGAATAAGAAGTATGTTGGTAATTTCTAGTCAGTTTCCTTA
This sequence comes from Erigeron breviscapus, assembly GCA_034093135.1. Classification (NCBI taxonomy): domain Eukaryota; kingdom Viridiplantae; phylum Streptophyta; class Magnoliopsida; order Asterales; family Asteraceae; genus Erigeron; species Erigeron breviscapus. The sequence goes on from CM067168.1 coordinate 76,877,883, forward strand.
TCTATATTTTCTTAACGGTTTTTTGTACTTTAGTTTAAAGATGTTATATGCCTTCCGATTTCTTTCATATATAAGTGAAAGGAAAGTTTAGCCGTGTTGTACTTTTTATAGTTGCATCTCAAAGACTTAAAACAACCACCACCAATTATTGTATGTATGGAGTCCACAAGTTGGCCGGAAAGTTTACAAGTAACCGGATTCAAGCAATTCAAGAGCTCACTCATGGTCAAGAATTGATCAATATTCTTCAGGAGATGCTTTGGTGGCCGAAAACCGACGTCTCAAATTTCATACAAGAAGATGGTTTAGTGGTTCAAATTCTAGGGATGTTTGAGAATGCACTCTCAATTATGAGCTCTTGTCCCTCTAACGAGGGAGTTCAACTTATGACCGGTGATGTTGATCATTCCTTGTGTAGTTCGGATGAGCAGAAATCGAAAAGTTTCAATGAGAACTTAGAGACTACAAAACCAGAGAAAACTAAAAAGGGGTGTTATAAAAGAAGGTATGCCTTGTATCACTATATATATCTAGATAAATTTTAACCATGAATTGAAATGAGAACAGTGTATATCTATAAGATTATTGTTTCTTGTAATCTTGTATATTTATCAAATAGACAAATACCCTCTGTCCCAATTTAAATCCTTTAGTTTGACTTTTAAGTTCTTACACTTTTAACTTTGACCGTAAATAACTTTGGTTGTGCTATATATACTTGATGTAAAATATATGAATAGATTGAGTTCTAAATTTCTTTTTCATTGATATAGTTTTCATTAAATGTTATTTAACACAAACAAAAATATTTATAATCTAAGTTTTAAAAAATTGACTCAAAATGTCAAACAGGACATTTAAATTAGGACGAACAGAATAATACATGAGAACCATGCATTACGCACTTTCTTTGTGGATTTCATATATAAAAATGTCTTGAGTTGCTATTCTTTTTGACAAAAATGCAGAAAAAACGCATGGACATCTACACAAATCGCTTCTATTTTGGTCGATGATGGACATGCATGGAGAAAGTATGGTCAAAAGACTATTCTGAACTCCGAATTTCAAAGGAGCTATTACAGATGTTCTTATAAAGTTGACCAAGGCTGCCAAGCAACCAAACATGTCGAAATGATCCAAGACAACCCACCAAATTATAAATCAACTTACATAGGAGAACATACTTGCAAGAATCTACTTAGAGCACCCGAGATCATTTTAGATTTGCCGGATCCTAGAGAAACCTCGGTCCTTCTTAGCTTCGACACCAAGGGGTTTGTAGGGAAGAAACAAATAATACCAAACTTTTCCTCCATAAAACTTGAACCTAAAGAGCAGTTTCCTTTAATTGGTAAATTGAAACACCATGAACCTTTTTCTTCTAATAAGGATCCATCGTGTGATCCGAACACTACTTATGTTTCACAAATACCGTTATCATCCGATGAACTATGTGCTTCAAAGTGGGACCAGACTGTGGGGCCCACGTCATCATATTTCTAAATAATTACCAAGGAGTGCATACAAGAGGAGTGCATACAAGAAAGGGTCAAAAAGGCAACTGCGGAGAGAGAAGAGTACAAGCAAGAGATAGGAGTTATGACATCTCCATAATTCACGGATCATGTTTAATATCCACTTCATATGATGTATCAATCAGCCTCTATATAAGATGGCTTGTATGTATGTTTAAAATTAAGCCAGCAATAAACATAAAATTACTCTTATAATCTTAACATGGTATCAGAGCCATCGTTCTTGGCCTCATCATATACCCTTTAAACAGCCAAAACCAACCTCAAAACCAATCCCAGAGCCACCATGAAAGGCAATTCCGGCAACTCTGGATCCGAATTAACAACCCACATCAACCAACAGTCAAATTCAACAATCAATAAACAACCAAAACACCAAAAAATTCTCCAACAGAAACCGACAAACATCCGGCCAACAACCGCCGGTCAACCCCACCGGAATAACCACCGGTGTAAAAAAAACCTTTTCAAAAAACACAAAGCTTACCTCAAATGTGACGAGTGTGGCATGAAAAGACACACGAAGCAATATTGTTTTCGCATCATCGGGTACCCGGAATGGTGGGTCAACGGCAACAAAAAGGGTACCAAACCATCGGGTAAATCTTACCTACCTACCGTTCAAACTAGTACCAACAAAGAGGGCATCTTGTTTGGAGGTCTAGCGGCGGCCGGAGGGAAAAAAGCGGCCGGAATAGTGGAGACAGAAGGGTACACGACGGCCGGTCCACAAAAACCTACCGCCTCAACTAACACCCCGTGTGAAGCAATCACCAACGATGGCAGTCGAATGAAATCCGGTGTTGGAGAGTTAGCGGCGGCCGGAAAAGGTGAAGGGTTCACGGTGGCCGGAAGTAATCGACGGGATAAAGGAGGAAACACAAAAATCCCAAATAACCAAAACCCTAAACGGGTTATCACCAAACAACCCTTTTTATTTCCAAACTTCTTTCACAAACCACCCCCATTTTTTGATCATTATGCAAATGTAGCCAAATATCCAAAAATGTGTCATAAACCACCATCATGTTTAAATGGACATGCAAATCTAACTAAAGAAAGGTTTAACGAAACTAACGGGGCATGGATATTTGATTGTGGTGCAACCGACACAATGACATATGACTTTTCTGATTTTAAAGTCATAACAAAACCCAACAAAACCCACATTCAAGCTGCAAACGGTGGAAAAATGAATGTACAATCCGGAGGAGTTGTTGAAATCTCACCGAACATTAAACTATCTAATAGTCTTTATGTTCCTTCTTTGTCACATAAACTTTTGTCAATTAGTCATGTGACAAAAGAACTCAATTGCTCAGTACTCATGCATCCCACTTTTTGTCTCTTACAGAATATCAGGACGGGACAGATCATTGGGCGTGGCACTGAGAAGGGAGGACTGTATTATGTTGATGAAGTAACTCAAAGTGGAACCGTGATGCTAGCTCATGGAACAGGTGAAAGAGAAGCATGGTTATGGCATAGACGACTGGGACATCCATCTGGTAGCTATTTACACACCTTGCTTCCTGATATTTTTCCTTCCAATAAACCAATTTCTTGTGAAACTTGCATTTTAGCTAAGAGCCATAGACAGACCTTTAAACCTAATAATACTAGAGTTAAAGCACCCTTTTCATTAATTCATTCAGATGTTTGGGGTCCGGCTCCTGTTATTGGGGGTCAAAATTTCCGGTATTATGTGATATTTGTTGACGATTGTACCCGGATGACTTGGATTTATTTTTTGAAAAATAAAGCCGAAGTATATGATAGGTTCACTACATTTTATACCATGATTCAAAACCAGTTTCAAGAATCTATTAAAATTGTTAGGTCTGACAATGGTGGAGAATATATAAACTCACAAATGAACCAGTTTTTTCAATCCAAAGGTATAATCCATCAAACCACATGTCCTCATACCCCAGAACAAAATTGTGTTGCTGAACGGAAAAATAGACTTTTACTAGAAATGACTAGAGCTTTAATAATCGAATCTTGTGTTCCGAAACTGTTTTGGCCTGAAGCTCTAGCCACTGCCACTTACCTAATTAACCGGCTTCCTACAAAAATCCTGAACATGAAAACCCCACTAGAAACCTTCACTAAATATTATACTCTTCCACAAGCTCTTACTCTTGAACCCAAAATTTTTGGATGTACAGTGTTTGTTCACATTCCAAAATCATATCGAAATAAACTTGATCCATGTGCTGAGAAATGTGTTTTTGTGGGGTATGGAGTGACTCAAAAGGGGTATAGATGTTATAATCCGAAAACTCAACGAATGTTTACCACAATGAATTGTGACTTTCTTGAGACCAGTTACTTTTACTCCCCACAACACAGTGGTCAGGGGGAGGAACAGTGTGACACACTGAGTTGGCTTAGTTATGAAGTAAGTGGAAATACCGTAGTTGTTGAATCCTCTCAAGAACAGTCCTCTCATGAACAGTCCTCTCAGTCTCAGAATTCCAGTGCCACCGCCGAAAATACTGTCTCAAACCTGATGTCCGAGGTAAGTAATTCTCCACTGAGTAGTAATCTTGATGTTTCAAATGAAAATGTACCAGAATCCACGAATGAAAGTATGCAGGAAAGTGAAGAACAATTTGAACAGAATGCTGCAGAGGTTGAACATAATGCCGTAGAGATTGAAGATCCAGAAAAATATGTGCTTCCACCAAGATTAAACCGAGGAATTCCTCCAGATTGAATCTCCCCAGAAAAAAACTCCAGAAGTTCCAAGTATCCTATGGCCAACATAGCAGAAGGAAATCTGTCTAAAGAGGCAAAGACATTTTTTGGAAATTTGTATTCAGAAGAAATTCCATCAAATTTGGAACAGGCATTAAAATCAAATAAATGGAAGGAGGCTATGGATACTGAAATGGGTGCACTGGTAAAAAATGAAACGTGGGAAAAATGTGTCATACCACAAGGAAAGAAACCAGTTGGGTGTCGGTGGGTCTACACAGTCAAATATAAGCCAGATGGCGCAGTAGAGAGGTACAAAGCTCGTTTGGTTGCAAAAGGCTACACTCAAACCTATGGAATTGATTACTCTGAAACATTCTCTCTAGTTGCAAAACTAGATACTATAAGGGTCTTGTTTTCAATAGTAGCAAATCAAGGTTGGCCTCTTCATCAGTTTGATGTGAAGAATGCATTCTTACACGGAGAATTAAAGGAAGAAGTGTATATGGATCCTCCACCCGGTTTTTCCCAGGATTACAAAAATGATGAAGTCTGTAAGTTGAAGAAGTCTTTATATGGACTAAAACAATCACCCAGAGCGTGGTTTGGAAGATTCACATTGGCAATGAAAAAGTATGGGTATAAACAAAGTAATTCTGATCATACTTTATTTCTCAAACAGGAAGGAGATCGTATTACATGTTTAATAATCTATGTTGATGACATGATTATCACTGGGAATGACGAAAGTGAAATCAAGAAACTGAAAGAAAGCCTATGTGGAGAATTCGAAATGAAGGACTTGGGAAATCTAAAATATTTCCTTGGAATTGAAGTGTTGAGATCACAACAAGGAATATTCATCTGTCAAAAGAAGTATATACTGGATTTTCTAGTAGAAACAGGGATGGTTGATTGTAAGCCAGCAGACACACCTATGGTCATTAATCAAAAGTTGTTTATGAAATCGGAAGCTGAACTTGCTGATAGAACTAGATACCAACGAATGGTAGGGAAATTGATTTACCTGGCCCATACTCGACCAGATATAGCATATGCTGTTGGTATAGTAAGTCAATTCATGCATCAACCTCAAGTTGAACACATGGATGCAGTTTTAAGAATTATCAGGTATCTCAAGGGAACAGCCGGTCATGGAGTCTTGTTCAAGCCAAATGGCAATCTTAACATTCAGATATATACAGATGCTGACTGGGCTGGAGATAAAGGAAACAGAAGATCTACATCAGGGTATTTCTCTATGATAGGAGGTAACCTGGTCACCTGGAAAAGCAAAAAGCAAAAGGTTGTCTCTCTGTCAAGTGCTGAAGCAGAATTTAGAGGAATTGCTAAAGGAGTAGCAGAAGCTTTATGGCTAAAGAAACTTATGACAGAATTAGGATTCGCTCCTAAAGAAGGTATACAAATTCTCAGTGATAATAAAGCTGCTATCCAGATTTCTGAAAATCCAGTTCAACATGACAGAACAAAACACGTGGAAGTTGATCGTCATTTTATCAAAGAAAAACTTGAAGAAAAGATCATCACACTTCCTTTTGTCAAAACTGAAGACCAACTTGCAGATATCCTGACAAAAGCTGTCGGGACAATCATGTTCAACAAATGTCTAAACAAGTTGAATTTTGGTAATCCCACTATTCAACTTGAGGGGGAGTGTTAGAATGTGGGACCAGACTGTGGGGCCCACGTCATCATATTTCTAAATAATTACCAAGGAGTGCATACAAGAGGAGTGCATACAAGAAAGGGTCAAAAAGGCAACTGCGGAGAGAGAAGAGTACAAGCAAGAGATAGGAGTTATGACATCTCCATAATTCACGGATCATGTTTAATATCCACTTCATATGATGTATCAATCAGCCTCTATATAAGATGGCTTGTATGTATGTTTAAAATTAAGCAAGTAATAAACATAAAATTACTCTTATAATCTTAACACAAAGGAATGACTTCAAAGATTTTCCTGATGAACTTCATTTTTAGTACCTTAGGTTATGTTTCACTTAAATTTATTTATTCAATTATTATTTCATTTTTTATAGCCAAACAAATAATTTTTCATTGAATTAAGAAGGATATAAAAGATCCAATATAATTTTACTTACAAATGTATGATGCCAGTATATTTGATATACACATATATGTAAACTTGATTAATTTTAATATGTTGAGCTATATATATATATACATAATTTGGTTGAAGTCATCACGAAAGAATGTTATGTTTCTTGTTTCTGCTGAAATGATTAATATTTACAACAATCAGAGACTGAAGATTGAATAATCAAAAGCTTTGGAAAACTTTTGAAAAACAATCCCAGATAAATCTTTCGCATACTGGAACAAGAAGTACGTGTAGAACATTATTTTGGTCGTGTCGTGGGTATATTTCTTAAGTAAACAATATAAATAGTTGCTTCGATTTGAAAATCTCTAGAGTATGAACATCTCCAAGACTCCAACATGTTAGAGGACTATGATGAGCTGCTTTCAGTTTTGAAACATTGATTTCATTCAAATCTTACATTTTTCGTGCATTTTTTAGAACACCATATGTTTTTAATGTTGTTCAAGCCCTTCAATAAACACACACAACAAAATTACTTATGTATGTGATATTCTACAAAGGAGGAGTAGAAACTTTTCTATTACTGTCGAATGAAAAACATGTTACAAAACAAGGAAAACTGATCTACCTATTTATAATAAACGAAACAAATCAACCAACACACTTGAACACCTCCTCCATGATTTCTGTGATGCCCACATATTCTCCAATTTACTCGATCAGTCAACAATCTGCTGATCGTACCCATGTGATCCGTGAACGAACCTGATTAACCCAAGATCTAGAAATAAGTGTAATCGTCGGGGTAACAATGAGAAACATCAAATGGGATTTCACTAAAATCAACAGTTTGAAGAAGTATATGGTCATTCTCAAAATTTCGTAAAGATCTACTTATAGAGCTCATGTCTTCATGTTTCAAGCTCGGTGACATTAGAGAAACATGTTCGGCCGGTGGGTCATTGTGAAAGGAAAATAATTGGTTGTGTGTCAATCCTAGAGCAGAAAAGGGCTCACACTGTTCTTCGCGTTTCTTTGATGGAATATGAGGTTCAACTTGTTTTACGTCGGTTAGCCCATTTAATTCAAAACTAAGAAGAATTGATGTATCTTTAGGATCTGAGGAGGTATCAAGAATGATTTGAGGGGATCTTAAGAAGTTTTTGCAAGTGTGGTAATGATGGTAAGTAATCTTATATTTTGTTGGCTCTTCTTGAATCTTTTGAACATATTTGGTTGCTTGACACCCTTGGTCAAATCTATATATACACCTATAATAGTTCCTACACATGAACAAAAATAGTAAGAACTTGATGCACCTTGATGTGGATTCACAAGAGAAAGTATGGGAAAAGTATCTGTGTGTGTATGTAACTTGTGACCAGCTACTATTGTATGAAAGAAACTTTAGTCCGGTTCATTGTATGTAAGTAACCTGTTAAAACTGAATGAATTGTGTAAACAAGCTGATGTGGAGGTCTCTCATTGGGACATGTATCAGATGCCTGGTGGTGCCACGTTGATTTCTTACACGATTCGTTCAGTTTTAGCAGGTTACTTACATACAATGAACCCGACTAAAGTTTCTTTCATACAATAGTAGCTGGTCACAAGTTATATACACACACAGATACTTTTCCCGAGAAAGTATATCAACTCTTCTAGCTAATTTGTAGAACTAAAAGTTACTAATTAATGATAAATTTAAAAGAATGAACCTTTTGTGTTTTGTATTAAGGATATCCTTTTGACCATATTTTCGCCATTGATGTCCATCTTCAGGAGATGAAGTTACCTTCGTAGATGACCATGAGCTTTTCCTACATACATATGACCAAACACAATAACTATTAGGGATTATGACACGAAAGTGTAAGAAACTATGTCATTTTGTCTATGTTATGTAGTGTACTATACATTTGTCTATTGTATGTAAGAAACTTGTTATTTTGGTCAAAAGCATGTAACCCATTACCGGTTTCAAAGTTATCCGGTTACCATTCACACTTTTTTTTACATTATATATACATACATATAGATATAAACAAACACTATTACGATAAAAAAATCACACCCCCCAAAAAACCCTTTGTCTTCTTCGATGATCTACCCGATGAACAAACACACTCTATTTAATTATTCATCAAATATTATGGGTTTTGTTGGTCTTGCAAGAAAAATTTCAGATATTTATGAAGAAATAAAAAAGTTGAAATTTTTCTTTTCATCTTAGAAATTCTGTATGAAACGGGAAGAGAAAGAAAATTTGGGGGAAAGGGTTATTACATAAGGGAAAATTAGGGTTAATGGCAATTTATTGGGAATTATTAATAAAAAAAACTGGAATAACTGGTACACGTAAGCTGGAAACCGGTGACTTACATGCTTTTAACCAAAATAACAAGTTTCTTACATACAATAGACAAATGTATAGTACACTACATAACATAGACAAAATGACATAGTTTCTTACATTTTCGTGCCATAATCCCTAACTATTATGTATGTATGTATGTATGTATGTATGTATGTATGTATGTATGCGTCGTGTCTACGGGTCAAAGTTATCATTTCTCTCAATGTTAACGACACACATCCTGTCATGAGTAGGATATGAACGAGGTAAAATTTAGATACTTTAATTACATATTTATATATACATATTCACAGAAGCTGTTTTCAGAAGAACCTCTAGTTAAAGTTATTATATCTAGATATTGTTATATGCTAGGAACAAGCTATGTAAGTATTACCATTAGGGTGGAGAGTGTTTCACCACCCGTCCCCTCCCCTCCCCGGTTTTTCACTTCCTTCCCGCCCACTCCCTAAATGCAAGGAGCACTTCCCCGCCCCTCCCCGACCCTTTATTATTTAATTCATTTTCTATTTATTTTTATTCAAATAATAACTTAAAACTTTTATTTAATAAATTAAACTAATACATTATTAAACTCAAACAACAAAATAAACCACCAAACTACAATCTTCGTGGACGAAACGACAACACAATACATAATTAAACTAGCGATCGAGGCCCGGGATGAATGTGCGATGAATATGGTCAATGAGATCCCAAGCCAAGCCACTGGACAATTATCCCAAGCCCAGTGTGTACAATCAAGACTCCCTATATACACATTTATTAAACCAAAACTATTAACTAAACTACGTAAATATATATATATAACACATTATTAAACCGAAAATATATATAACCGAATTAAATAATTATATAGCTATAACCGAAATTAAGTAAGTATATACCTAACATGCCGGGGAAACCATGATAAGACGAATGATGATCAAATATGCGTTGCACGTCACTACGCGTTGGCCTACGCAAATATTCATGCCGATATAACTTTATGACTCCATCACAAAAAGCATTAAGGGTGTCGCGTGACGATCTCTCCGACATATTTAAGTAATCATCTAAGCTGTCGGGATTAGAACTGTATGCTAACTGGCGAATAGCGGATGTGCATCGCTGATAAGCCGAGAACCCAAGCTTCCCACGAGCGTCGAACTTTCTTTGAAAATATTCAAAGTTGCTTTCCAAATCTGTAGCAATCTTCAAAAACAACCGTAGACTCATCCGAAAACGTTGTCTAAAAAAACGTTCATCAAATTTCGGCTCGGAGGCAAAATAGTCTCGAACAAGACGGTCGTGCGATTCGATACGATCATCTCTATTTGTATATTTCCTTGAAGAGGAGGCAGTATCGCGGACCTCTTGATCAATCGCGTGATGCGCCATTGCAAAGAGGTTAACATAACGGTCCGTCTCATCGGAAGAATTCGAGTCCGATGGCAAATTTGGGGGTGTTGAACCGGATCCGATGAATAAAGGGTGGTTGAATAAAGGATTCATGTTTGGTGACTTTTTAGTTTTGATGGTTTCTTGTTGCTGCTGCTGCTACGTAAAGAAAAAAAAGAAGAAACAGAATGGAGAAGTAAATGAAGAAGAAGAAGAAAAAGGTTGAATTCTAGCCGTTACTTTCATGGCCCCACATGCACTTTTCTTTCTTTTTTTATTTATTGGTAACGGTCAAATGGGAATCGAGAGGAGGGCGGGGAAGTGTTGTATCCATGCCGGTCACCACCCAACCGGTACCGGTACCACGGGGCGGTGTTCCCCCCGGTACCGGACCGGTACCCGTGTGGTGCCTATCCCACTCCGTCCACCCTTAGAGTAATTCCATCATTATATACTATCAAAACCAAAGTTCCAACAAGACCATATTAGCAACAATTGTAAGATTAAACTACATACCTATTATAGCCCATTCTTTTTTTCTTTACATGTTTTAGACTAGTCTTCAGCGTCTCTTTCGATCTCACGCCATCCAAGTCATTTGGGGAATGTGCCGGAATATGAGGGATGTGGTTGACATTGTATTTGCATATCATGACTGAGAAAGGATCACCAAATATTTGTGACGCCGTAATTGCTAGTAGATGATCGGTTGCTGCAAGATCATTGCTGTTTTCGGCCAAACAACGTTTCTCTGAGTATTCATCAATGATGAGATCTTGAAATGCTTCAATCTGGTTGTTTGTAAAAATCTCTTGCCAAGGGGAACAACAACAACAACAACAACAAGGGTACCCAATCCCGGCATAAGCCGGGCTATGGGGAAGGTATGATGTAGACAGACCTTACCTCTACTCAAAGGTAGAGAGGCTGCTTCCAGATCCACCGAGGTGGAAGGGACCTCCGGCCCAGTGTGCAAAAATACCCGACGGCCGGCGAAGCCAAACCGAATAGGGGGAACTCTCGATCTCCAACTCTTAATCTCAACCTCTCAATCTCTATCTCTTTCTCAGCCTCAAATCTCAGATCTAGATTTGGATCTAGAAGAGATAAGGAGCCGTTGGAGAAGAGAGAGAGAGAGCAGGGAGAAAAATCTTCTATCTTTAAAGAAAGAAAAGAAAGAGGAGGGCTCTTGCCAAGGGGAACACTCCATAGAATATATTGATATTTGGTCACTAATTAGCTTGTGACTAGGATTTATAATATATACAACTATTATTCCATCATGATGCACACCTCCCGGCCAATTAATATTTATAATTTGGTTTTAAGAATAATAGTTAAGCTATATATTACATCTATCCCACTTGTTTGTGACGTTTTCTGCAACCCTCATACTCTAACGTAAGCATTTGTTGATTATTAAAGTTAACTACGGTTAAGTGAATCATATATACTAACCATAACCATATATACTGTACCTTTTATAAATAAAATTCATATATACTTAGGGTGGGGGGAGTGCTTCCCCGCCCCTCCTCGCTTTTTCTCTTCCTCCCCGCCCACTCCCTAAATGCACGGAATGCTTCCTCGCCACTCCCCACCCACTCCCTAAATGCACGGAATGCTTCCCCGCCCCTCCCTACCCTTTTCTATTTTATTTATTTTCTATTTATTTTTAACCAACTAAATAAAAACTTTAATTTAAAACAAATATTACTAAAACCATAAACTACTTAATATTAATACTAAAATCATTACATTACATTATACTACTAAAATCATTAAAACACATTACATTTCATAATATTACTAAAATTATTCAAAACATTACATAAACCTAACACTCGGAATAGTCCGAGTCCACAGTACTGTCGCCGTCGTTACGATGAATGTACCGATAGGCTTCAGGAGACCCGGTAGCGTCCCCGGGTTGACGAGATACGTACTCCTCCTCCGGGTCAGTATGATAATCTACATGCTGACCACCACCGACATTTCCTTGCGAATAACGCGTGGTCAAGCGTGGCTGTGAAAGTGGAAGAGGCAACGGTAAGCTGAAAAATAATTTGGTTCAGCCAGTCGATCTTCTGCCGAAGATATACTACATACTCAGTTTCGGCAGTGTTCTGAGCACGATCAGGAGCTTCTTTTTGGTTGATTTCGGCTTCATAAGCCGCCTTCTCACCGGATACACTCTCAATGACGATGTTCACTTGAGATCGGTGTCTGTCGTGGTTGACCATGTGGGCTTGCATCGACATCTTAACATCCCTTAGGTTCATGTTTGCCATTTGTGTGTGTTGTGTGTAGAAAGAATGAAGAAGAAAGAAAAGAAAATGAAGAAGAAAAAGAAGCAGAATGTAAAAATGAAGAAGAAGGAAAGAAATAAAGAAGGTTTTGGACCGTTACTTGGGGGCCCCACCATTTTTTTCCTTTTTTTTAAAAAAATTAATGTTCATATGCGAGATGGAGCCGGTGACCAAGCTCTCGATTTCACTCACCTCCAACCGGTACCGATACCTAGGGGCGGTGTTCCCTCCGGTACCAGTGGTGCCTAAACGACTCCGTCCACCCTTAAGGTGTGTTTGGCTTGAAAAATAGTATGGATCGAGGTGCCTTTGAGACGTGCGGGTTGAATCACATTCTAAGCTTTAAACGGAAAAATATACGGGTATGTTTAGTTGGAAAAAACACCTCTTGTTTTCCATTTTTGTTTTTCAAGAAAACAAGGAAAACAGAAAATGAGTTCAAAACATAGTTTTCCAAAAATGGTTTTACATGAAAACAGATAGGGAAATGATTAATCCTTCTAATATAATAGCCTAAAAATCCTCCTAACTTTTAGATGAGGACATGTGAAAAAATCAAGGAGTGAGATTATGAAAGAGAATTAGTGATATCCACATGTCACCATCTAGAGCTATTAGGAGGATTTTTAGGCTAATTTGTTAGGAGAATAAATCATTTTCCAGATAGAAAACACTGTTTTCCACTTTTCTATGGGAAATTAGAAAACATTTTGTTACTGTTTTCCACTTTTCATTTTCCATACTCTACATTTTGAAAAGCTCAAATTGTTTTTCATTTTCTTGTTTTGAACGTTTTTTTAAAATTTTCATTTGTTTTCAAAAGATGGAAAACACTTTTCATTTTCTAGAAATTAGAAATGGAAAACTAGAAAACATTTTCCACCACTAAACGCGCTCGGTATTTCATAATATAGTATATATCGGAAGTCCATAATCAAAAATACTGATTTGTTTAATTGAATCCTAAGAGTCGGGGTCATTAATAAAGTGATTTCAAAGGTGCTAGCTAGTCGATTAAAGAGGGTTCTTGGATCTTTAATTTCTAATACTCAAACTGCGTTTTTTAGTGATAGATTAATTCTCGATGGACCTCTTATTTTAAATGAGGCAGTTTCGTAGGCTCGAAAAGAAAAGAAAAAGATGTTTATAATGAAGGTGGATTTTAACAAGGCTTATGACAATGTTAATTGGGGATTTCTCATGAATACTATGGAAAACTTGGGCTTTCCGACTTGGTGGTGTAATTGGATATTTGGTGTTCTCTCATCTGCCAGGGCATCAGTTTTGGTGAATGGTGCTCATACTTTCGAGTTCCAGTGCCATAAAGGAATGAGACAGGGAGACCCACTGTCCCCATTCCTGTTCTTGCTGGTGATGGAAGTGCTCTCAGTGTTGATGAATAAAGCGTGTGAGGCTGAAGCAATTCACGGTCTGCAACTCCCTAATCAAGGTCCAATTCTGTCTCATTTACTTTATGCAGACGACTGTACGTTTGTGGGGGGTTGGGGAGAGGAAAATTCAAAGAAGATTACTCATCTCTTAAGAGTTTTCCATATCATATCGGGACTCAAGATCAACTAAAATAAGTCTAGTTTGATCGGGGTGGGGGTGGATAACAGTGAAGTTAAAGGATGGCGGGGAAAATTCATTGTAAGTGTGGTTCTATGCCTTTTGATCACCTAAGTCTTAGGATTGGGGGTAATATGAACAGAATCTCGAACTCGGATTTTTTGTTCAATATATTTGAATCAAGACTTGCAATATGGAAAGCAAGGAGCATATCGATGGCAGGAAGGATTGTCTTGATTAAAAGCAGTCTTGGAAAGTATTCGTACTTATTATTTATCGTTGTTTAAAGTTCCGAAAAAAGTTTTGAATGGGTTGGAGGCAATTATTCGGAAGTTTCTTTGGTGTGGGTCGGGTAATTCCAAAAAAATCCATTGTGGGATAGGGTGACTATGCCTATTCATTCAGGTGGGCTGGGATTAACCAAATTGAAAGATGCTAATATCGCCCTCCTTTATAAATGGATGTGGCGATATAGAAATGAACAGGGAGCGTTATGGAAGAAGGTTATTGACTCGATTCATGATACTAAGAGGTGTTGGGAGCCTCTGCCTATAAATAACGGGGTGTCGGGGGTATGGAAATCGATCGTGGGATGTATTAATAAAGTAAAGGTTGGAGACAAGTTGTTGGGTGGGTGTTTCAAAGGAATATATGGAGTGGAGGATGATGTGTGAAATCGAGTTTAAAATTAAAAACTAGAAATACCCTAAAACTGACTACTACACACTCTCGGGCAGTGGACCCGTTCGAATGTAGTATAGCTAAAAAGGTAAGTCCGAGATCGTTCGCGGGGATTGGTTTTGAAATAATTGTTTGGTAAAGTAGTTTAAGAAAAAGGGTGAAACCGTAGCTGAATTGCTACCAAACTTTGACAATTGGAAATTAACGAAATTGAAATGACAAGACGATTAAAAGTAAAGAAATTTCAGACAATATAAATAAAGATCATCCACTTCGAATCCACTTGACTTCAGCTATGATTGCACAAGTTTAAGGACAAATTCTTTAGAGTTGACAAGATAATCGTGAAAGGATAAATGCTCGCGTGGTACCACCAACCGCTCGCAAATCACCCAAACACCTAAACTGCTAGTTTAATTACCCAAGCCAGTACCACCAATGCCCAGAAAAATTTCCCAACAATTCGTTTGCTTGATTATCCAATTATCAATTATGCCTATGTGAATGAAAACGTGGTACCACCAACCGTTTCTAAACACGTTTACCGATTAATTCCTATTAAAGATTTGACATTCACCGTCATACCATGAACCGGTGACAACCGACCATAGACAATCGAATTGAAACGATAAACATATTCACCTAGTACCACTAACGATGAACACATAAACCATTAACATCAAAAGAATAAATAACAAGGAATTAATTGATAAAGATCACGACACAATGATAATTGAATCAACTCTTGAATTAAAATATTGCAATCATATCATTCGTCAAGTTTCATCAAAGTGGATGATTAGAAATCTAGCCACTCATGCTAAATTGAAAATAAATAATGAAAGAGAAATAGAACATATTGTACCGATGATTTTTGAATAAAAATTGCAAGACAGAAAAGTAGATACAATCTAGATGGGTGTTCTTGAATCTTCAATGAATCCAATGATGAAATTTGAGATGATCCTTGAAAGAATTCGTGTAGAACAGCTCCTAGAAAGAAAGCCTGATATCTGAAAAAATGGTTACTTGTCTTCAATTTATACCCTCCAAAAATCTGATGCAAAAGAAACTGGAAAGTCTCAGTCCCCGTGCCCTCACTGCGGCGCAGTGAGCCATGCACACCCTCACTGCGGCGCTGTGAGAATTTTCTGCATTTTCTTTTGTTCCTTGGTTGACTGCGGCGCAGTGAGGATTGAGCACTCCCACTGCGGCGCAGCCGAATATCTCTGAAAAACTGCCTCGCCAAGCCATCATGTGACTGCGGCGCAGTGGGGCTTGATCCTTCCCACTGCGGCGCAATGCTATATTTCTGAAAATCGGCTTGTTCTTGAATTGACTGACTGCGGCGCAGTGGGGCAACATTCCTCCCACTGCGCCTCAGTGGAAACTTATTGAAATCCTCTATCCTTCCAAATTAACAGCTCTCGAACACTCGGATCAATACCTTAGCCTAAAATCGTCAGAAAATGCACCAAATGGACGCGCAACCTGCTAAGAACCTGAAAGCACTAACAAACAGCATAAACGCGCCAAATGCATGCAAAATTGACTCAAAACACATACGAAAAAGGCCAATAATGATGTGAGCGATCTATATAAATTGGTCACATCAAATCCCCCCACACTTGAGCGTTGCTTGTCCTCAAGCAAATCTGGAAATTAAGCAAAAGCATTCCTTGGCACGAAGTTATGTAAACACATTACGATTATCAAAAAGAAGCCAAACCAAGTATGTCAATGACAAGGACTTTGGTGAAGCAGTTTTAATCTTAAATGAAAACCCGAAATGTTTGACAATATCTGAACAATCCACAAGCCTCAATAACACAACTAAGCAAAAGTGAAACAAATGAGCCTATCAAAATCATCCTACTCCAACAATCTTACTATTGGGGTTGAATATATATGAATAATCACTCATTGCACGGTCGTGATGCATATCTTACCATAGGCTTGAACAAGGATCATAGCTTCACCGACATGGCGTGAGCACCAAGTACATCATCAAAATATGGCATATAAATCGGTTGTAATGTTAGGCTAAGGGTATTTACAATGGGATTTGGGAAATTAGGTTAGTGTGAACAGGAAATAATCACAAGTATAAGTTATGTATAAAATAGTCTAATCAAACCCTTACCATTGATTGCCACCAAGCCACCAACCCATAAGATGCTATCCCGCGAACACACCTCAAAAGCAACAAGCAAAACTCGACACCAATGTGGTGTATCAACTTCAAACAACTTAGGAACAACCAAATCTTCCATTTTATTCTCGAACCAAATGATACAACAATACTTTAGACATGTGAATGAGAAATACCCACTAGTAGCCCAAGTTCTTTTCTCTCTTTTTTTTCATTTTTTCTGTTTTTCACTTTTCTCTTTATTATGAACCATTTTTACTCTACTAGTAGGCACCCTCTTACAATGATGAACAATGTCTATAACAATATACTTTCTTTGAACAATCCAAGACAATCCTTAATAACTTGACCAATCGACGTATTCCCATAGACCAAGAATATTCCAACTGACAATCCACTGAAGCTCTCCCAAACCGCCCAACCAAACCAATGACAATCAATGGCCCCCCAAAATTAGACTATCGGTATGGCGAGGTAAAGTTTACATATTTGAGTGGATTTATACAAAGGAAAAGGCTAAGTTCAAAAAGTGTGTCTAAGTGTATCTTGCACTAAAGATGAGTGCAACAAAGGTTTACAAAGAAAGGAAAATCACTGACCAGAGTAGCCAGCAACGCAAAACATGTATGTACATGTATAAAAGTATGTATACTAAAGGTAAAAATATACATAAGCAAAGGGTGAATAGAAAGAAAATACGGGTCAAACCTAATATGCCAATTCGTCATCCAATGTACTTATATCACAAAAGTGATCTCACTGCGGTCTCGTAACAATCACCAGGCCAAGTTCTAGAATCAACACATCACTGGCACACTCGTATCAAAGAAAAGAACCCGGAAATGGGATAGATTAACCTCAAATGTGCACATCTTAGTGCAGAGTTCGAAATGGAACCCTTACTCCCGAATAAATTCAAGAGCCTAAGAGAGGGACAAATTTACAAGGCAATCAAACCAAAACCGTAAACACCTAGCACATCTATAAATGAATGATGAATCTCACAACTTGGGTGTTAAGGATATTTGAGTATGCAAGTAATGTTATCAATCCACAAGGATTAGCCCAATAACCGTTCAGAACACATTTCGCCGATTAAATTTGTACCAAGAAAAAAATTTTGTAGTAAAATTGCTCATTAAGTTATTATGAATTAAGTGACAAAAGCAATTTACCACAAGGACAAGCTCAACACAAGTTTCAAATCATATCATCTTCCGTCATCCTACCAAATCGAAACCACCAATCTCAAACATGCACATCATAGTTCAGAGTTCAAAAATAGAAACCCTTACTCTTGGATAAAATCAAAAGTCTATGAGAGGGACACATCCACAAGACCGGTTGAAAACTCAATGGCAAAACAACAAAAGAGATATATCCGGTTGCTTAAACCTATTTGCCACCTCCCCCACACTTAAGATGGACAATGCCCTCAATGTCCAATATTCGGTCAAAACTAAGGTAAATAGGGGTAAGCAAGATAGATAGAATGAATGAGAACACATACCGGATTAAGGAAACTTCCGTTTCAAAACGAGTTAGTCGACCCCGCGTCACAAATTGCTCTTCCTAAAAAGGAAGTCCAATTTGCTTGACGGGAGAGACAAACTAGTCTAAAACGGAAGGTGCGAGAGCTGTGTGTGAAACAATGTCAGTAAACATGCCAATCAAAAATGTTGCGCTGAACTTACTGCCAGCATATGCACAGGAAATCACAGTGAGCTACTAACACGATCACACAATCAAACAAATCGATGCCACAGAATGTAGGTGAGAATGAGAATCCAACGAGTCCCCCCACACTTGGGTTGTACAATAGGTATGGCCATCAATTCGGATAAAACCTGCTCAATTACACATACAAGAACACATCCAAAATATCCATACAAAGTGCAAACTAAATAGAGTATCATGCAGAAAATAAAAGAAACAAAGAAAAGTACAAATGTTTCATCACCCCGTAGGGTGGATACCAGACAACGATCACAAAGTACAGCCATCAAATTACCAACATAATCAATCATCAAATGATTCCATCCCACTGTACCGGATGGGAATCATAACCTCTCACTGCTGCTGACCATGGTAGCCATATGGAAATCCGGGTTTTCCAAAAATGCTTGTCAACTAATCGTTCTCCTCCTCATGAGCTGAACCCGAACCACCTTCATCTCCTCCCGACTGACCAGCAGCAAATCCCGAACTAGTACCTGCATCCAAATCTGCAAAAGATGATGAACCACCGCCATCATGTCCACCCTGATACACCCCAAACTGCACTGGACCTCTAGGAGAACCTCCTAAATCGTGGGGTCGTGGTGACATGTTCCCCGGGGCAGTCGTATGAGAGAAAAAGGACTGACCCCCCTGACGATAATCGGGGACATAAATAGGCGGTGGAGAGAACTGAGGAATCGGGTCAGGGCGAACAAATTCCCGACCGTGATACTGAGCATCCCACATCGGCTGATAATAATCAAGTGTGTAGTTAGTGTGGGCCTGCTGTGATCCAACCCAAGTGAAATCCTGGTCCATCCTCCGCTGGTAAGCATCAAACTCTCGGCGGCTCTGTTGCTGCTCCTCATACATTTTCTGAACAGTGTCCCCCAAGAGTGTAAGGTCAAACGAGCGAGGGACTGGAATGCTACGACCAGTCCTCCTCGGTGGCTCCTGTGGAGCATCAGCCATCTCAACATCAGCCTCCTCCAGATCCGGAGGTGGTCCCTCAACCTCTCCCTCATCATCTAACAACCTTTCCGGCTCATTCCCCTTCTTCTTCTTCACTATCTTCGCCCTCATCAACTCATTATAAGAGAAAGTCTCTTGATATACTGGCAAGGAAAGATAAGTTTGGCACTCATCCGAATCAAACACACCCATTCTCTTGTAAATAGTGGTAATGAAATGACCAAAAACCAAGTTGAATCAGAATGGTTGCACATACGATCCAAAAGCACCATTGGTGGCAAAGCAAACTTCTTAGGAGAGCCCTCAGAAAATAACTTCAATAACCATAAATCATTCTGGTACGCCTTCTCCCAATGAGTAGACCGCTGTACCAAGAAAGTCACAAGCATACGGTGGAGTAACCTCAATCTGACATTCTTAATCTTCGACACACTAACTGAACCAGAGGAGCTCCACGTCTCTCCTCCCGTGATCCTTGTGTAATAGGCTTCAATCGACTCTCCATCCCCCAGGTCAACTTTAGTAAAATACCCCTTTCTCAGAATTCCCCTAAGATCCTCGCTCTGCAATTCTTCCCTCGAATACATCCCAACTTAATGACCAAACTCAGCAATCGACAGCTTCCTTTGCTGTCCCCCACAGTAAAACCAAACAATTCTCTCCTCAAAAATATCCTTCACCTTCCCCAACTCCTTCTTCAGTTTCAAAGTTGAATAAAATTCCAAGCACAGCTCACGATAAGCTGGCTCACGGTTAAGAAATACCCGATTCCAAATATCACAGTTCACTTCATACCCTTGAGTCGCCCCAGTCCCAACTCTCATACTCATAGAGAACCACTTACGAATGTCCTCCTGTACCCCATATAATTGAGCCTGAATAGGAGGTAAATGCCTTGCTGGCAACAAGGCATGCTTGACAAGCTTAAACAACTGATTTCTGTAAATGTTCTTATGGGGCTGCCTAACCCCCTCAAATGATAACCAAGCATGTCTCTCATTCAGCTCACCTTCAAAAAATGTAAGTGGCACCTCCGCTTGTTTCCTAGGAGTTCGAGTAGGAACATCAGCGGCTTCACTAGATTGTCCCTCGCCCTGCTTTCGCTTATCGGATGGATTATGCATTCACAAACATTAAAGCGAATAAACGTGAGTATGAGGAATGCAAAATTGGAACTATACTTAAACAAACGAAAATCTTGGCAGGGAAGTCCCCCCACTGCGGCGCAGTGAGGCATAGCACCCTCACTGCGGCGCAGTGAGGATTACCACTGCGGCGCAGTGAGGAACTAACCTCCCACTGCGGCGCAGTGAGGATGACTCCCACTGCGGCGCAGTGAGGCAAGTTTTCTGGGCAAAAATCTAGGGTTCATCACGACTTGGAACAAAAAGGGGGTAATCAAACAAGCAAATTCAGGGAATAATGCAACAATAATCTCCACAAAAATCAACATAAACATCTCCCCACACTTGTTCATCACAAATCCCCAATTTTTCCAAAACCCTAAATTCAAAATTAAACTCAAAATTGGATGAACAAGATGAAAGATTAAACACCCAATTAGCTTCTATTGCCCACAAACATCAAAACCCCTAAATTAATTCTAACATATAAACCCTAGAAATTGAAAATTCAAAATAAAAGAAAAATATAAAGGAATAAAAGAGAAAAACTTACTCCTCTTCCCATTATGCAATGTATGAATAAATAATCTGGAGGAATGGAAGAAAAATAGAGGAGAATGGAGGATCTTGATGTGAATTAAAGGGTGTTTGGGGTTTTTTTTTTATCGGTTTTTAAGAGAGAGAGAGAAAAAAATAGATAGAAAATTTATGGTGAGAATGAAACTTACCCCCTTGACCCGTCCTCTTTGTGGACTTACCTGGTACCTCACTGCGGCGCAGTGAGGATAATGCACTCCCACTGCGGCGCAGTGGGAAGTTTTTAGACTTGGGCATGGAGTTTGGGCTGCGGCTCATTGAGAACCCTCCCACCCCCACTGCGGCGCAGTGGGGGAATTTTTGAAAATTTTTCTTCACAACCTTTATGTCAAAACTCAAAACCAACTTACCCGGAATCGCATCAAATCAAAATCACACCTGCACTTACTAATAAAACAAGATTAAAACTAACTAATTCAAAGAAAAGTAAAATGCGATACAATAAACACGGGTTGCCTCCCGAGAAGCGCTTAAGTTATTAACGAGTCTTTAGCTAGACTCGACCAACCTTCAAGTTTCAAACTCAAACACCGGGATCTCCTCAAATATCCCCTCAACCTGCTCCTCTTCTAAATATAGCTTAAGTCGATGACCATTGACAATGAACGACCCTTCACCGTTTCGCTTGATCAACTCGACATAACCCGACGGGGACACGTGCTTAATAACAAACGGTCCAATCCACCTAGAAGTTAGTTTAGGTTGTTTGATCTTAAATTTAGACAAGAATAACAACACTTTCGCTCCAACCTTAAACTCCTTCCTACGAATCCTCTTATCATGCCAAACCTTGGTCCTCTCCTTATATAACCTTGAATTCTCATAAGCACCTAGCCTAAGCTCATCAAGCTCGTGAAGTTGCAACATCCTAAGTTCACGTGCTTCCATCAAATCTAAATTCAAATTCCTTAAAGCCCAATACGCCTTATGCTCTATCTCAATAGGAAGATGGCAGGTTTTGCCATAGAGCAACCGGTATGGCGTGGTGCCAATCGGTGTCTTATAAGCCGTCCTAAACGCCCACAAGGCGTCATCTAACTTCTTTGACCAAACCTTGGGGTTATCTCCCACAGTTTTCTCCAAAATCCTCTTCAAGACCCTATTTGTGTTTTCCACTTGACCACTGGTCTGTGGATGGTACGAGGTAGAAAAATAGTGGACAACACCGTACCTCTTCATCACTTTGGCTAACTGATGGTTTGCAAAATGGGTACCACGGTCACTAATCAAAACTCTAGGGCAACCAAAACGATAGAACAACTGTTTCAAGAAATCAATGACTACACGCGCATCGTTCGTGGGCAAAGCCTTGGCTTCGGCCCATTTAGACACGTAGTCAACGGCGACAAGAATGTACTAAAACTTATTAGACGGTGGGAATGGTCCCATAAAGTCTATACCCCAGATATCAAAACCTCACATACCTGAATGCTCTGTTGAGGCATCTCATCCCGTTTAGTGATGTTCCCTTGTCGCTGACAGATGTCACAAGTCTCAACCAAAGTTTGGGCCTCCTTGAAAATTGTTGGCCAATAAAATCCTGCATTATAGACTTTCTTTCCCGTAACTGAAGGACCATAGTGACCTCCAGTTGGCCCGTAGTGACATGCATCCTAAATTTCTCTCGTTTCAGCTCCAGCAACACATCTCCTAACCATACCATCTGCACAAACACGGAACAAATAGGGGTTGTCCCAAAAATAATGCTTAACATCTGATATGAGCTTCTTCTTCTGCTGGGACGTGAAATCATTAGGTATCTCACCTGCAACCAAATAATTAGCTATATCTGCGAGCCAAGGAGCTTCATCAGAGATAAACATTAAAGACTCATCGGGGAAGTGATCATTGATCTCCCCATCACGAAGTTCCTCCCGGTGAGGATCTTCCAAACGACTCAAATGGTCGGTAGCCAAATTTTCAGCCCCTTTCTTATCCTTTATCTCAATGTCAAATTCTTGCAACAAAAGAATCCAACGGATAAGCCTGGGTTTAGCATCCTGTTTCGAGAACAGGTACTTAAGGCTGAATGGTCAGTGAAAACTATGGTCTTACTCTAAACTTATCAAATGCAAAGACCACTGCAAGTAACTCCTTTTCTGTAGTGGTGTAATTTTGCTGGGCGGGGTTCAAAGTTTTACTAGCAAAGTAAATGGGTTTGAAATGTTTCTCAACCCTTTTCCCTAGCACAGCTCCAACAGCATAGTCGCTTGCATCGCACATCAACTCGAAAGGCAAACCCCAATCTGGAGCTACCATGATAGGAGAATCAGTCAACTTCTCCTTCAATACCTGAAAAGCACTCAAACAAGCATCGTCAAAAATAAAAGGAACGTCCTTCTCCAACAAGCGGGTCATAGGACGAGTAATCTTAGAGAAATCCTTAATAAATCGACGATAAAAACCTGCATGTCCAAGAAAACTCCTTACCCCTTTCACATTGGAAGGCGGGGGTAATTTGGCAATTACATCTATCTTAGCCCGATCAACCTCAATCCCGGCCTTGGACACTTTATGCCCTAACACAATACCCTCGGTCACCATAAAATGACACTTTTCCCAATTCAAAACAAGGTGTGCCCTCTCACACCGTTCCAACATCCTATCCAAATTACTCAAGCAAGAATGAAAAGAATCCCCAAAAACTGAAAAATCATCCATGAAAACTTCCATGGAAGTTTCAAGCATGTCCTGGAAAATAGCAATCATGCACCTTTGAAAGGTGCCAGGGGCATTACACAAACCAAACGGCATTCGCCGATAAGCAAAAGTGCCAAATGGACAAGTGAAAGTGGTTTTCTCTTGGTCCTTGGGATCAATGGGTATTTGAAAGTACCCGGAAAACCCATCCAAGAAACAAAAATATTCATTCCCTGCAAGACGTTCCAACATTTGATCAATAAAAGGAAGGGGAAAGTGATCCTTACGGGTGGCATCATTAAGCTTACGGTAGTCTATACAAACCCGCCAACCCGTAATAGTCCTAGTGGCCAAAAGCTCCTTATTATCATTTTCAATGACTGTCATGCCCCCTTTTTGGGCACACAGTGGACAGGACTTACCCATGAACTATCAGCAATAGGAAAAATGATTCCTGCATCAAGAAGCTTAATTACCTCTTTCTTAACAACCTCCTTCATATTAGGATTCAGCCGCCTTTGTCTCTGGACAATGGGCTTAACATCATCAAGAAAATCAATCTTATGCTGGCAAAAATTAGGACTAATACCTGGAATATCTGTGGTCTTCCAAGCAAAAGCCCGCTTATGGGCTTTAAGCACAGACAAGAGACGGTCTTTCTCGTCACTAGAGAGTGAGGACGAGATAACCACTGGAAGAGAAGACTCACCTGACAGATATGCATACTCTAAATGGGTTGGTAGTGGCTTAAGCTCCAAGTCAGTAGGTGGTACATCAACAGAGTTAGGTACCCTTGAACTCCCGTCAGCAACTACCTCCTCAAAAGTCTCGTCCTCGGGAGGTGATTCATCCAAGCTTAGTGCCATGACCTCTACAAACAAAGCTTCATCAGTAATTTCTCCAGATCCTAAATTAGTGATCTCTTCCTCTCCAATATCCGTCTCCATGAATTCCTGAAATTCTTGATCTAATGCATCATCAATGACATCAATCCTGAAACAAGTCTCATCATTAGAATATGAATGCTTAATAGACTTTTCAACATTAAACACAATCCTATCAGTTCCCACGCCCAAAGAGATTTCCTTATCTTTCACACGGATGATAGCATCCGCGGTATTAAGGAATGGGCGTCCAAGAATAAGAGGTACCTTCGTATCTTCCTCCATCTCGAGGATAACGAAGTTGTTTGATCAAATAATCGCACTATGGCTCAACCGGAGGTGTGAGTTCGGTTGTGGGTGTTTACCGGCGATTCCCTTACGGTCAGAGGGTCGAAAACCGCTTTACGCCTGATATTGTTTACTCTCAGCCGTCTAGCGAGGCTGAAAATGTTGATGGTTTGGTGACCCCGAAGTCGTTTTGTGCGACCGGGGGTTTATGAAGTGTTTTAGGGTTTATTCGGAGGTCGAATAAGTTGTAGATGATTTGGGGTTTACGTATTGTGTATATGATGATCTGCCATATGGCTTCCTCCTCTATTTATATAGAGGGTAAATAACTTGGAGAGGAGGGTAAGAGATTTAGGGTAAATCTCTTCCTCCTTTGTGAATATCTTGTTTCCTTCTTGAGGAGATTTGTGGTAATCTTGTTACCAAGTCACGTCCGAGTATGTCGGAGCTTAATATATGTTATTGAGATTGGATAATCATGGAAAATATCTATACCCGATCTTCTTGATATATCTTACCTCGGAGCTGGGTATTTGCTACCCTTATTGCTCCGAGGCAATCATATTGACTGGAGGTCGAGCTCCGTTATGGGTATAAGTGTTTTTACCTGTACGAAGGTGACTTCGTATTCTGCTTCTGCTTCGAGTACGGAGCTAGAGCTCCGTATGGGTATATCACCCAGTCTGATGGGAGATTTTATCTGTTTTATGTCGCATTAGACTTCAAAAAAGAAAATAAAATTACGATCATACCTTCGAAGCTTCAATGAAGACCTCCGAATCTGCTGATAATGTGGTTATTTCCCCGGAGCCTTGTTTTGAGGGTAAATGCGTCATTTTGCTCTGCCGCGTATCTGTCCCTTCAATGGGTTAATACGGACGCGCGTATCCCAAGGGGAGACTCAATCGACGGTTAGGGTTATTTATGCGCCGATTTTTCAAATCGTCAGTCATATCCCCTGTTTATTCTTTTGATCGCTCCGTTTTTTCTTCCATTTCAACTATTCCTTCTTTCCTTTAAGTCCATCATCCCTTTCTTTGATCGATCTTCATCGTCATTATGGATCGCATTCATTTTTGTATCATCAGTACTACTTATTCAGAGTTGACGGAAGGTGATGTTGCCTGGTTTCGTCGGTGCTTCTGCCGCCCTAATGATCATGAGATTAGGGTTCCGGGTCGGGCGGAATCCATTCTTGATGCGCCACCTGGTTTTGTAGGTATGTATACCGCTCCTTTTTCTGGTGGCAACCTTAGGTTTCCCTTATCCCCTTGGTTATTAGGATTACTCGATTACCATGAATTGCATGTGTCCGTGGTTCATCCGTTAGCGATTACTGCTATGGTTTCTTTTATCATTGTGTGTCGGGCATTTGAAATAGAGCCCGGAATAAGTTTGTTTAGGTATTTCTTTAGATTTGTTGTGCGTGATGGTTGGGCTATGGTAGAGGAGAGACCTGGTAGGTTGTTTTTCAATATAGGTGATTCTGATATGTTGAACTGGAGGCCTGGGTTTTTATTTTTTAGTGAGGAGTATATTCATCCGGTGTTTAGGGGCATACTTGATAGGAATAGGTGAGTGCCGAGGGTGGCATTTGAGGATAATGAGCTAGCATGGCGTTCTCTTGACAATGAGTTGATCCGCCAAGTGCGTGTCTCTCCTTTTTCGCTGATTGCGTATCCCACTGTAATTCTATATCTTGCTGGGATTACCCTGTCGTGGGAAGGTTCTCCTTATGAACCTGTTTTGATATGGTGTTGTGAAGGTACTGCTTCTTCTGCTTAGCTATATTGTGTTACCATATCCTTCATTTTCCCTGTTAATATGTGTTTTGATTCTTTCCTCATTGTAGAGCTGACTCTTAGGGAGGCTGTGATTATGAACCCTCGAGGTATGGTTGTAGGTAGGAGGCCACTGTCTCCTGTGGAGGGTCCTTTGTTTGCTGGTGTTGATGTTTCTGAGCCTCTCCCGAAGAGACAAAAGGATAACGGGTGGCACTTCTGCTTCAACTGACCATAATGCTGCAGGTCCATCTATCATTATTCTTGATTCTCCCACGAGGGATGAAGTTGTTGTTACTGCTGCTGTTCCAACTTCTGATGGTGATCGAGGTATACACCTTTTCCTGACTTTTTTGTGTTTTTGTGTCACCATTAGCTTAATTTTGTTCTTTACTTTTGCGTAGCTGAGGCTTCTGACCCTGGGCGGAGGCCTGGGAAGGAGCCAGTTGATGAAACTGGAGCGACTACAACGGGAGCTACTGTTGTTAGGGCTCCTGTGGCTGGTGCTGGGGCTTCTACGGCTGGAGTCAGGGCGTCTACATCCGGAGCCACTGCGACCATCGGCCAGACTTCTGCAGCCGTAGCTAGAGTTTCAATTGGTAAATATTTCAACTTCTGCTTCCTCTTTTTCCCTGAATGTTGCTCATTGTTATTGTTTATCGTTTTGCAGGTGTGCCTCTTCAGGGTGAATTACCTGATCCCGAGCTCTGCCGTATGAGCCTGGACATGTTGGTTCCTGAGCATCTTAGAACCATGCTGGA
Organism: Erigeron breviscapus; assembly: GCA_034093135.1. Lineage (NCBI taxonomy): Eukaryota > Viridiplantae > Streptophyta > Magnoliopsida > Asterales > Asteraceae > Erigeron > Erigeron breviscapus. The sequence continues at coordinate 76,905,447 of CM067168.1, forward strand.
TACTATGCCTACACAGAGGCTTGCTGAAGTGGCGAACCAAGCTCCTTTTGCTGCTGGTATGATTGGTTCGGCCAGTAGCGCTCGAGTACATTTTCTAGAGGAAGATTTGCAGAGACATAGAGCAGAATTGGTATCCCTTAGAGCTGCTCCGTCCTCCATTGAGTCTCTAAGAAGAGAACTAGCCGAGTCCCAGGAGGCCTTAGCTCTGGCTACACAGAGTTTGGATGCCGCTCACGTCCGCATTGCTTCTCTTGTTTCTGAAGGGTCTTTTGCTCTGATCAACAGGCTGGAATCGGAGCTTGAGGATGCCAGGAATGCTAACCGTCAACTGATTTCTGGTGTTATTCCTCATGTCTTCCGGATGTTGATGGCGAGCCCTGAGTTTGATCGTAGCCTTGATGAGCTGGTTGAGGCTAATCGGGCTGATGCTCGGGCCACATTTGCCCTTCGAATGGAGCGTGATGGGATAATTACGCTTGGGGAGGATAGGGAGAGGCTTCTTGGTAGAGAGGCTAGGATTGATAATGCTGAGGAGGTGTTGAGGAACATTACTTATCCTTATATCCAACAGGTTGCTTCTAATCCCGATGCCTTTGTCTCTGATTTGTATAACATTAGGCCTCAAGGGATGTAGATTTTTACAATATCTCATATGTGTTTGGACAACTCTTCTTCTCTTCTTCTTGTATTGCTCCGTTTGTGTTGTTTTCCTTTTTATATGAGAGAATGGTATCTCATAAGTGCATTCCTTTTTTAGGGGAATGTCTCACACACTAATGCTTATGTACTTCAATCATAAGGAGTGAGTAACTTATGCATTAGGCTCATGGGTTATTACCTCATGATTATTTTGAAAAGTCTTATGGGCGTCCCCTTAACAATTCAAAGATTTAAGATTTTATGCGCATTTAGAATATTACGATCATTTTTATTTATTTGGGAGCTTGTAAGTACATGGCAGGAGGATTGTACAAAAAGAAATTTGTATTTTTCCTAGCTGCTACTTTTATGCTGCCCTATTTGCTTCGCTTAATTTGGCTTATCCCGGGAGGAGATTATGCTCCAACCGGTCTTAGTGCCTTCCGAAGTCTTTTGTTTGACGTCTTCTTCATTCTCTGTTTCTCCGGAGCTTTCTGTACTTTCTGCTTCGAAGGATCCTTCTTTCGCAGTGGGCCCCATTCGTCCCCTGGGGCCCTTTTGGATGATTCTTCGGTTGCGTTTATGCAAGGCATGGAGGTCTCACCCTTTGTATTTGCGACCAATGGGGAGATTATCGTTTGTATTCCTCCGTGGGATTGTATTGTACACAACCGTGTATTGTGGATACTACCATTTTAAACTTCTTCAACCCTTATCTGCCTAGCAGCATGTCATAGGGTGAGTTTGCTTTTATCACTACTGCCAAGATCCTTGCGGTCCTTCGCCATGGGAATCCTCCGATGGTAATATCCAACCATATTTGTCCCAATGGGCGAGTTCGTTCACTAGCAAATCCTACTACTTCTCCTTTTAGTGGTAGCATAGTTTCCCGCGTCTTCTTTGGCAGCCGGAGGAAGCTTTTTTCGTAGATTATGTCGCGCCCACTTCCTGTATCCACTTGTGTATTTTTCAGGCATATACTGCCTATGTCAACCCTTATCAATACTGGGTCTGCTGAACCCTGTCCATCCAGATCACCGAAGTGGTAGTGTTTTGGCCCCTCCTTAATTAATATAGTTGATAATATCCTTCTTCGGTGTTCATCTGGTTCCGGCTCGTCGAGGCTCGGCCTAGTTCTTTTTACCAGATGAGACAGCTTATTTTCTCTTGCAGCGTCGTCTATCTGTTTTAATAGTTCTCTGCAATAATCCGTACTATGTCCATACCCGTTATGGAAGCAGCAGAATTTGTCGAGGTTTTTCGTTCCTCTTCCGGATAATGGCGCCGGTCTTACGAACGTTTTTGCTACCTCCTCTGTTGACAAAATTTCTGATGGAGTTTTTCGAAGGTTAGCAATCGTCCTTTTGTAACTGTTGATTCTGTAAACGGGGGATGGTTCCTCCACCGGTGCGTCCTCATCTGTCTCTTTCTTCCCATTTCTTTTTGTCGTGGTTTTCCATTTAGCCATAGCCTTTTCTGCTATTTCTTCTGCATTTTTCCAGTCATGAGACTTGTCGACCAAATCTAAATAGCTGGTCGGTTTATTGAGACACAGATGTCGTATCAGTTCTTTCGATCGGAGCCCGTGTATAGCTCCGGATATTCTTCCTTGTTCAGATAGGCGCACTAGGTTTCGTGTACTATCTCCGTACCGCTTCAGAAAATCTTCTATTTCTTCGTTTTCCTCCTGTTTTATTTCGTGTGCCCGAAGGTGGGAACCAAACTCTCCTATCAGTTTTGCTTTTAAGCTTTCGGCGTCATGTATACTTTCTTCTGGTAGGCTCTCTAGCCAGTCCCTGACCTTTCCATACAGGAGATAGAGAATAACATGACAGACTACCGGGTCACTCCATCCTTCGATCTGGGCTACACCATCGACTTCCTGGAGGAAGGTGTTGACTTCGGAGGTGCCGTCATACCAGGGAAGCTCTTTTGTATCTAGCAGCTTTACCGGGGGCACGTGCTGGCGCAGTTATTTCGCAAACTGCGCACATGACCCCTTGTACCTAGGCCCTGGTTTTTCCTGAGTGGATTCGTCTTTCGTGACTTTAATCATGGGGTCCACTTGGGGATATTGTGGTGTCGTAAACACATACGGGTAATACCATGATCCCTGTATCTACACTGGGTAACCTCCGACCAAAGGTAGCATCCCTGCGGGCTGAGTCTGGAATGCTCCGTTCGGGTATAGGCACCCTCCATAATGGTATGACGTATACGTTGGTTGATGTGGCTGCATTGTACCAGTTGTCATAATCCCTGTTGGAGTTCCCTGGTACATTGGGTAGGTCGGGTAGGTAAGTTAGGTAGGATCAGTGACCCCCATACCTTTAACCATACTGAAGCTGTCGTTGTGTCTATCCTCAGGTTTGCTTTTTTCGCTTGGGACTTTCTCGGGCAACCATTGGCCCTTTTCCCTTGTTTTGGTTGAGTCGATTCCTTGACTTAGGTCTCGGGACCTGTTTCCTTTCGAAGGCTCCTGTGCCGGAGGCATGGGATTATCCTGATTCGTGTATTCAGGAGTCTGTGCGGTGTCTTTTCCCGCTTCAGAAGCCATGCCTCTCTCCCCGATGCCTTCTTTCTCTTGACGATTGGTGTTGATTATTTTTTCCACCACCACTTTTTGGCACGCCGATAGATCTGACATCTGATCGGGGGTTGGCAAGGGGTGGTTGTTCTCCTGTATATCAGGAGAGCTGGCGGTCTCGGTGGGGAAGATTTTATCGTTATCTTCATCACGGCTGCAAGCGATTTCGGATCCGTACCGCCTTGGTAGGGAATCTAGGTTTGACATAATGCTTTTCTTTTGATCGTGGCTAGGTTCGGTTTTTGAGGACAGAAGGTCCCACGGATGGCGCCAATTTGTTTGATCAAATAATCGCACTATGGCTCAACCGGAGGTGTGAGTTCGGTTGTGGGTGTTTACCGGCGATTCCCTTACGGTCAGAGGGTCGAAAACCGCTTTACGCCTGATATTGTTTACTCTCAGCCGTCTAGCGAGGCTGAGGATGTTGATGGTTTGGTGACCCCGAAGTCGTTTTGTGCGACCGGGGGTTTAAGAAGTGTTTTAGGGTTTATTCGGAGGTCGAATAAGTTGTAGATGATTTGGGGTTTACGTATTGTGTATATGATGATCTGCCATATGTCTTCCTCCTATATTTATATAGAGGGTAAATAACTTGGAGAGGAGGGTAAGAGATTTAGGGTAAATCTCTTCCTCCTTTGTGAATATCTTGTTTCCTTCTTGAGGAGATTTGTGGTAATCTTGTTACCAAGTCACGTCCGAGTATGTCGGAGCTTAATATATGTTATTGAGATCGGATAATCATGGAAAATATCTATACCCGATCTTCTTGATATATCTTACCTCGGAGCTGGGTATTTGCTACCCTTGTTGCTCCGAGGCAATCATATTGACTGGAGGTCGAGCTCCGTTATGGGTATAAGTGTTTTTACCTGTACGAAGGTGACTTCGTATTCTGCTTCTGCTTCGAGTACGGAGCTAGAGCTCCGTATGGTTATATCATCAGAAGTCAACTAGAAAAACAATATGGCCTACTCGGACAGTCATGTTCTCAGCAATCCCAATGGGATACTGAAACGAATGGTCAGCTAGTCTAATACTCATGCGAGTAGGGCGAAGGACTCCCAAAGCCAACTTGGTATAAACCGAGTAAGGCATCAAGTTGATGCTAGCCCCTAAATCAGCTAGGTCTTTACAAGTAAGAGTTCTAATAGAGCAAGTGATTAAGAAACTCCCTGGGTCTTCAAGCTTTGGTGGAATGCGGTTCTGCAAGATAGCAGAACACTCAGCATTAAGAAAAGTAGCCTTTGCCTCCTCAAATTTTCCTTTGTCTGTCATAAGCTCCTTAATGAACTTGGCATAATTGGGCATCCCCTGAATGAGATAAACTAAAGGAACATTAATCTGAACATTTTTTTATCATGTCCACAAACTTGTTATATTGCTCCTTCAGCTTTGCTTTCCTGAACCTCTGTGGAAATGGTATCTTTGGCTTGTATGGTTTAACCTCTGGAACCACAGCCGGTTTTGGTGGAGTGACCGGAGTCTTCTCGGTCGGATCTTCCTCCATCTCTATCTCTTCATCAACATCAGCATCATCGCTCCCTTTATCCTGCACATCTGAAACAACAACATTAGGCATAGGAGGTGGGTCATAAGACCTACCAGTGCGACTGGTGATAGCTTTGGCTTGCTCATTACGGACTGGAGGTGGAGTGTATTTCTGTCCCTGACTAAACTAAGGTCTAGGATTATGTTGTGTGTTGCTAGGAAGAGTCCCCGTGGGCCTAGCAAGAGCTGCCATCCTACTCTCGAGATCCTTGAAGTTAACACACTGATTTTTCATGTTGATCTCCACCTTCCCGTTTATCTGATCCAACCTCTCACTCAAAGCCTTAGTATCATCCCTGATCATTTGAATGCTAGTGTTTGTTTCAACTTGATTACTAGCCAACTGCTTCATCATCTCTCTCAACTCGGCATTAGGATCGGCATTAGGATCGGCATTAGAAGAAGAACTTGATCCTTGGCCTTGCTGAGTCTGCTGTTGAGGATGGTTCTGATAATTATCTCTTTGCCACCTGTTACCTAAAAAACGAGGATTATTAGCCTGAAAAGAAGAGTTATAAGAAGGATTACCTGAAGACCGGTTCTGGAAACCGGTGTTGCGGTGAAAGTTCCCTTGGGGTTGATTCTGAACATAGTTCACATCTTCGGGCGCCCAATTTGGACACTCATCAGAATAGTGCATTTCGCCACAATGGTCACACCCATAGGCTAAGACCTTAACATCACTCTCAAGTGCTCCAAACTTAGTCTCTTGAGCAGCGAATCCCTTATCCATGCGCGCAGATAGCGCCTGAATCTCTCCAATAACCCCTGAGTCATTGCTAGCTCCAGCCCTTGCAACTCTCCCTTCTTTGGTACCTTTCTTCATCTTCCTTTCATTCTTCAAGAACCTTTCATCATCCATAGTTGAGTTATCCTTTGCCATATCTTCCAAGATCTGATAACCTTCATTGGGTGTAATTTTATTGAAACTACCCCCAAAAGCATATCCCAATTCGCGTTTAGACTTCTTATCTAAGCCATCGAAGAAAAGCTCAACATATTGTTCCCTAGACAAATTGTGGCCTGGACAATTTCTCAACATTTCCTTGAAACGAACCCAAGCATCCACAACATCTTCTTCATCATCTTGTTCAAAAGACCTAATCATATTCTCCAACCTTCTTTGAGTTCTAAGGGAATAAAACTCACCAATGAAAGCCTCCTTAAGTTGGTCCCAAGTAGTGATTGAATTCTCTGGAAGATCATTGAACCAATCAAGTGCTTCTCCGGTAATTGAGATGGGAAATGTCTCAAGTTTCATGGCATTCATTTGATTTTGACCATATTGATAAAGTAAAGAAAAACTTCAGACAATATTAATAAAGATCATCCACCTTGAATTCGCTAGACTTCAAACATGATTGCATTCAATTAAGACCAAATTCATTGAGTTGAAAAGATAATCGTGAAAGGATAAAAATGCTCACGTGGTACCACCAACCGCTGGCAAATAACCCAAACACCTAAGTTGCTAATTTAATTACCCAAGCCGGTACCACCAATGCCTAGAAAATATCCTTAACAATTAGTTTATTTGATTATCCAATTAACAATTGTGCCTATGTGAAGATAACGTGGTACCACCAACCGTTATAAAACACGTTGACAAAATGACTCCTTTTATTAAAATGATATTCACTATCATTCCATGAACTAGTGATAATTGCTTATAGACAAACAACCATTTGAAAATCACATATGCATCCAACTAGTACCACTAACGAAGAACACATATGCCACCAATATCATAATAATATATATAAAGGAATTAAATCATCAAGATCTCAACACAACGATAATTAAAAACAACTCTTTGAATTAAAAATATAGCAATCACATGATTCGTCTAGTTACATCAAGATGGATGATTAAACGTTTAGCCACTCATGATCAATTCAAAATAATAATTAAAATAAAAGAAGAACATGATGTACCAATCGTTTGAGAAATAGAAATTGCAAGACAATAAAAGTAGATACGATCTAGATGGGTGCCCGTGAATCTTCAATGAATCGGATGAATAAATCTTCCTTTGATCCTTGAGAGGAATTCCTTGTAGAGCAACTCCTAGAAAGAGTTTAGATAAGTTGGGAATTAGGGTTGAGTTTGTATTTATACCCCTCTCAAAATCTGATGCAAAAAACACAACAAAACCCTCAGGTCCATCTCGACACTGCGGCGCAGTGGCCTGTGATGACCTCCACTGCGGCGCAGTGGGGCTAAATAACAAAATAAGACGTAGAAACCCACTGCGGTGCAGTGGCTTGTATTTCCCTCACTGCGTCGCAGTGAGACATATTTCACTTGTCTGTCCCTTGACTGCGGCGCAGTGGGTTTATACACCTCCACTGCGTCGCATTGAAAATCCACGACTTTAATTTGCTCAACTGATGACTGCGGCGCAGTGGGGCTTCATCTCTCCCACTGCGGCGCAGTTAATGAACTGAAATCTTCAATTCTTCCTTTTTAACAGCTCTCGAACACGCGGATCAGTATCTTGGCCTAAAATCATCAGAAAATGCACCAAATGGACGCGCAACCTGCTAAGACCCTGAAAGCACTAACAAACACCATAAACACGCCAAATGCATACACAATTGACTCAAAACACATACTAAAAAGGCCAATAATGATGTGGGCGATCTATATAAATTGGTCACATCAAATCCCCCCACACTTGAGCGTTGCTTGTCCTCAAGAAAATCCGGAATTTAAGTAAAAGTATTCCTTGGCAATGAAGCTAAATAAACAATTACGAGTATCAAAAAGAAGCCACACCAAGTATGTCAATGACAAAAATTTGGGTGAAGCAGTTTTAATCTTAAATGAAAACCCGAAATGTTTGACAATACCTGAACAATCCACAAGCCATGATAACACAACTAAGCACAAGTGAAACAAATGAACCTATCAATATCATTCTACTCCAACAAACTTACTTTTGGGGTGAAATATATATGAAGAATCACTCATAGCTCGGTCGTGATGTATACTCTTTTACCATAGGCTTGAACTAGGATCATAGCTCCACCGACGTGGCGTAAGCACCAAGTACATCATCAAAATAGGCATATAGGACGGTTGTATAGTTAGGCTAAGGTATATGTATTGGATATTTACAATGGAGTATGGAAGTGTAAATTAGAAATGAAAGGAAACAATCAAAAGTAAAGGGTATGTATAAGATATGTATGAAATAGTCTAATCAAACCCGTACCATTGATTGCCAACAAACCACCAACCCATAAGATGTTATCCCGCTAAGACACCTCAAAAGTAACCAAGCAAACCCGACACCATTGTGGTGTATCAACTTCAAACAACTTATAATCAACCAAGTCTTCCATTATTAATGATACAACAAAACTTCTAGACATTTAAAAACGAGAAATACCCACTAGTAGCCCAAGTTCTCTCTCTTTTTTTGTTGGTCTTGCAAGAAAAATTTCAGATATTTATGAAGAAATAAAAAAGTTGAAATTTTTCTTTTCATCTTAGAAATTCTGTATGAAACGGGAAGAGAAAGAAAATTTGGGGGAAAGGGTTATTACATAAGGGAAAATTAGGGTTAATGGCAATTTATTGGGAATTATTAATAAAAAAAACTGGAATAACTGGTACACGTAAGCTGGAAACCGGTGACTTACATGCTTTTAACCAAAATAACAAGTTTCTTACATACAATAGACAAATGTATAGTACACTACATAACATAGACAAAATGACATAGTTTCTTACATTTTCGTGCCATAATCCCTAACTATTATGTATGTATGTATGTATGTATGTATGTATGTATGTATGTATGTATGTATGTATGTATGTATGTATGTATGTATGTATGCGTCGTGTCTACGGGTCAAAGTTATCATTTCTCTCAATGTTAACGACACACATCCTGTCATGAGTAGGATATGAACGAGGTAAAATTTAGATACTTTGAGGTAGTTATCACCCATTTGCATGCTTATTTTATGGATATATCCGTAGGTGTTTATTTGGACTATAGGTCCTTTTAATTTTTGGAATTCCAATATGTATATGGGCGTCCCCATTTTTATACACATTTATTTTTATGCGTATATTTTTATGCACATGTATGCGTCTCTGTTTTTTGAAAAATAAAAAGCCTTTATTTATAAGTGAGGTTACATACCATATCCTCCAGGCTTTATAAAATAAAATAAAATTAAAATTAAAAAAAGAAAGACTAATTATCCTTGGGGCTTGCCTTTGGATGTATCACTATCCGTCCAATTGCCCATAGTAGGGTCCTTCGCTCCATGAGAGACAATGAGGGCCGTCTTGGCCTCCTTCAGATAACATTTTTTCCTTCGTCACCAAGGTCCCTACTCCTCCGCTTGAGTCGTATTTGATCATACCATGTGTTACGGACGGGATCATTTCAAATTTTTGGATTCCGGGTCTCCCTAGGATTGCTTGGAAGGGCGATGTTCCGCTTATCACCAAGAATGTGATCTTCTCCTTTCGCTTCCAGCGTCCTTCTCCTATTGTTGTTTGCACCGATAGTTTTCCCAGTGGTTTGTCTGTGATCCCGGAATACCCTTGTACCGAAGATCCTGTCCTTCTGAAGTTCATTCGTGACACGGGATGTGTAACATTTGCCAAATTTGACTAATTTGACCCGAATTAAATGTAAACGATTTATATGAATTAATGTGATTATTGAACGTATTGTTGGATTGGAATGAAACGTGGACTTTGATTATGCTTACGAAAACGTTTTGGTATTTAATTGGTTAACGTTTAGCTATTTGTCGGATTTAGCGGAGCGGGAGCCCACTCTTTGGACCCTTAGGCCGGCCCCCTCCCCCCTAATCACTCACCCTCCCTTAATCATTTCTTTTCTTTTCTTTCTACTCCTTCTTTCCTTTCTCTCTCAAAAGTCAACCTTTTAGATTGTAAATTCTGGAAAATCAAAGGTGTTTCAAGCTAGATTAACTCGGGATTTAGCATCATCTTAGTCATCTACATAGCATATCAAAGATTTAGAGTTCAAGGTCAAGAAATACTCCATTTTTAGTCAAATCCGAATTTGAAGGTTCTTGGAAGATTTGGTAAGTCAAATCCATCCTATATTCATATATTTATGTTTGTTTACATGTTTTTAATTATTACCAAGAAATCTCAGGTCTTAGATTGATTAAATTGGATTTAGGATGAAATTTGGGTTAAATAGGGTTTTGATTTGGATTGGTTGATTTTGAAGATTTGATGATGTTTTGGGATGAAATATGAGTTGGGTTATGTGTAATTATGTTTAATGGTGCTTAGTTATGCTTCAAAACAAGTTTTAAACTCTTGTAAATCGTTTTGGGGTGGTTTGGATCGAGTTTTGGTAGTTTTGGTTCGTGTTTCTGCACTTTGAACTGCTGGTGCAGGTGCAGAAAAGAGGCCCACTGCGGCGCAGTGAGCCTTGCTTCTCCTCACTGCGGCGCAGTGGTAATATTCTGACTCCTTGCACGTTTTTGGTCCACTGCGGCGCAGTGGAGTGGCACTGCTTCACTGCGGCGCAGTGCAGAAAAGAGGCCCACTGCGGCGCAGTGAGCCTTGCTTCTCCTCACTGCGGCGCAGTGGTAATATTCTGACTCCTTGCACGTTTTTGGTCCACTGCGGCGCAGTGGAGTGGCACTGCTTCACTGCGGCGCAGTGAAACTTGCTTCTCCTCACTGCGGCGCAGTGGATGCACTCTTCACTGCGGCGCAGTGAGCCTTGCTGCTTCACTGCGGCGCAGTGAAATAGTTCTGTAAAATTATGCGCGTCAGTTTTCAAACGTTAATAACTTTTGATCCGTAAGTCCAAATAAGTCATATGACCTATCGTTGGAATCGTGAGAGAGTCTAGTTTCTTGTAGTAACATTCATTTTGTATGAATCTTCCGCCATTTCTAAAATTGATGAGTCAAAGCGTTATGTGTCACACTCGGTAATGTTAAAGAAGTAATTGTGGGTTCGTGACCCGACTTAAACTTAAGGAACCAACTTATTTATGATTATAGAGTTGACATTGCAATATATGACATGCTTTGATAGGTTGTGGACGCGTAGAACCCGATACTCACTAATTATCTTATATTAATTCGACTTAAGCTTCTTTGCCGACCAAGGTGAGTTTCGTAAACCCTCCCTACTCAATTGAGATTCGGGCTGAAAAGTGTACATGTTTGTTTAATTGTTGATTTGATGATATGATTGCTTGTATGATTGAATTGTTGATGTGGACATGTTAGCGCATTATTTATTATATAAGTCGCACTGTTAGCGCATTATTTATTATATAAGTCGCACCGTTAGCGCATTATTTATTATATAAGTCGCACTGTTAGCGCATTATTTATTATATAAGTCGCACTGTTAGCGCATTATTTATTATATAAGTCGCACTGTTAGCGCATTATTTATTATATAAGTCGCACCGTTAGCGCATTATTTATTATATAAGTCGCACCGTTAGCGCATTATTTATTATATAAGTCGCACCGTTATATGTTAGCGCATTATTTATTATATAAGTCGCATCGTTAGCGCGTTATTCATTATGTAAGCCGTACCGTTAGCGCATTGTTAATTATTAACTATGTAAGCCGCACCGTTGTTAAATGTTATTGATTGTTATGGAACGTTGTTGATTGTTATATGGAAACGTTGTTGTTAATATTGACGGTTATCATCCCGATACGTTTATTCCTTGTTATATGTCCCTACGAACTCACCAACTTTATGTTGACGCTCTTTAGTACACTTTTCAGGTAATCAAGTTAATCAGAGACAGAATGGATGATTATATGCTTGCATTGCTAGATTGGACTTACCATGGACTGTTTGGATCCATGATCCTTATTTCCCTTTAATGGGTTATGCTTAGGATCAACTACTATCGTTTGAACATTTTCTTTTGAGTATGGATTGAGTGTGTATATTTGATGAATGTTGATTATTGTAACATATTTGAATGAGCTTGTGGATTGTTTCAATCCTATGAATGCATATAGTTTACTCTACATAATTCTCATGTCATGCTGTGCTTTTCTAAGTGATACCCCATGATTCCGCCATGTTGGGGTGTTACAGAATGGTATCAAAGCCGTGGTTGTAGAGAACTAGGAGGATTTACCTAGTCTATAGCCATCGCACCCACATTTCATATTAGTATGCATGATAGGGAACTTTGTGTGCAACGTGAACTGTATGATGCATAAAAACGTTTTAAACAGAGTTCGTAGGTTGCTTATGATATGATGACTTGATTGTTATGTGAGAATTGTTATGATGAACGTATATGATAGTGTCGGGATACACCGTTATTTGTGGAAATGTTGTGATAAACGTTGATGTGTTGAATTTTAGAAGCATTTATTATTTGTCCCCCTGAGCAAAATGAAACGATGATATTAATGGAGTATAACATTCGGTAACCAAAGAGGCGACTGATCAACAAATCGGAAGTTATCCTATGTCATACAAAGTTAATAATCTCATGGATTGCGCCTTGTGGATAGAGTATAGTAGCTACCCCGGTATATTCAATGAATTTTGATTAGGTGGAGGGTTAGCCGATGGTACACCTTGTATACATACCCGATCAACATTTAGAGAACATATTGGAACCGAGTTTTAATATCCATTCAATATATTAACGGTGTGGAGGGTTAGCCGATGGTACACCCTGTATACAAACACTTTTAATGTATCGAATGTTGAGATTAAAATTTGGACTATGCTTTACCCACCTTGTTACGACTTGACCCCTTTTATTTACATAATGATGAATGATTCGTGATTGTATGGTTGAATGTGGATTGTATGAACGATGATGCCTTAGCTCATTGCCATAGTAATTTCCCCGTAGAATTTTATATTCTTGTAACGATTTAGATGGAGTTGGATATGTAATGTTGTTATTAGATGACCAATTTCGATTGTTCGTGTGTCAATTGTGAGAATTAACTTGTAAATTCTAACTAGTATTATTACCCGCGCGTTGCGACGGGCGCCACAATATCATTTTTGTTCTTATATTATATCGTTTCATATCCTTTATGCATGATGTCTGAAACTTTACGTAAAAATTAGTTAATAAATGCTTACGTGTAAAAGTTGTTTTATAGAAACTTGAGAACCGAAAACTTTGGTGTAAAAAAAATGAAAGTTAAATTTTTGATGGGGTGTAAAAGTTAAAAGATAAAAACTTGAAAAGGGTGAAAAAAGAAAAACTCAAAAGATGAGGACAAAAGTAAAAAATTAGAAACTTTAGAGGGTAAAACGAAAATAAAAAATTTTTAGGGGTTAAAAGCTAACACAAAAATTTTAAGGGGTAAAAGTAAAAAATAGTAAAAGTAAGTAAGTGTTGTACTTTAAGCAAATGAACTTGTACAATGCATATTGCTTTTTAGTATGTTAATTTTTATAAATATATTAATTTATTAGCGGTTACAGGAAAAACTGCTTTTTAGGAGACGCGAGTATTTTGAACCCGAGCTTTGTGGCGGATCAGCAAAGTCACATATTCGTTTAAGGATTTGAAGTACGAACTTATAATAAACATGTTCCAATACATATACTCATTTAAACAAATGTTAAAAATAAATAAATTTCGGGGTGACACGAAAAACAAACAAACCAAATAAAAATTTTGAAGGGGTGAAACCGTAAATATGTGAAAGCTATGTGGTAGAAACATGGGGAAAAAAAGTTCGGTGGAAAAAATAAAAGTCTAAACTTTGGTGGGGGCAAAAATAAGAAGATAGAAAGTTTGGGGTTAAAAGTAAAAAGATGAAAAGCTTGGGGTTAAAAGTGATTTTTTTTACGATTCAATGAATAGTAAGTATGTGAGGAAAAGATGAGGACAAAAGTAAAAAATTAGAAACTTTAGAGGGTAAAACGAAAATAAAAATTTATTAGGGGTTAAAAGCTAACACAAAAATTTTAAGGGGTAAAAGTAAAAAATAGTAAAAGTAAGTAAGTGTTGTACTTTAAGCAAATGAACTTGTACAATGCATATTGCTTTTTAGTATGTTAATTTTTATAAATATATTAATTTATTAGCGGTTACAGGAAAAACTGCTTTTTAGGAGACGCGAGTATTTTGAACCCGAGCTTTGTGGCGGATCAGCAAAGTCACATATTCGTTTAAGGATTTGAAGTACGAACTTATAATAAACATGTTCCAATACATATACTCATTTAAACAAATGTTAAAAATAAATAAATTTCGGGGTGACACGAAAAACAAACAAACCAAATAAAAATTTTAAGGGGTGAAACCGTAAATATGTGAAAGCTATGTGGTAGAAACATGGGGAAAAAAAGTTCGGTGGAAAAAATAAAAGTCTAAACTTTGGTGGGGGCAAAAATAAGAAGATAGAAAGTTTGGGGTTAAAAGTAAAAAGATGAAAAGCTTGGGGTTAAAAGTGATTTTTTTTACGATTCAATGAATAGTAAGTATGTGAGGAAAAGATGAGGACAAAAGTAAAAAATTAGAAACTTTAGAGGGTAAAACGAAAATAAAAATTTATTAGGGGTTAAAAGCTAACACAAAAATTTTAAGGGGTAAAAGTAAAAAATAGTAAAAGTAAGTAAGTGTTGTACTTTAAGCAAATGAACTTGTACAATGCATATTGCTTTTTAGTATGTTAATTTTTATAAATATATAGGAGACGCGAGTATTTTGAACCCGAGCTTTGCGGCGGATCAGCAAAGTCACATATTCGTTTAAGGATTTGAAGTACGAACTTATAATAAACATGTTCCAATACATATACTCATTTAAACAAATGTTAAAAATAAATAAATTTCGGGGTGACACGAAAAACAAACAAACCAAATAAAAATTTTGAAGGGGTGAAACCGTAAATATGTGAAAGCTATGTGGTAGAAACATGATAAAAAAAAGTTCGGTGGAAAAAATAAAAGTCTAAACTTTGGTGGGGGCAAAAATAAGAAGATAGAAAGTATGGGGTTAAAAGTTAAAAGATGGAAAGGTTGTGGTTAAAAGTGAAAGATTTTGTTACTATTCAAGGAATAGTAATTATGTGAGGGGAGGAGAAGTTGGTTTTTAATATATATATAATACGTGTGTTCAGGAAAGATGGTTAGACCAAGGAGAGCTAACACTAACTATAGGCATCAAAATGAACAAGAGGAACCTGTTGAACAAGAGGTAACCGTTGGCCGTGGTGGCCGTGGTGGTCGTGGTGGCCGTGGTGGTCGTGGTGGTCGTGGTGGCCGTGGTGGTCGTGGTGGCCGAGGTGGTCGGGGCGATCCAAATCCCCCGATAATCGCCGAGGTTGTTGCACAAGCTTTGAATGACCTCATGCCGGATCTTATGGCCCGAATTCAAGCGGCCATGGGAAATAATAATGAACAAGAAGAACCGGAAAATGAAGCGGTTCCTGTACAAAATGAACAAGAAAATGAAAATGCAAACGGTGTATTTGTAGGAGAAGTTTTACATAGACCGGATTATGATGTTCGTCAACCGGGATGTACGTTTAGGGAATTCAAACAGTGTGGAGCCCCGGAATTTAGAGGAGAAGGCGGTGCTACGGGTTGTTTACAATGGCTAGAGAGCATTGAATCTATCATTGCTCGGAGTGGTTGTGCCTACCACCAAAGAATCACCTATGCCTCCGGTATGTTAAAAGGTGATTCACTTGAATGGTGGAACGAAGAAGTTGAGGAATTGGGAATTGATACGGCTAATAACATGTTATGGGGAGAATTCAAGAATATGATGACTACTAAGTATTGCCCGCCCCATTAATTGAGAAAGTTGCAAGTGGAATTTTCTAAGCTTGCCATGAAGGGAGGAGACTATGAGAGTTACACTCGCCGATTTGGCCAACTCTCTAGACTCATTCCCCACTATGTGAGACCCCAAGAGGTTAAGGTTGAGAAGTATGTGGCGGGATTGCCACATGAAGTGAGAGTGCTTGTCTCTCATCCCACCATGCCTTTGACTTACAAAGAGGCAACCGCCCGTACCGCTAGTATAACCTTGGAACTCATTAGAGGTGGTAAGTTGAACAAGAACGATAACAAGAATGACAATAAAAGGAAGGATGTTGCCGAGTCAAGCGGCACCAAGAAAGATGAGAGGCATGATAATAAACGCCACGGTCGAAGTGGGAGAGTTTTTGCAGCGGTAGTTCCGACGGCGGGTCCTCAAAGGGGTGGTTACGTTGGGGGTAGTCCTTTATGCCCTAGATGTAATCGCCATCATTGGCCTACCGTGAGGTGTGATGCTTGTTTTCATTGTAACCAACAGGGACACACCTCAAGATTTTGTCCAACCAACCCTCGGAATGGTCCTTTAAATGTTGCTCCCCTTAATGCTATGCGTCCCCCGATGGTCCCGGGTTCTTGTTACGAATGTGGTAGCCAAGACCACTACCGTAACCGGTGCCCAAATCTTATTGGCCAACAAGTTCAAGTGACCGTGCATCCTAACCAGTTGCAAATTGCCGGTCCAAATCAAAACCGTGGAAACCAAGGACAACAACAACAACTTCCTCAAGCTCCTCGCCAACATTTGGCCCCTCGTGGAAGAGCTTTTGCCGTGAATGCGGCCGAGGCTCATGTTGACCCGAATGTCGTGGCAGGTACCTTTCTTCTAAATGACCAATATGCCACCGTGTTATTTGATTCAGGGGCTGATTTTAGCCTCGTATCCCGTGATTTTATTCCGTTGATTGATGCTAGTATTAGCCCGTTGAAGTATTATGTGGAACTTGAAATGGTAAATGGTGGTTTGTCTAGAATTAGTAAAATTGCACGTGATTGTGTCCTAGAATTGAATGACCACTCTTTCTATATAGATTTGGTCCCCTTTGATATTGGTAGTTTTGATGTGATCGTTGGTATGGATTGGATGTCGTCCGTTAACGCCATAATTGAATGTAGTAGTAAAATAGTTAGAATACCGTTAGGAAGTGGTGAGGAATTGGTTGTCCAAGGTGAAAAGTCCGAGTCTTGGGAAAATAAAGTGTATAATGTTAACGTCATCAAGCTTGAGTTAAAGACCGTGCCCGTTGTTAATGAATTTGCGGATGTTTTCCCCGATGACCTACCGGGTTTGCCTCCATCTCGTGAACTCGATTTCCGCATTGAACTTATTCCAAACGCTTCTCCCGTGGCAAAAGCACCCTATCGCTTAGCCATGACCGAATTGCAAGAGTTGGCTACCCAACTCAAAGAACTTCAAGACAAGGGTTTCATTCGCCCTAGTCAATCGCCTTGGGGCGCTCCGGTTTTGTTTGTTAAGAAGAAAGATGGATCGTTTAGAATGTGTATTGATTATAGGGAATTGAACAAACTAACGGTCAAGAATCGTTATCCACTTCCTAGGATTGATGATTTATTCGACCAACTCCAAGGTGCTCGTTTCTTTTCAAAAATTGATTTGAGGTCGGGTTATCATCAATTGAGGGTTCATGAAGATGACATTCCTAAAACCGCATTCCGAACTCGTTATGGTCATTTTGAATTTACGGTGATGCCTTTTGGATTGACTAATGCACCGGCCGTGTTCATGGATTTGATGAACCGGGTGTGTCAACCCTACTTGGATAAATTCGTCATTGTTTTCATCGATGACATTCTCATCTATTCTAAGACTAAAGAAGATCACTTAGAACATTTGAAGTTAGTCTTAGAATTGCTCCGAGAACAAAAGCTTTATGCCAAGTTCTCGAAATGTGAATTCTGGCTCGAGGAGGTTCACTTTCTTGGTCACGTAGTGAGCAAGAATGGGATTCATGTGGACCCAAGTAAAATTGAAGCAGTGAAGAATTGGAGACGACCTGAAACACCAACCGAAATTCGCCAATTTCTTGGTTTGGCGGGTTACTATAGACGGTTTATTGAAGGCTTTTCAAAAATCGCCCAACCTTTGACCTTGTTGACTCAACGAGAAAGAAGGTTTGATTGGGGTGAAAAGCAAGAACAAGCATTCCAATTGTTGAAAGACAAATTGTGTGATGCACCCATTTTATGCTTACCCGATGGAGTAGAAGATTTTGTTGTGTATTGTGATGCATCCGGGCAAGGATTGGGTTGTGTCTTGATGCAACGAGATAAGGTGATAGCCTATGCCTCGAGACAATTGAAGATCCACGAGAAGAACTATCCAACCCATGACCTTGAATTGGGAGCGGTAGTATTTGCCTTGAAATGTTGGAGGCACTACTTATATGGCACCAAGAGTGTGATCTATACCGATCACAAAAGCCTTCAACACATTTTCACTCAAAATGACTTGAACATGAGGCAAAGAAGATGGCTTGAATTGTTGAGTGATTATGATTGTATTATCCGGTATCACCCGGGTAAAGCAAACGTGGTAGCCGATGCTTTGAGTCGAAAGGAACGTTTGAAGCCAAGACGAGTTAAAGCCATGAGCTTCACTGTGTTAAGGAGTGTTCGTGTCCATTATTGAAGCTCAAGGATTGGCAACTAGACCGGAAAACTTCACCGATGAAGCTTTACACGGTTTAGAAGAACAATTTGATAGAAAGAACGATAACGGCTTGTATTTTGTTGATCGATTATGGATCCCCATTCGTGGAGGATGGCGATTGAAATTGATGGATGAAGCGCATAAGTCGGCTTACTCGGTTCATCCGGGTTCCGACAAGATGTATTATAGTTTGAGAGATTTGTATTGGTGGCCGGGAATGAAGACGGATATTGCTAGATATGTTAGCCAATGCCTCACTTGTTTACAAGTGAAAGCCGATCACAAGAAACCACCGGGCTTACTAGTCCAACCGGCAACACCGGTGTGGAAATGGGAACAAATTGCTATGGACTTCATCACGAAGTTACCAAGGACGAGTAGTGGTCGGGACACCATTTGGGTGATAATTGACCGGTTGACTAAGTCGGCTCACTTCTTAGCCATCCGGGAAGACGATAAATTTGACACCATGGCACGTTTGTACATCAAAGAGGTGATATCCAAGCATGGAGTGCCGATTTCCGTGATATCGGATCGGGATGCCCGATTTACTTCAAAATTTTGGAAGGCGTTCTAGAGATCTATGGGTACTCGTCTCGGTTTGAGTACGGCGTTCCACCCGCAAACTGATGGTCAAAGTGAAAGAACGATTCAAACGTTAGAAGATATGTTGAGAGCTTGCGCCATCGATTTTGGTGGTAATTGGGATGTACATCTTCCTTTGGTTGAGTTCTCCTATAATAATAGCTATCATGCTACCATTGGCATGGCCCCGTTTAGGGCATTATATGGGAGAGATTGTAGGTCACCGGTAGCTTGGGCGGAAGTGGGTGAAAACCAACTTGTTGGGCCTGAAATTGTTATTGAAACTACCAAGGTGATCTCGCAAATCAAAGAAAAGTTGAGAGTATCCCGTGAAAGATAATTGAAGTATGCAAATGTTAGACGAAGACCTCTCGAATTTGAAGTCGGTGATTATGTGTTATTGAAAGTGTCCCCGTGGAAAGGTGTGGTTCGTTTTGTGAAACGTGGCAAGTTGGGCCCGAGATATATTGGCCCATTCAAAATCCATGAACGTATTGGCCCGGTAGCATATCGATTAGAACTTCCTCAAACCTTGAGTGGAGTTCATGATGTCTTTCATGTTTGTAATCTTGGGAAGTGTTTGGCCGATCCAACACTTCATGTGCCTCTTGAGGAAATTCGTGTTGATAAAACGTTGAAATTTGTTGAAGAGCCCATAGAAATCCTAGACCGGGAGACTAGGAGGCTCAAGAACACTCGATATACACTTGTTAAAGTGAGATGGCAAGCTAGACGTGGACCCGAGTCTGCTTCACTGCGGCGCAGTGAAATAGTTCTATGAAATTATGCGCGTCAGTTTTCAAACGTTAATAACTTTTGATCCGTAAGTCCAAATAAGTCATATGACCTATCGTTGGAATCGTGAGAGAGTCTAGTTTCTTGTAGTAACATTCATTTTGTATGAATCTTCCGCCATTTCTAAAATTGATGAGTCAAAGCGTTATGTGTCACACTCGGTAATGTTAAAGAAGTAATTGTGGGTTCGTGACCCGACTTAAACTTAAGGAACCAACTTATTTATGATTATAGAGTTGACATTGCAATATATGACATGCTTTCATAGGTTGTGGACGCGTGGAACCCGATACTCGCTAATTATCTTATATTAATTCGACTTAAGCTTCTTTGCCGACCAAGGTGAGTTTCGTAAACCCTCCCTACTCAATTGAGATTCGGGCTGAAAAGTGTACATGTTTGTTTAATTTTTGGAAGGCGTTCTAGAGATCTATGGGTACTCGTCTCGGTTGAGTACGGCGTTCCACCCGCAAACTGATGGTCAAAGTGAAAGAACGATTCAAACGTTAGAAGATATGTTGAGAGCTTGCGCCATCGATTTTGGTGGTAATTGGGATGTACATCTTCCTTTGGTTGAGTTCTCCTATAATAATAGCTATCATGCTACCATTGGCATGGCCCCGTTTAGGGCATTATATGGGAGAGATTGTAGGTCACCGGTAGCTTGGGCGGAAGTGGGTGAAAACCAACTTGTTGGGCCTGAAATTGTTATTGAAACTACCAAGGTGATCTCGCAAATCAAAGAAAAGTTGAGAGTATCCCGTGAAAGATAATTGAAGTATGCAAATGTTAGACGAAGACCTCTCGAATTTGAAGTCGGTGATTATGTGTTATTGAAAGTGTCCCCGTGGAAAGGTGTGGTTCGTTTTGTGAAACGTGGCAAGTTGGGCCCGAGATATATTGGCCCATTCAAAATCCATGAACGTATTGGCCCGGTAGCATATCGATTAGAACTTCCTCAAACCTTGAGTGGAGTTCATGATGTCTTTCATGTTTGTAATCTTGGGAAGTGTTTGGCCGATCCAACACTTCATGTGCCTCTTGAGGAAATTCGTGTTGATAAAACGTTGAAATTTGTTGAAGAGCCCATAGAAATCCTAGACCGGGAGACTAGGAGGCTCAAGAACACTCGATATACACTTGTTAAAGTGAGATGACAAGCTAGACGTGGACCCGAGTTTACATGGGAACGTGAAGACTCTATGAAGGCTAAGTATCCTCATTTGTTTAACGAGTCTAGTTAGAATTGAATTTCGGGACGAAATTCCTTTAACGGGGGAATAATGTAACATTTGCCAAATTTGACTAATTTGACCCGAATTAAATGTAAACGATTTATATGAATTAATGTGATTATTGAACGTATTGTTGGATTGGAATGAAACGTGGACTTTGATTATGCTTACGAAAACGTTTTGGTATTTAATTGGTTAACGTTTAGCTATTTGTCGGATTTAGCGGAGCGGGAGCCCACTCTTTGGACCCTTAGGCCGGCCCCCTCCCCCCTAATCACTCACCCTCCCTTAATCATTTCTTTTCTTTCTTTCTACTCCTTCTTTCCTTTCTCTCTCAAAAGTCAACCTTTTAGATTGTAAATTCTGGAAAATCAAAGGTGTTTCAAGCTAGATTAACTCGGGATTTAGCATCATCTTAGTCATCTACATAGCATATCAAAGATTTAGAGTTCAAGGTCAAGAAATACTCCATTTTTAGTCAAATCCGAATTTGAAGGTTCTTGGAAGATTTGGTAAGTCAAATCCATCCTATATTCATCTATTTATGTTTGTTTACATGTTTTTAATCATTACCAAGAAATCTCAGGTCTTAGATTGATTAAATCGGATTTAGGATGAAATTTGGGTTAAATAGGGTTTTGATTTGGATTGGTTGATTTTGAAGATTTGATGATGTTTTGGGATGAAATATGAGTTGGGTTATGTGTAATTATGTTTAATGGTGCTTAGTTATGCTTCAAAACAAGTTTTAAACTCTTGTAAATCGTTTTGGGGTGGTTTGGATCGAGTTTTGGTTCGTGTTTCTGCACTTTGAACTGCTGGTGCAGGTGCAGAAAAGAGGCCCACTGCGGCGCAGTGAGCCTTGCTTCTCCTCACTGCGGCGCAGTGGTAATATTCTGACTCCTTGCACGTTTTTGGTCCACTGCGGCGCAGTGGACAGTGGCACTGCTTCACTGCGGCGCAGTGAAATAGTTCTATGAAATTATGCGCGTCAGTTTTCAAACGTTAATAACTTTTGATCCGTAAGTCCAAATAAGTCATATGACCTATCGTTGGAATCGTGAGAGAGTCTAGTTTCTTGTAGTAACATTCATTTTGTATGAATCTTCCGCCATTTCTAAAAATGATGAGTCAAAGCGTTATGTGTCACACTCGGTAATGTTAAAGAAGTAATTGTGGGTTCGTGACCCGACTTAAACTTAAGGAACCAACTTATTTATGATTATAGAGTTGACATTGCAATATATGACATGCTTTCATAGGTTGTGGACGCGTGGAACCCGATACTCGCTAATTATCTTATATTAATTCGACTTAAGCTTCTTTGCCGACCAAGGTGAGTTTCGTAAACCCTCCCTACTCAATTGAGATTCGGGCTGAAAAGTGTACATGTTTGTTTAATTGTTGATTTGATGATATGATTGCTTGTATGATTGAATTGTTGATGTGGACATGTTAGCGCATTATTTATTATATAAGTCGCACTGTTAGCGCATTATTTATTATATAAGTCGCACCGTTATATGTTAGCGCATTATTTATTATATAAGTCGCATCGTTAGCGCGTTATTCATTATGTAAGCCGTACCGTTAGCGCATTGTTAATTATTAACTATGTAAGCCGCACCGTTGTTAAATGTTATTGATTGTTATGGAACGTTGTTGATTGTTATATGGAAACGTTGTTGTTAATGTTGGCGGTTATCATCCTGATACGTTTATTCCTTGTTATATGTCCCTACGAACTCACCAACTTTATGTTGACGCTCTTTAGTACACTTTTCAGGTAATCAAGTTAATCAGAGACAGAATGGATGATTATATGCTTGCATTGCTAGATTGGACTTACCATGGACTGTTTGGATCCATGATCCTTATTTCCCTTTAATGGGTTATGCTTAGGATCAACTACTATCGTTTGAACATTTTCTTTTGAGTATGGATTGAGTGTGTATATTTGATGAATGTTGATTATTGTAACATATTTGAATGAGCTTGTGGATTGTTTCAATCCTATGAATGCATATAGTTTACTCTACATAATTCCCATGTCATGCTGTGCTTTTCTAAGTGATACCCCATGATTCCGCCATGTTGGGGTGTTACAAGATGTAACTTCCAGAATGCTTTCTCGTATAGGATATTGCATTCACTTCCTGTATCCACAATAATGCCTTTTACCTTAGATATTTCTAAAAGTGCAGAAATTATCAAGGGGTTTCTGAAGACTTTGCCATTATAGGTCGAAGGGAACGTGATGCTCCTCATATCTCCCCTGTAGGTCTTTGGTAGCGAATGTTCTGCCCCAGGTTTGCTTTTTATTATTGTATAAATAGTTTTCTCAGGACCTTTTTTCTTTTCATTCTCATCGTCTTCTTTCTTCGCGCCCTGCTGTCTTACACTCTTCACTAAGTGCGAGAGCTTTCCTTCATTGATCGCTTCTCCTATAGCTTTCCGGAGTTGCCATCACGCGTTTGTGTCGTGGCCATGGTCTCTGTGGAACTCGCATTATTTTTCCGGATCCTTCCTATTTTTACCACTTAATCTTGGCGGGGTGGGGAAACTTTTGCAACACTTTCGGTGAGCAATATCTCTTTTGGAGTTTTATGCAATTCTGGGAGATTGACCCTAAGGTATCCTTTGTCATCCTTGTGATATGGGCTATACCTTGGTTTTTCTCTTTCACGGTTCCATTTTCCTTTTCTGTTTGTCGGAGTTTCCTTTTCTTGTGTTGGGCTGATATCTCCCTTCGAGGCGGTGTCCCTAGCATCTAGATACGTGTGAGCTCTTTTCAGCACCGCTTCGTATGTTTTCGGGAGGTCCCTATATAGGAACTCAATTAGTCCTCTGCTCCGGAGACCATGCAACAATCCGGATATCCTTTGTGACTCAGGGAGATCTACGATTTCCTCCGTTTTAGTGGTGAATCGATCCATGAATGCTCTGCAACCTTCAGTTTCTTTTTGTTTTATGCCATGGGCAGCCACATGGATTTTCTTGTGTTTCTTTTGTTGACTGAAACGGGCCCTGAATTTCTCTTTAAGGTCATCAAAACTAACGATGGATCCTTTCGTGACGTTCTTCAGCCATTCTCTAGCATCCCCTTCGAGTGCATACCTGAACATCCTGCATGCAATTGGTACGTTCCAAACTTTCATTTCTGCTGCCCCTTCGAATGCTTCTAGGAAATCATCCGGGTCGCTTTTTCCTTTGTATGTTCCTAGATGGGAAGGATATTTCAAATCTTTCGGAAGGGGATAGTTTTGTATCCAGGCGACAAATGGTGAGTTTTCGACGCTTCCTCCAACCATCTGTAATTCCAGCGCGTTTTGATATACTGGAGCCCCCCAGCCCTGTGGGCCATAAGGTCCTGCGACGGGGGCTGGTACAGTGTACTGTTGTGCTCCGATACCTTGTTGGACCCCCTGGGTCAGCACGGTGTACTGTGGTGCATAATACTGATGAGGATGCGCCTGCCCTGTCGTTTGACTGCCATACATTCCTCCTGAAGGGTGAGTACCATATTGCTGTGAGGGGTATTGCTGCCCTCCGGATCCGCTCATATTTCCATAGCCTTGGTTTGGGAATATCTGATAGCTCTGCCCCATAGGCCCTTGAGGCATCTGGCCTACAGGTTCATAAAAGGTTTGGCCCGAGTATCCTTGGATCGTCTGACCCGAAGGCCCTTGAGATGTTTGGGCTGAAGGTCCTTGGAAAGTTTGACCTAAGGGTCCTTGAGGGGTTTGGCCCAAAGGTCCTTGAAAAGTCTGGCCCGAAGGTCCTTGGGAAGTCTGGCCCGAAGGTCCTTGGGAAGTTTGGCCCAAAGGTCCTTGGGGAGTTAGACCCGAAGGTCCTTGGTGACCTCCGGACGGAATATTGTTCGTTGTGCTAGGCCCTCCCGGAACAGATCCTGACCGAGGTGCATTGGGGTTCTGGTCCCTAAGTGTAATATCCCGTAAAATAAAAACATTATAAAAATGATATTATATAAAACATAAGTCTTAAGAGGTAATCATTAACGATTGAAAAAAAATGCATTTTGTAATAAGTTTAATATACGTAATTTATCCAAATAATAAAATTGGCTAAGAGTAATTTATACAACAATTATTGGCTTATCTGTGAATATGTGAAGGAAGTTATATACTTATACTTAGTTATTAAACTTGATCAATCGAACTCTTAATACTCTAAACCAAAAGTATAATAATAATAATACTCTTACATCAATTATGATATAACAATGTTGGTAATTGTAGTAAGTTAAAGAGTTAGTATACATTTTGCTTTGTAACGTCGGTTTTGAGGAAGATGTAAGGAAATAGGTGTAATTATGGGTCTTAAAATGATCAATAAATAACAATCAACCACATTGTGGTGATACATACGGTCAAGAAGAAAAATATATACATATATATAAACTAGAAAGAAGAAAAAGTAAAATATAAACAATCCTTTCTATTAACATCAAAACCTCTCACCATTTGCTATTCATTATTAATAATATTAAACAAATGATTCATTTCACAATTGGGGAATTTTCACGTGAGATTGGAAACAAGAATTGGGATTTTGCTTATGAGATGTCGAGAGTTTTGGCATGAGGTATGTATATTATTTGTATTTTGTTAATCTAAAAACTGACATAGATATAAAAGCAAGACTATTATCACATGTAAATATTTTAACCATAATTTAAAATGGGAATATTGAACCGATAGCTTAAGATATGCTTTTATAAAATGGGTTTGATCATTATATAATCTAACAAGACATTCGTGAATGTTAAAACAATTAATATAAGTGCTTTGCATTTACATCATTCATGATTTAATTTGTCGATCTAAATATCTTTAAGATTATTATTATCATATCTAAATTTGGTTTTACATTTCATATATTGGGTGGCCAAATGTTTAACAGAATGGTGGGGTTTTTAAAATCACGCTAATAACTCGAAGAGTACAAATGAGCAAAAACATGGAAATATATAATTAATTAACAAAATTATTTTATGTTTGTTCTAAGATATTTTACAAGAGTCAGGTTTTATTTTGGTGATAGAAATTGATTGTGGATAGACATGTTGTAAAACAAATCATCTCTCATTAAGTTATTATGTAATAATATATATGCTAAGAAATTTATCAAGTTGTCATAGGCGATCATGTGATAGCTAATAACTAATATTTGGTTGATTTCAAGCTTATTGTAAAACTAATTAACATGCTAGAACGTAATATTATAACATAACTATGGCTTTTTGAATTCGGTTATATCCAGGTGGTGAATTAAAACTATTAATTTTTATAAGGTTGTCCATAACAATAACTTAAGATTAGTGTGTTAATTAATAATATTTACAATGGAACCATAAATTAAAGGATATTACATACTCCCTATATAAGTGTCTTTTGTGCTTATATTTTGGTATTTGTTAGATTTGGATAGGTGATCGCGTTTCGTTGGTGGATCTTGCCTTTTTGAAATTTTTGTGAGCGGCGATAAGGTACGGATATTCTAGAGGTTATTAGGATCTTTTCGATACTATTCTTTCCTTCAAAACTTTATTTGTTATATATATATATAATAGTACGGATATTTTAGGTGTTATTAAGATTCCTTCCGGTAAACTCTTTCTTCTCAAAACTTCTTTTGATTTGTATGTAAAGTTTTATGGATATAGTATATTATTTGAAATATTATCTGCTTGTTAGACTTTGTATAATATTGTGATTTTCCCATTTTGATGTACTAACGATGTTGCCTTCATGATTGTGAAATGGGAAATCATAATATTTTATTATCTATAGTTGTGTCAAAACCATCTCTTAAAACCCGATTCGAAAGTTGTCCCGAAAAAAAATGGGTTTGGTGTGTTACATTTGATGCGATGATTTGTACACTAATATGTCCCTTGAATATTCGTTGGCCGAAAGATAATACAGTCGCCTACTATGAATCATATTAATTGGCCCCGAAAGATTAATACAGTCGCATTTTGTGATTCATGATATGTCCCTCGAATATTCGTTGGCCCGAAAGATTAATACAGTCGCATTTTGTGATTCATGATATGTCCCTCGAATATTCGTTGGCCCGAAAGATAATATAGTCGCATATTATGATTCATGATGGTTCCTTTAATTATTTGTGAGAATTGGGTGGACGGAGATGTGCTTTTAAGTTATATTTAAAATGTTTTAATTAGTCTTAAAATTTAATTCTGTCTCTTCAAAACATATTTGATATATTTAAGTATATAAGTCGGTCAAAACGGTTTCTTAAGATGTGCATATAAGAGTAACCTATCCATGGAGGTCCCATGGGCGCGTTATTGTGACACCGATGACGTGGCACCGGCCGTAGCGGTGTATTTGATTTGATCTATGGCGTCTCCTTTTTGATTACCCGGTAGTGGTATGCGCACTTTGATATTTTGATAGGAGGCGTATGGATCGGTCCTAGGCATTTTGTAGTTTGATGGTTGGCGTTTTCGTAGTGTCATACGAAGCGTTCGACCCTTTGATAGGAAATTTTGTTTGACTCTTATGTGCATTATTTTATGAGACTTGGTTTTATATTATATTTGGTCTATTGGTTATAAGGCGTTTGTGAAACCATATGTATGTGTACTTTGATTTGAAATAAGTTTGTTAAGGTAATAAGTTTGTCTTTGAATTACGTCTCTGCTTTTGATATTATATTTCTGCTTTTGTCATATCCGTCACTGGGCTTTTTGCTCAGCCGTATTCCTTTTTCTTTCTTATACGGCAGGTGATCAAGCGGGCTTTGGGAACGAGAGAAGAGTGTAGATAGAAGTGGACTTAGCACCCCTTGCTTTAGAGTTGTATTTCAAGCTTTAGAAGTATTTATTTTGGTTTGTCAGGTTGACTTTAGTTTGATTTTGAATAAGATTAACGCCCTTTTGTCCTTTTAGTTCTTTGATATCATTTTGTATTGTTTTGAAAATTAGGGGCGTTACACTAAGTCCTCCTGATCCTGGAGGAACATTAATCTGAGTGTTGACCATCGAGGCTCCGGTTTCCTCCGGTTGTGTCCGGTGCGGAGGTGTTCGGGCTCCGAGGCCTTCACTTCTTTGTCCGGATCCGTGATCGATTCTGACTCGAGGTATCGGGACCCGAGGGTATCGTCGAAGTCCTCTAGGAAGGGTGTCAGCATCATAGTCGTCCTCTGTTTCATCGCCAAAGTTCAACGTCCTGGTGATATCGTCAAGTGCCCCAATGCTCCTAAGATATATGATAGTATGATTGATGTGGCTATAATTTCGAATAATATAGTCTGGGTCAAATAACTGCGGGGCCCCAGATGGAGACCCTCGCGTGAACCCTCCTTGTCTCCCCGGTGTTTGTCCTGGGCGCTCACTTTTCCACCAGCTCGACGATTAGTCTGATGGTCGCCATTGATTGGTGTTTCAGTCGTCGGCCCAGATCTGGGTGGGGAATTCCCATTGGGCTCGTTCCCGGTTGTTTGTTGGGAACTTTGCCCAAATCCTGGCGGAACATCGGCCATTTCTTTTTCTTGATTCGATACAAAAAACAGGGTCGAAAATGGTTATGGGATCTGAGTGTAGGGTCCCACGGATGGCGCCAAATGTTTGTGCACCGAACCGAGGTTAAAATAATGGGAGATGGTGGATGTTTTTGGTTGTTTATTGGCGATTCCCCGAAGGTAGAGTGAATCTCTTTACGCCAATTGAGTTACTTTACACGGTCTGAGTGCGACCATGAAGGTTTTATTGAATGCCTTTAGTAGGTCTTACGATCCTCCTTTTATAGGAGGATTTAGCTTAGAAAATAAGCATTTGACTTAGGGTTTCCTAAGTTTTAGGAGGTCAAAGTCCAGAAGGATTGTTTCCTTCTTTAAAGGACTAAGAGATATGATTAAATCCCGAAATTATAGGGGGATAATTCTTATCTTGTTATTTTATAGCGAGAGCCTTCGTTACGAACATCCTTCGTGTCGTAACGTGTTACTGTTTCTTCGTGCGGCAGGTCCTGCTGGGATGGTATGTCATCACTCATCATGTATGGTAAGTTAGCTTATGTAGACTAAATGCCAAATGAAGTCTGCATAGCATGCCGATATTTTTGAAGTATTTTTTACAAGTGTTAAAATTATATATAAAAGTGTTATAATCTTATTCCAAAGATACTTATTGTATGATTAGGTGTTTATGCAGGTTAATAAGCTTGTATAGGACTGCATGTGTACAAGATGTTGAAGTCAGGGACTAAAGCTGGATAAATTACAAACTGAAGAGTTGAGGGACCAGAAGTGTCATTCTGCTATTTTTACTCTGTATATATTGTTGCTATGAACCCTAATGGTTCATAACACAATACAAAATTATTTTTCCTGCTTCATATAAAAAAATCGTATTCTTATTCTTTGATTAAAATCATTGTAATAGAACACTCAATAATTTAGTTGAGTGGATTAGTGCTGAATAGCAGTATTAATCATTTGTGTTTGAGAGTTTTAAGTTGATTCAATTGAGATTGATTTGATAGAGAGTGATTAATTGAGATTAATCATTGTTAGATTCTGTTTTTGCTCATGGTATCAGAGCGGCGTATGATCTTTCGATCACCGTTCTAATTTATTCGTTCTTGTCGATCGAAGAAAACCCTAATTGTTTAGAAAATTAGGGTTATGGTTTCTGTGTGGATTTTTTGGGCGATTTGTGCTTATATCTTCATTCTCTGGAGATATATTGTTTAGATCTGGTGATATTTCATTGTGGATCAAAAACCCTAAATCAATTTTAATAAAAAAATTTTAATAATAATATTGGGGTTTCTCTTCAGATCTTCTTTTTCAATCGACTAAGTGAATCGATTGATATCTGTTTCAGATCTTCTTTTCTGCTTGTTCAATCGACTAAGTGAATCGATTGGAAAGTAGATCTCGTCTTCCGCTGATTTTTCTCCGATAGCACTGTTTGCATTCTTCTTCCTCTCTTCTTATTACTTTATATTTGTTGTTTCGTTTTCCAAAATTTTTTTCTTATCTCTCATAAAAACATTCGTGTTAAACTTGACCTATCTCCGTGAGAGGTGTGGAATCCTGTCCCTGACACGTTTGTGAGGGAAAGATATTTTCCAAAAATATATATATATATTTTTTCTGGTTGATTTTTTCTTTTGTTTTCTTGTGGTTAATTGAGATTAATTACTTGAGATTGCTGGTTGTTATTTGCTAGTTGTTAATTGAGATTACTTGCTACTTGTTTTTTTTTGTGTTTAACTAATTGAACATATTGTTAACATGGATGATGATAACTTGAATGGTTATGGTGAATATGGTTATGTGTCTAATACTGAGTCTGATGATAATGTTACTAGGATTAGTCAACTGGATTTGGGAAGTCCTTTACATTTGCATCCTAATGATTCCAAGTACTTTGTCTATTGTGTCAATAAAACTTAAAGGAACTGAAAATTATCAAATCTGGAGTTGTGCTATGTTACTTGCTTTAGAGGCTAAAAACAAAGTAGGTTTTATTGACGGTTCTTGTAAAAGATCTAATGTGGATGAAGCTCTTGGTAGACAGTGGGATAGATGTAATGCAGTTGCGATTTCTTGGATTTTGAATTCTATTTCTGAAGAATTGTATCTTGGACAAAATTTTTCTAGAAAAGCATCTCTTATTTGGAAGGAATTAAAAGAAACATATGATAAAGTGGATGGTTCTGTGATTTTTAACTTGCATCATAAAATTAATTCTCTATGTCAGAATGGTATGCCTTTGTCTGATTATTATCATAAATTAAATGCTTTGTGGAAACAATTTGATGCTTTAGTTCAGTTACCTAGGTGTACTTGTCATGCTGCTCAAGAATTTTCTAAGCATACTCAGTTGTTGAAACTAATGCAATTTCTAATGGGGCTTGATGATATGTATATGACTGTTAGAAGTAATATTTTAACTAAAGAACCTCTGCCTGATTTAAAAGTTGCTTACTCTATTCTATCTAGGGATGAGTCACATAGAGGAATTACTACTTCTAATAAATCTCAAAGTTCTGCTTTTGTGTCTAAAGTAAATAATAATGGTAATGTTTCTAATTTTAGACCGCCTAGAAGCAGTTTTAATCAGTATACATCTAAAGGTCCTTCTGTGGTTTGTGAGCATTGTGGTTTTAATGGTCATACAATTGAAAAATGTTTCAAGTTGATTGGGTATCCTTCAGATTTTGGTAAAAAGAAAAATGCAGGATTTCAGAATAAAGGAAAAAAAGTCTCTAGCAACAATATAAATGCTTCAAATCCTTCTTCTTCTTCCACTTCTTCTGTTCCTTTTTCTGAAGAACAGATGGCTAGAATCATGAATCTTATTAAAGATACTGGAGATACAAGTCAAAATGTGAATGCCAATATGGCAGGTGTGTTGTTTAATCATAGTAAAAATTTTCATAAAATTTTTCATAATTTTTTTTGTTCTACTAGTAACTTAAATGCTCAGTCTATTAGAAAAGATTGGATTAATGATTCTGGTGCAAATCATCATATTACTTTCACTGATAAAAATCTTGTTGATGTCATTGATGTTTCAAGTTTAAAGATAAAAGTTGGTCACCCAAATGGTACTTATGCTTTCATTCAAAAAATTGGGAATTTGCAATTGACTAATTATCTTACTCTGTATGATGTTCTTGTTGTTCCTCAGTATTGTGTGAGTTTATTGTATGTGCACAAAATTGCTAGAGATAGTAAAGTTCTTGTTGCTTTTGATGAAAATTTATGTTATTTCATGAAGCAGGGTTTGAGAGATATGACAGTCCTGGGGACTGGTAAACAAAGTGGTGGTCTGTATTATGTGATTGAAAGTTTTAAAGGTATATCTAGAAATATGACTTGCAATGTGTCTAAATTTGTGTGGCATAATAGATTAGGTCATCCTTCTATACCTGTTTTAAAACAGTTACAGTCTACTTTGCAATTTAAAAATGATGAAGATCATGTATGTGAAATTTGTTTTAAAGCTAAACAAACTAGAGATAGTTTTCCTTTGAGTGATCATAAGTCTTTTTTCTTAGGTCAGTTAATTCACTTGGATGTTTGGGGTCCATATAAGATTACTAGCAGAGATGGTTACAAATATTTTTTAACCATTGTTGATGATTATTCAAGAGCTGTTTGGGTTTATCTTTCAAAATCTAAAGATGAGGTGTTGGAAAATGTTGTAGTTTTCTACAATCTACTTAAAAACCAATTTGATAAAACTATTAAAACTTTGAGAAGTGATAATGGTTCTGAGTTTGTCAATAAAAAATTTTTGGAATTTGTTGAAAAACATGGTATTATTCACCAGACTACTATACCATATACACCTCAACAAAATGGTATTGTGGAAAGAAAACATAGACATATTCTTAATGTGGCTAGATCTTTGTTGTTTCAGTCTGGTATTTCTTTGAATCTGTGGTCTGAATGTATTCTTACTGCTACCTATTTGATTAACAGATTGCCATCTTCTGTGCTATTAGGAAAGTCTCCTTATGAACTTGTTTTTGGACAACTTCCTAATCTCTCTCATTTAAGAACATTTGGTTGTTTGTGTTTCTCTAAAATTTTAAATAATACTAATAAATTTTCAAGCAGATCAATCAAATGCATTCTTTTAGGATATTCAAATTCAAAGAAAGGTTATAAACTTTTATCTCTTGATGATAAAACTATTTTTTATAGCAGAGATGTTCAGTTTGTAGAAGATGTTTTTCCTCTTAAAACTAGTTCTAGTAATCAAAAACCAAATGATATTTCAAATTCTGGTAATACTTTAGTGGTAGAGAACCAATAGGATGTAAATGGATTTATAAGATAAAATATAAATCAAATGGTGAGATTGAAAGATACAAGGCTAGATTAGTTGCTAAAGGTTATAGTCAGAGAGAAGGTGTTGATTTTGATGAAACTTTCTCACCTGTTGTAAAGATTGTTACTGTTAGATGTCTCATTACTCTTTCTGTTCAAAAGGGTTGGAATTTGTATCAACTAGATGTTAACAATGCTTTTCTTTATGGTGACTTAGATGAAACTGTTTACATGAAATTACCTGAAGGCTTCTTTGATAAGAATGATAAAAGAGTATGTAAACTGAAAAAATCATTATATGGTTTAAAACAAGCACCTAGACAATGGAATGCTAAGTTAACCAATGCTCTTATTGCTAATGGCTTTGTTCAAAGTAAAAGTGATTATTCTTTATTTACCAAAAGAAATAAAGATGTGTTTATAGCTCTTCTTGTTTATGTGGATGACATTATTGTTACTGGAAATGATGAATTGGCTATAAATGATTTCAAATCTTATTTAAAGTCTCAATTTATGATTAAGGATTTAGGTAAATTAAAGTACTTCTTGGGGATTGAAGTAGTTGATAATGAACATGGCCTTTGTCTTAATCAAAGAAAGTATTGAACTTGGTCTTCTTGCTAGTTTTGGTTTACTAGCTGGAAAACCAGTTGGTGTTCCTCTTGATCCTAATGTGCATTTGTCCAGTATTGAATCTGATGAAGATCCTGTTTTGAGTAATATTACAGAATATCAACAACTTATTGGGAAACTTATTTACTTAACTCATACTAGACCTGATATTGCATATACAGTACATTGTCTTAGTCAGTTTATGCATAAACCTCTTGCTTCTCATTTGAAAGTAGCAATGAGAGTATTGAGATACTTGAAGGCTGCTCCAGGTAAAGGTATCAATATCAGTAAGTCTTCTTCTATATCTCTTCAAGCCTTTGTTGATTCAGATTGGGCAAAGTGCATTTCTAGTAGAAGAAGTGTTACTGGATATTGTGTGTTTTGTGATAATTTGGTTTCTTGGAAAAGTAAGAAGCAAAGTACCATTTCTAAGTCTAGTACAGAAGGTGAATATAGAGCAATGGCTTCAGTTACATGTGAAGTTATTTGGATTCTAAAAATTTTGAAAGACTTAAATATGGATAATGTTCTTCCTGTCAAAGTTTTCTGTGATAATAAATCAGCAATTAAAGTTGCTACTAACCCTGTTTTCCATGAAAGAACCAAGCATCTTGAGATTGATCTTCATTTTGTTAGAGAAAAGATTTTGGCTGGTGTTATTAAAGTTGAGAAAATTGATTCTGCAGAAAATGTTGCAGATATCTTAACTAAGGGGTTGGACATTAAGTCTCATAATCTTTTATGTAAAAAACTCACTCTTGTTAATATCTTTGAGAATAAGATTAAGGGGGAATGTTAAAATTATATATAAAAGTGTTATAATATTATTCCAAAGATACTTATTGTATGATTAGGTGTTTATGCAGGTTAATAAGCTTGTACAGGACTGCATGTGTACAAGATGTTGAAGTCAGGGACTAAAGCTGGATAAATTACAAACTGAAGAGTTGAGGGACCAGAAGTGTCATTCTGCTATTTTTACTCTGTATATATTGTTGCTATGAACCCTAATGGTTCATAACACAATACAAAATTATTTTTCCTGCTTCATATAAAAAAATCGTATTCTTATTCTTTGATTAAAATCATTGTAATAGAACACTCAATAATTTAGTTGAGTGGATTAGTGCTGAATAGCAGTATTAATCATTTGTGTTTGAGAGTTTTGAGTTGATTCAATTGAGATTGATTTGATAGAGTGTGATTAATCATTGTTAGATTCTGTTTTTGTTCAACAAGTCATGGGTTCGATCTTTAGAAATAACATGTCTGTAGGGTCATTTTTTGGATATGTCAGTACAAACACGGTTAAGACAATGTTGTATACTCTGAATGACATTCACCATAATTGAAAGGTATACGTCTTTCCGAAAAACAAAAAGTTTATGTAGACTAATAAAATTAGAGACTACATATATAGGTTCCGATCCATCTTGTAAATCAAGGAGCTAGCATCAGAAATTAAATGATATCGCGTCGTTGTAATTTGTAACAAGATTTAACAATATTCCAATGTATTTCATAGAAAGAAGCTAGGTTACATTATTTTTCTTAGCAGCTAGCTAACTAGTAATATATGTTGACATACATTATTTATCCGAAATATAATACAAAGTACAGTAATTACCAAAAATCAGTGGTTCCAAGAATATCATCTATCTCGTAGTCATGGGCACTACAAATTGAGGAAAGTGTCCCCGATGACATCATGTCTTCATGATCAAACCCCGATGACATCATATACGTCGATTCTGATGGAACTTGTGATCGTTGGGTGCTCATCAAATCCCACGGTGTGTAATAATCCGATGAAGAAACTTGCTCCTGTTTCAAACCTAGAGATGCAACACTTTCTTTGGATTCTTGTTTCGCCGAGGGCAAACAAGCAGTAGGGTTAACTTGTTTGTTCTCGGTGAGCGTATTTGTTTCGAAATTAAGAAGGATTGAGTTATTGCTAGAGTCTGGAGATTCCAAAATAATTTGAGGAGATCTCAGTAAATTCTTGCAAGTATGTTTTCCATTGTAGGTGACCTTATACCGAGGTGGCTCTTCATTTGTTTTTTGAACTTGTTTGGTTGCTTGGCATCCTTGCTCAATCTTGTGAGTGCACCTATAATAGTTCCTGCTCAATAATATACAAGTCAATAATAAATATATTTCTTATTAATCACAATACTTATCCAAAGCAATAACCCTTAATCTTTACTAGTATTACCTAAGCTAGGATTAATATTTCATGTAGTCAAAGTTAAATGGCGTATTTTATTGACTTATCTTAGTTGCCCAATTTAAAAAGAGAGTGATTATTCACACACTTCATTCATTTTTTTTCTAACAAACACTACCTATACGCTTGGGAGTATAGGTCTATAAGTGATGTATAACTGATCGTCGACGATCGCTTATATAGGTCTATATACGGCGTATAGGTGATCGCCGAATAACTTTAATTACGGTTAAAAGTAAATCATTAATTACGGTCAAAGCCTTATATGTCAAGTATAGATCTAAGGCGAGCGGTGTTTTTTTTGGATATGGATGTACCGATCAACCGATGTACGTTTATAATAACACCAATAATTAATTAATTAATAATAGATAGATAAAAATGTTATTGGTGTACCTGTCATAAAACCACAAGTTAACAACAATTAAGTACCTCAAACTCTATTTGTCTTTAGGGCGTTGGCAACCCATGGAAGTTGGGTGCGTGGTGAATGTGGTGCCACCACTCAACACCGCCGCCTTCAATTTTTGACGCGTCGTGGTGATGGTTTGCGTGGTGTGACCACCCATCTGATATTCCAAAAGCTACAAGATCGAGGCATGCAACGGCTATGGAACGACTAGTTTGACTTGTTTTGTATTTTTTTTTTTAACTTTACATCTTCTCTATATATATACACTCTTTAAAAATCAAACACACTACAACTCTCTCACAATACTCACACTTTCTTTTCAACAAATCTACTAAAAATCAACAACACAGAACTAAAAAAAATGGAAAAACGTATTGGTTCCACTGTAATCTTAGATGAACCACTCGAATGGTCCGACGATAGCAGTCTAGCGGTGTTTGCGGACGCCATTGATGCCGAGGAGGCCGCCGACGCCGAAAGTTCTACGGCACGGTCAAGGCGTAAATTCGTGAACCGCAACCGTTGGGCTGCTTCAGAAAGGTTGCATCGCGACTACTTTTGTGATGAACCCAAATACGACGAAGATTTCTTTGAAGATAGGTATCGTATGCCTAAGCATTTGTTCTTAAAGATCGTGCACGATCTTGAGTCCAGATACACGTATTTTCAGGACTCGTATGATGCCCGGTTGGCAAAGAGTTTTACCCCGATACAGAAATGCACATCTGCAATTCGACAGCTCGCAACCGGCAATCCACCAGATGAGTACGACGAGTATTTAGAGATGGCGCAAAGAACATCACGTGAATGCCTTCAATACTTTTGTGACGCTGTTGTTCGGACATATAGCAGCGAATACCTGCGTAGACCAACAACACATGATATCCTCCGTTTGTTTGAAGCACACGAAGAGAGACATCACTTGCCTGGGATGTTGGGTAGTCTAGATTGTACACATCTTGCTTGGAAAATGTGTCCGATGGAGTGGAGGGGTCAATACAAAAGGGGTGATCATGAACACCCCACTATTATGATGGAGGCGACGGCGTCTCAGGATTTATGGATATGGCACGCATTTTTTGGTCCTCCGGGTGCTTTGAACGACATCAATGTGCTGCAACACTCTCCCTTGTTCCTCCCCGAGCGTATGGGGACTGCTCCTTTCTGTCCATTCACTGTGAATGGACATACTTATAGACGTGGCTACTATCTAGTCGATGGCATATATCTTACGTGGTCTACTTTTGTTAAAGCGTACAAATATCCTACCGACCCGAAAGAAAAAATGTTCAAAACAGCGCAAGAGTCGGCTCGCAAAGATGTTGAGCGAGCATTTGGTGTTCTGAAAGGAAAGTGGGGTATCCTTTCTCGACCTTTTCGCCAACGCTCGATGAAGATAATACGGAACTTGGTGTATGCTTGTGTGATTATGCACAACATGATCATCCAGGATAGTGATCGAGCGATCTGCCCAGTTCATATAGGGGATCCAGTTGTGCAGCCGAATAGTGCCCTAGACGCCTTACCGGAGAATCGGAATACGAGACGAGGAGACACATTTCCGTCTCCGGCATGACTTGACAGAGCATCTTGCGGCTCTCAACTTACCACACCTCCAGCCGAACGATGATGAGTAGTTTTTTTTATTATTTATGTTATATTTTTAAGTATTTCTAGTATGTTTTTTTTAAGTATTTGTAGTATGTTTTTTAATAATTATTATGTAATGTTTATGTATTTTAGTATTATTATGTAATGTTTTTTAGTTTAATGAAATTTTAATGTTTAAATAAAATGAAAATTGTAAAGTGAGTGGTGAAGTGAGTGGTCGGATGCCAATGAAATTTGGATGAGTGGTGAGTGAGTGGTGGGTGAGTGGTGGAGTGAGGTGACATAAGGTGATTGGTTAAAAGTGAGTGGTGGGAGAAAACATGGGTGAACCAATGCCAACCCCCTTAGTGAACCTAGACTAAACAAAGAATCTATGTTTAGATTTGGAGAAAGGTTACTTTTGGTAAGTTTGAAAATCTTATCCATATAAAATGTAATTTTACTACTAATTACGAGTAATATATATTAGCTGAATCTAAATCTAAGAAATTACGTATTACCGATGGTGTTTGCTGTTGAGAATCACTTTTTGGCCATACTTTCTCCAAGCATATCCATCATCAATCAAAGTAGAAATGACTTT
This sequence comes from Erigeron breviscapus, assembly GCA_034093135.1. Lineage (NCBI taxonomy): Eukaryota > Viridiplantae > Streptophyta > Magnoliopsida > Asterales > Asteraceae > Erigeron > Erigeron breviscapus. The sequence continues at coordinate 76,943,601 of CM067168.1, forward strand.
TGTAAATGTCGATGAGCTTTTCCTGCATTTGATCAAACATAATATCTAAAATTAGCAACCTTAATACATATGCAAAACAAAGTGCGCGCATACATATCAGATTGAATATATATGTAAATGTAAAATTAAAAGCAGATCCAATACTAGCAACACCATGTACACTAAGATAATTGATAATATAATCACATAAATTGATAAACATATACATATCATAAGATCAGTTTGCTATGTACAACTTGTAAATTATGATAATTAATTATACAAAAATGTATTGTATGTTTATCATCTCATGTACACTAAGTTAAAAGAATTATGTTTTGCACCATAAAAAGTACTTCATATATCATAGTGTTACGAATTTTATAATATAAGCATGGTAATTAATGATTGTTCTTTGTGAAATAACTTTTGTGATGTAAGAATCATAAGCTAACATTATACAAGTAGTTATAACGGTTACAAATCATTGCGATCGATATAACACATACCGTCTTTTGTAACATCCTCTTTTAGCTCTAACCGGTGGGGTCGGAGTCTTAACACTCTCATGAGAATCTTCAGACTTCTCATCATTCCAACTATTTGGAGATCTCTTCTCCAGAGTTGGGATATGAGAAGTCTCGTTTGAACTCGAAGAGTTCAAGATTGAAAGGGTGTTATCAAACATCCCCAAAATCTGTCCCACTACACCATCAACTAACATGAGGTCGGCCTCGATCTTTTCGGGCTGCTCGAGCATTTCACGGAGCTTATTGGTCAACTTTTGGCCTTGTGTGAGTTCTTGAATGGCCTTCATTCGATTACTAGATAAACTCTTGGGCCAAGAGGATGACTCCATAATGTATTTTGGTGGTGTAGATCTAAGGCTATCCGGAGTGGGGCATATTCAGATGGTGGGGATATCCACCATGTGGCGCCATGTCATCATCAAAAATTTGTTAGAAAAAGAGGGGGGTGGTGTAGTGGGCGAAATGGGGGCGAAAAGAGGGCAAAACTAGCCTTTTGAATGGCCACACACGGAAAACAAGGCAAGGTCAAAGAAGTTTTTGGGCGAAAAAAAAATTCCGCCTGGAGGGGTGTAGGGGCGTAATCGGCGAGGGGGGATGGTGTTCCGGGCGAGATTTGGGCGAAAAGTGGGGGAGACACGCCCCACTCCGTTTAGCCTAACTATAGTAGTTTCAACCCTTTATATCAATACTCCTCTTTCTAATATTTGTACATTATTACGAGTATTATGGGGAAATCATCCGCACTGCAGCAGTTCCGAACTGCTGCCTCACATCCCCCTGATTTTTCCCATGTGATGAAACAAAAATTAACCCCCCCTGCAGTTCGGATCTTCCGAACTGCCCGCAGTACAGATGCTTTCCTCACTTTATTGTTATTATTATGATTATAATTTATTAAAAGTTTAGAAACTTTAAATAAGAAGCAAGTGGTTGCTAAAAATGCTAAAAAAAAATGTAAGTATATTAGCTCCACGAACACGCGCTAAAGTAGTTTATAATACTATAGTTAGCTCTATTTTTGTTAAAATTGCTTTATGTGCGTGTGGGTTAAAAGTAAATGACGTTACACGAAGTTTATTCTATGACGCATTCATCCCCGTGCATGTGGTTATCCACGCCGTTGTTTGAAGGTTTTGCATTTGAGGCAAGAAGGGTGTATTATGAGAATAATTAGAAAAATTTGAGTGCTTAAAAATGATTAATAAGGGTGTTAAATGAATTAAAACTTTCTATAAATAAAAATAAATGCATTTGATAGATATTAATGAGTACAAAACGTACCATTTTGTGTTAAAAAAATTTTATTTTAGAAAATGTAAAAATGTTAAACCAAGCCCTTACGGTTTTCACTTCGCGTGCATAAAAAAAGTTATACATTTCTTTATCAAAAGCTCACCCCTGAATTTTATGATACATATACAACTAATTAATGCAATTTAACGAAATCCTTAAGGCTTCGTTAGCAAAACCCTAAAATAAAAATGTTAAGATCATTTAATTCTTCTAAACATATGCCTTGTAACGATAAGCACATGTTATTCTTATAACATATCATGATTTTGTAGTTTGGAAAATTTTTAAAATAATAAATTAGAAGAATATATCATTACCTTAAAAGTATTAGTTGAAAAATTATATAAATTTCTTTTTCTTTCTAATTTTTCTTTGTTAGGTATGTAGATTTATCCATCATTTGTTTAAAGATTTATATGTATTAAGGTGGTAACTTTTGATTATTTTTTCTTAACTCATTAAAATTTCAAGTTTCACCACCGATGATATCATTATAGAATCTTGACATTTTTGTCAAAAACTGAAAAAATCTATAAAATATTATCGATAATAAAAGTTTGATTAAGAGTTCCAAGATGTTCAAATAATTAAAAAATATTTGGTGAAAAAATAGAAATGATCATTTCTATTTTTAAACAAATAATTAAATAAAAGTGTGAACAAATGAAACATTATTTGTAGTTTGATACTTATAGTTTCTTTTTTCTCCTCATTACTTTTTGATTGTTTTAATATATTAGACTTATAAAAATTGTTGTCTGTGAGGCTTCACGATATCAAATCCAATTGATAATAACAATAAGAGCAAAGGTTTTTGAACTTAAGTTTACAAGTCACCATGTTATATTAAAAAAATAAAAACTGCCCACTGTCGTCTTTTACAGATTTTGGACTCCAATACTTCGACGGCGTATAAGAGAGGTTAAGATATAGTCAGACCGAACTTCTACATAGATAGAGAGTTTGCTTTCAGGTTTTTCTCTAAATGATATAGTAGGAGCTATGGTCTTTAAATGGGATGAGGATCGAACTTCTGTTTTTTGTTTCTAAAGGCCAAAGTATTTACCAAATTACCTACCTAAAATGATAAAATTTCAATTTCAGTTAAATAAATCTGTTCATGTATGCATAAACTTAAAGTTCATTTACTTATAAAAAACCCTCCCTGACCAAGCCATTCCACATGAGTTGTATTGTTGTCTTTCATTTACTTATTAAAGAAAATTAACAAGTGGCCAGTGCTTTGTTGATCAAAACAGTAGCACGTGTTATTGGTCATATTATTTACAAATGTGAAGTGATATTAGTACAACAGAATTCGTTAAATTTATCACTGTTGTGCATGACATACTTATACGGTATGCTATAAAACATTATGGTACGATTATCACTATCCTTTACAAATTGGTATACTTTAATCTTTTACTAATTATTCTGATTATTATGATTAGAACTAAAATAATTCATGGTGATGACGGGTTTAAAGTGACAACAAAAAATATCGTCATCTATTATGTTGTGGCAACACATTCAACTCTGTTTGCACAGGTTACAAGTCATATCACCTTCACTTATGGAAGACCAAGTATATTTTTCTTTAGATATTTTTCAAATTAGCAAAAGATAGTGACGTCTATAAAATATAAATACTCAGATATTAATATAGTTTTAGATAATAATTTTTTTAGAATAGTTGGTTAGTATTTCGAACCTTAACAGTGGCATCCAAGCTGACAGTATATATGCTAGAAGTTGGAACCCGAAGGCACCGGAGACCAAGGATGCGATAACACGACCCGCATGTATCCGACGAGATAAATGCCTGAAACTAGGGGTGAGCAAAAACCGAACCGAAAACCGAAAAAACCATGAAAACCGAAAAAACCGAACCGAAAAAACCGAAAACCCGAAAAAACCAAAAACCATTGGTTTTGGTTTTCTAAAAACCGAAAGTTATGGTTCGGTTTTGGTTTTTAATGAAAAACCGAACCATAAAAACCGAACCGAACCAAAAATATATATTGTTTACTTTATTTTATATTTATATCATATTATTATTAATTTTTGGTAAATATGTTAATATATTTGCATTTTTAGGTGTATATAATAATATCATCTATATGTTTTAAGTGAAAATACACAACAAGATTGATTTGTTTTAATAATTGTATAATTAAACAACGCATAAAACATATAAACAGTTATATATAAAATTTGTTTGAAGTTTGTACAACTTACTTTAATGGATTTGTTGTCATTGTTGTAGTGTTATTGTTACTAATATTGTTTTGAAAACTTGTTGAAATTAATTATGGTGTAATTATAGGGTATAAACTTATAAACTTTTCAAGCTCAATTAGACCCAAACCACAAGTGGTTAAAAACCGACTAAAACCGAAAAACCGAACCGAAATAGACCCAAACCGAAAAAACCGAAACCGAAAAAACCGAAACCCAATGGTTTTAGTTTTCAAAAACCGAATTATAACGGTTCGGTTTCGGTTTTAGTCAAAAACTGACCCAAACCGAACCGTACTCACCCTTACCTGAAACAATGGATATTAAGATTCGTCTCTGGTCTCTAAAACAAGATTCACTCCCTCAAAACCTCTAATTCTCTAAAAAGGGCCCCATGTAACCAAGTGGTTGAAGTATTTATATTTGATGAACCAATTCATGAAATTCAATTTATATATACAACTAAAAATAATAACCGGTGATAAAAAGTAAAATGTTATTGCTTATGTGTGCCATTTGTCTAGAAACAAGTAATACTAAAGGGCAAGGGTGTAGTGCCAAGTTTGTGTCAAATTGGCAAGTTTTGGCAAGTTTATAGCCAATGGAAGCTTGACATGTGGATTAACCAAAATTTAGCCAAAACTAGCCAAAAGATATGGTATAGTTGGAAAACTTGCCAATTGTTTGGCAAAAAAAAAACTTACCAATTAAACCCTAAACTTTCATTAAATTTAAAAATACACTACAAATAAATAAAACATATGGGTAGTTTTGGCCGATGCTAGTGAACGTTGGGAGCGTTCGAAGTGACCGTTTTTTTTTGTTTTTACTCAAATTCGAACGTTAGGAGCGTCTGGACTTTTTTTTTTCTTTTTCCAACCTCTATATATACATACACATACTTTCTAACAATATTATCTCAAATCCTTTTTATCTTTATCAAATCATTTCATTCATCACAACCAAATGGCGCACCATCAGTGGACTGATGCAGAGGATGTTTTGTTGACGAGGTGTTGGATTGCCAGGCGTGAAATGGGTAACCCAACTTCAAGCTTGTGGGACGAGATCAATGAGATGTTCAACAGGGGCACGACTGGAGGTCCACGGAGCAAACATCAACTACAAAGTCATTTCAGAATAATTCTGCACACCTGTAAGCACTTTGAGGCAATATTTATAAGCTTGAATGCAGAGGGGATGACCGTCTCTGATGAGGTGTTGTATGCAACGGCGCATCAGCAGTACCGTGAGAGGTTTGGGAAGCGTTTCAGTTACGAGTATTGCTACAGGGAGCTTATCTGTAACACCCCAACTAAGGCGGAACGATAAGATGTACAGAAAGTCGAGTATTCAAATCAAAGGATTATAAATAACATTCACCATAGCTTTATTTGATAAAGTAATTTTACAATGTACAAGCATGTGAACCAATTCCCAAGTACAATACGTCTACCATACTTGGATATTGAGTCCACGAAACAAATAACAAATACATGAGATGATATATTACAATGATCAAGGCGGATTCCATTGCCCATCACAAGGTTTAATCTTTGACTCCAAAGTGCAATGCAAACAAACATGAAGCATATAATTCCTCAAAGCTTATGCTAAATCCTGAAAAGCATGAAGAAAAAGTGTCAACTACGAAAACGTAGTTGGTGAGTACATAGGTTTTCGAGTAAATCTCGTTACTTATCAGTTCCAAAACTTAGAAAACATGTTATCACATATCAATATACCCAAACCACATGACCGACGAAATTCTCATATCGAGCTATCGAGTTTTCCAAATACCATATGTCGCTTCAAAGCGTTGAAAATCCATGGTTAATTATAAAGCTCTCATTTTTACAAAATCATCATGAGAGAAAAAGTATATTAAACGATTAATCATATATCATTCCCAAATCATGCGGTCATTAGTAATTTATTATTTCCAAGTTCCACAACTTTCAAGATTTCATATATCGTTCAATACCCAAACCGTATGTTCAATCAATAATTCCATCCATAAACAATTTTCCATATGATTTAGCCAAAGGCATAATTTATTGAATTTATGCTTGAGCCACTACTAAGACCGGTTATGTCCAAGATAATAAGAAACACATGCCGTCAATCATGTGTAATAATAATGATGATAATTATATAATAAAAAGGGGCGTGGCATGGCGACCACTGATATAGTAGTTAGAGCACCGCGTGGTCGGACTGGCAATGAAGGTCATCACAAAGGCAACCAAGCATTCCACCGTTACGCGTTGGGTGAGGGGACAAGTCCTAGTTGCGCAACTCTCATACTACAGGCCTCTCAAGGAGTTAATAGTAGTGAACCGAGGTGAAACAGTTTTGACAGAACTCAAGCTCATCATATAATATATAACACGTTGAACATACAATAATTCCCATATAATCATAAACATTCTTTCAAAGTATCATTTCATAAAAGAAGGCAATTTTATTTATCATGCTTTTCACCCCGAAAGTAAAACACATAAAAGAGTTTAAAAGGGGGCTATGACTCACCTTGATATGCCGAGCATTATATCTATTTATCCAAAATGGGTACTTCCCATCTATCGCTTCCTTGATCATTTATTCCTTATGGTCCTCAATCACATTTCAATGCCAAGACTATCCCTACGATAGGATTAATATACGTAAGTTCCTATCTTAAGCCATCACTTAGAAATGCCACTTTCATTATGTTGTCATCAATTATGGGATCCAAGTGTATTGCTAATATTCGCATCTTTTTGGTTGTAGAGATTGATGGTGAAAAAGTCACTTTCATTATACATGTAGTTATAAGTTGTTAGAATTTCGGTAACTTGCCTTCATTTGTGGTTTCGTTTGGCATCTTAGGTTATCATATGGGAATGCCATATTAAGTTATATTATCCTTATTCATCATTTGATGTGTAACCGATTTTAGCACGAATTAGCATTTGTGATATCAATTTATAGTTTGGTTGACGTAATTACTTATGTCCATTCCGCTTAGTTATCTTTTGTGTTACTTTGATTACACTTATATTTTACTCGTATATTCCTCAATGTTCTATGATTATTCGGGTTCATGAAATTTGTTTAAGTATTATGGGCCATTACCAATTGGGCCTAAGTGTTATGGGCTTTTAAGTGATTTGGGCTTAGTTTAGTTATTGGGCTTAACCTTAATTGGGTTATGTGCTTAATGGGTTATATTGGTTATTGGGCTATATGGTTTATTGGGCCAAGTGGGCCTACTGATTTATGTTCCTTATAGGTTCATTAATTGGGCCGGGCTAGCCCATTAACTCCTTGGTTCATTACATAGCCCATCACACAAGTTATAAGATTACTTACAAATTTTCTGTTTCTATACAACAGATTTATGAAATGTTGGCCACTAATTCGGGGTTAAGGCTAATTATTTGGACCCTCCTGATTTTTATACAACATTCTATATGTGTCCACTTATTTTTTAATTTTTGGCTTAATTTATAAAGAATGTTTACTACCCCTAAATATTTTTATAAGTGAAAGTGGTCAAAACAGTCACTGTTTTGCATACCTGAATGTTTTATAAAAGTTCTTTGGGTAATGCTCTTAATAAAAATTCCATGATTTTATTTTAAGTTCATGACACATTGTACTTACTTTCCACCAAGTATGACCTCCTGGAACCTTATGGATTAGGAGATAAAAATTGTTAAAGTTGACAAACTATTCAGACAAATATGTAGTTTTGACCAGTTTTAGTAGAAAAATCATATCTTTCGTTTGGTTCAGTATTTTTGAGTAATTCCAGTTGGAGGTTAAACTTAACTCGTTTATCTACAACTTTTATTTTGAAAGTTTTTCTTGAATCTGCCCTCACGTGCTCAGTTTATCAGTTTCAAGACAGAAAATTGATTCTGTCAGAATGTATATTGATTAAAACAACCAACCAATGGCCTTTCTTGCTTGATTAACACCTTAATTTATCACTTACAAGATTAACACTCTTTTTGTATTACCTTAACATCAATATTCACCGATTTCAAACACATTCAAGATCATTCATCATCATTTTAAACTGAATTAATACAAAACTAATCAACAAACTATAGTTCTTACAAAAATCATCCAAAAAGTGAATGCATGTGACCATCTAACCATTTTAACAACAAAACCTTTATTAAATCTTTCTTGCAACATCAAAATGAGTTTATTCATGAAAATGGACAGAAATATCTTAATGAATATATGCAAATATATCTTCATTTTTCAAGCAAAAATCACTTTTACTAGTCTTTAACATAAAACCACACTTTTGGGTCTTAAACTTGTTGAATCCTTGAATCATTCTTATAGATCTTGACATGCATGAGCATGAGGAAGAAGATTCTATCAACTTTGCCCTCATCAAGTGTGTTTTTCAAAGAAACAAGAAGAAAACATAGACCTTTGATAAGATCTTTGAAAAATAAACAAGAATAAGATAGATTTAGTAAAGAGGTAAAGATTTATACCCTTGATGAACTTGGATTTGAAGATGAAATAGGGCAGAAATTTCATGACCCTTAAAGCTCCTATAAACCCTTAATCCTTGCTCAAAACAACCCTTAATCCTTGCTTGAATCAACCCTTGTTTAATCTAGTATAAACCCTTATTATTGTTATATGTTAGATGAGATTTATTCTTGCCTTTTTCTTGATTATTTGAGCCGAAATGGAGAGGAAGAAAAGAGGAGAAAATGCAGAAAATTTGAGAGGAAATGAGACAGAAATGAGAGATTGTGTGTGTGTTGGGAAGTGTTAGAGTGATTAAGGTGTGAAGGGAGGGAGTTGGAGTATCCAAGTCTTGTCTTGGAACTTGGAAGTGTAAGGACTAGCTTATTTTTGATTGGTTGAAGGGTTTTGGGAGGGTGTATGTGCCGAAATTTTCTTTCAAATTTTGAAAGTGTATTTTAATTTTGTTAGTTGCTTCAAGTACTTGTATGTATATGTTGTATGTAAGGTGCATGTACTAGTTAAGTACTAGTTATTAGGACCTTGAGATACAAGATGTGTTCCCATTTAAATATATACATAAAACCGTATGTATATGTATGTATGCATGTACATTTTATCTTTCAAATTGGTTATTTACTTATTATTCACCACTTGTATTCATTTTAGCTACATACATATATTTATTATTATTCAAGCACTTTTATGGACATCATAGTTTTATAAATATATTTTTAGATGGTCATCGTATATATTTGTGTTTGCATGTACTTTCATTCGCTTGATGCTTATATTTGTTGGACATTTATAAGGATGCCTGTCATCACAATGAACAAGGCTATATCTCAAAATCATCGAGATATATATGTCTATATACTCGGATGGCATGTCACCAACATCTCACAGGATAAGTGTATACATCTATACACTAGGATGTTTGAGTCCTCAACCGAGGAGTTATGCAACTACGTATGCATGCTTACAATCAATCTTATATGCGTCAATCACAAATCGTCTGTCATAAACCAACAATCAATATTCGTCAATCATAAACCAATAATCACAATTCAACCAACTATACCTACATACACTTAAGAGGGTTATCCATTCGTCGAGTCACAGATGCTTATATATAGGGTCACCCGCAGCCTTCCCACCACATCTAAAGCCCAATGAAGGCATAACCGACTTCCATGTATGTACGTCTATCCTAATATTAATGAAATACTTAACAAACATAAACCAAGTCAATCAAACGTAATAAACCGTCTCATCAATCCAACATTTAATCCAAAACAATCAATATTCGTCAATCATAAACCAATAATCACAATTCAACCAACTATACCTACATACACTTAAGAGGGTTATCCATTCGTCGAGTCACAGATGCTTATATATAGGGTCACCCGCAGCCTTCCCACCACATCTAAAGCCCAATGAAGGCATAACCGACTTCCATGTATGTACGTCTATCCTAATATTAATGAAATACTTAACAAACATAAACCAAGTCAATCAAACGTAATAAACCGTCTCATCAATCCAACATTTAATCCAAAACAATCAATATTCGTCAATCATAAACCAATAATCACAATTCAACCAACTATACCTACATACACTTAAGAGGGTTATCCATTCGTCGAGTCACAGATGCTTATATATAGGGTCACCCGCAGCCTTCCCACCACATCTAAAGCCCAATGAAGGCATAACCGACTTCCATGTATGTACGTCTATCCTAATATTAATGAAATACTTAACAAACATAAACCAAGTCAATCAAACGTAATAAACCGTCTCATCAATCCAACATTTAATCCAAAACAATCAATCAATCAACAACGTAAGTAAACACGCAAGTTTTACACTTTTCAGCCCGAATCTCAAAGGAGTAGGGAGCTACGGAACTCACCTCGATTGGTTATGAAAAGCTAGGATTGATATAAAGTCAAGTTATTGTCGTACAATGTTCACTTCACGTCCAACACCTAAATACACTTGCCCAAACCCGTATTTCCATCCATAACATCATCAAATTCTCCAAATCGATCAAACCCTAGCTAAACCCTAAATCGACCCAAAACTCATTTTAAGGCGATTTAGAACTTGTAAATGTACGAGATGACTAGAAACGAGTAAACTAACATAAATAGAAGTAAATGGGATGAATTAGACTTACCAAAACTTCCTTTCCGAGCTAGAATCCGAATTATGGCAAAATGGGTAAAAATGCTTTCACTACAACCTTTGATTCTTCGATATGACGATAATGAGGTATAGAAGACTATGATTCTAGTGTTATATCAGTTCCAAAACACCAAGTCGATGTAAATGAGATGAAGATATAAAATGGGTTTGCCTATGCCTTTTTACTTGAGAGAAAAAGAGAAAGAGAGATAGAAGAGAGAAATGAAAGGTAAAGGAAAGGATAAGGGGAGAAATGGGCCAAATAGGGCTGATGGGTCGTGGATGACCCACGGGCCGACCCGTTTCTCTGCTCAAGCCAAAACACAATCGCTAGACATTTAAACACCGATCAAAACATATTATTGACTCGACTATAACACATTGTCATTTAATTCATAAAACGACCCAAATACTTTATTAACTTATATTGTTAGTCATATTACACATAAAGTCAACGGGTCAAAACTCACGGATGTTACAAAATTACTCAAGCAAGAATGAAAAGAATCCCCAAAAACTGAAAAATCATCCATGAAAACTTCCATGGAAGTTTCAAGCATGTCCTGGAAAATAGCAATCATGCACCTTTGAAAGGTGCCAGGGGCATTACACAAACCAAACGGCATACGCCGATAAGCAAAAGTGCCAAATGGACAAGTAAAAGTAGTTTTCTCTTGGTCCTTGGGATCAATGGGTATTTGAAAGTACCCGGAAAACCCATCCAAGAAACAAAAATATTCATTCCCTGCAAGACGTTCCAACATTTGATCAATAAAAGGCAGGGGAAAGTGATCCTTACGGGTGGCATCATTAAGCTTACGGTAGTCTATACAAACCCGCCAACCCGTAATAGTCCTAGTGGCCAAAAGCTCCTTATTATCATTTTCAATGACTGTCATGCCCCCCTTTTTGGGCACACAGTGAACAGGACTTACCCGTGAACTATCGGCAATAGGAAAAATGATTCCTGCATCAAGAAACTTAATTACTTCTTTCTTAACAACCTCCTTCATATTAGGATTCAGCCGCCTTTGTCTCTGGACAACGGGCTTAACATCATCAAGAAAATCAATTTTATGCTGGCAAAAATTAGGACTAATACCTGGAATATCTGTAGTCTTCCAAGCAAAAGCCCACTTATGGGCTTTAAGAACAGATATGAGACGGTCTTTCTCATCACTCGAGAGTGGGGACGAGATAACCACTGGAAGAGAAGACTCACCTGACAGATATGCATACTCTAGATGGTCTGGAAGCGGCTTAAGCTCCAAGTCAGTAGGTGGTACATCAACAGAGTTAGGTACCCTTGAACTCCCGTCAGCAACTACCTCCTCAAAAGTCTCGTCCTCGGGAGGTGATTCATCCAAGCTCAGTGCCATGACCTCTGCAAACAAAGCTTCATCAGTAATTTCTCCAGATCCTAAATTAGCGATCTCCTTCTCTCCAATATCTGTCTCCATGAATTCCTGAAATTCTTGATCCAATGCATCATCAATGACATCAATCCTGAAACAAGTCTCATCATTAGAATAAGAATGCTTGATAGACTTTTCAACATTAAACACAATCCTATAAGTGCCTACGCCTAAGGAAATCTCCTTGTCCTTCACACGGATGATAGCATCCGCGGTATTAAGGAATGGGCGTCCAAGAATCAGAGGGACCTTCGTATCTTCCTCCATCTCGAGGATAACGAAGTCAACAAGAAAAACAATATGGCCCACTCTGACGCTAATGTTTTCAGCAATCCCGATAGGATACTGAAATGAATGGTCAGCGAGTCTTATACTCATGCGAGTAGGGCGAAGGACTCCCAAGGACTACTTGGCATAAACCGAGTAAGGCATCAAATTAATGCTAGCCCTAAATCAGCTAAGGCCTTACAAATAATAGTTCTAATAGAGCAAGTGATAAGAAAACTCCCTGGGTCTTCAAGCTTTGGTGGAATGCGGTTCTGCAAGATAGCAGAACACTCGGCACTAAGAAATGTAGCCTTTGCCTCTTCAAACTTCCCTTTGTATGTCACAAGCTCCTTATTATCATTTTCAATGACTGTCATGCCCCCCTTTTTGGGCACACAGTGAACAGGACTTACCCGTGAACTATCGGCAATAGGAAAAATGATTCCTGCATCAAGAAACTTAATTACTTCTTTCTTAACAACCTCCTTCATATTAGGATTCAGCCGCCTTTGTCTCTGGACAACGGGCTTAACATCATCAAGAAAATCAATTTTATGCTGGCAAAAATTAGGACTAATACCTGGAATATCTGTAGTCTTCCAAGCAAAAGCCCACTTATGGGCTTTAAGAACAGATATGAGACGGTCTTTCTCATCACTCGAGAGTGGGGACGAGATAACCACTGGAAGAGAAGACTCACCTGACAGATATGCATACTCTAGATGGTCTGGAAGCGGCTTAAGCTCCAAGTCAGTAGGTGGTACATCAACAGAGTTAGGTACCCTTGAACTCCCGTCAGCAACTACCTCCTCAAAAGTCTCGTCCTCGGGAGGTGATTCATCCAAGCTCAGTGCCATGACCTCTGCAAACAAAGCTTCATCAGTAATTTCTCCAGATCCTAAATTAGCGATCTCCTTCTCTCCAATATCTGTCTCCATGAATTCCTGAAATTCTTGATCCAATGCATCATCAATGACATCAATCCTGAAACAAGTCTCATCATTAGAATAAGAATGCTTGATAGACTTTTCAACATTAAACACAATCCTATAAGTGCCTACGCCTAAGGAAATCTCCTTGTCCTTCACACGGATGATAGCATCCGCGGTATTAAGGAATGGGCGTCCAAGAATAAGAGGGACCTTCGTATCTTCCTCCATCTCTATCTCTTCATCAACATCGGCATCATCACTCCCTTTATCTGTCACATCTGAAACAACAACATTAGGAATAGGAGGTGAGTCATAAGACCTACCAGAACGAGTGGTGATGGCTTTGGCTTGCTCATTACGGACTGGAGGTGGAGTGTATTTCTGTCCCGAATTAAACTGAGGTCTAGGATTCTGCTGTGTGTTGCTAGGAAGAGTCCCCGTGGGCCTAGCAAGAGCTGCCATCCTACTTTCGAGATCCTTGAAATTAGCTCCCTGATTTTTCATGTTGATTTCCACCTTCCCGTTTATCTGATCCAATCTCTCACTCAAAGCCTTAGTATCCTCCCTGATCATTTGAATGCTAGCGTTGGTTTCAACTTGATTACTAGCCAACTGCTTCATCATCTCCCTCAACTCGGCATTAGAAGAAGAAGAACCTGATCCTTGTCCTTGCTGAGTCTGCTGTTGTGACTGATTCTGATAATTATCTCTTTGCCACCTGTTACCTGAAAAACGAGGAGCATTAGCCTGAAAAGAAGAGTTATAAGAAGAATTACCTGAAGGCCGGTTCTGGAAACCGGTGTTGCGGTGGAAGTTCCCTTGTGGTTGATTCTGAACATAGTTCACATCTTCGGGTGCCCGATTTGGACACTCATCAGAATAGTGCATATAACCACAATGATCACACCCATCGGCTACGACCTTAACATCCCTCTCAATTGCTCCAAACCTTGTCTCTTGAGCAGCAAAGGTCCTATCCATGCGCTCAGATAGCGCCTTAATCTCTCCAATAACCCCTGAATCGTTACTAGCTTCAGCCTTAGCAACTCTCCCTTGGTTAGTGCCCTTCTTCATCTTCCTTTCATTCTTCATAAACCGTTCATCATCAACCGTGGAGTTATCCTTTGCCATGTCTTCCAAAATCTGATAACCTTCATTGGGTGTAATGTTATTGAAACTACCCCCAAAAGCATATCCCAATTCTCGTTTAGACTTCTTATTTAACCCATCAAAGAAAAGCTCCACATATTGTTCCTTAGTCAAATTGTGACCTGGACAATTTCTCAGCATTTCCTTGAAACGAACCCAAGCATCTACAACATCTTCTCCATCATCTTGTTCAAAAGACCTAATCATATTCTCCAACTTTCTTTGAGTTCTAAGTGAATAAAACTCACCAGTGAAAGCCTCCTTAAGTTGGTTCCAAGTAGTGATTGAATTCTCTGGAAGATCATTGAACCAATCAAGTGCTTCTCCGGTGATTGACATGGGAAATGTCTCAAGTTTCACGACATTCATTTGATTTTGACCATATTGATAAAGCCGAGCCAACTTTTCAAACCTATCCAAGTGTTGGTAAGGATCCCATTTCCTTTTTCCATCAAATTGATGTTCTTCTATGCTCTTGAGATGATTTCCTTTCAAATTGAAAGTGTGATCAATGGCCGGAGGTCTAATGGCGGAGCCACGGCTAGTTGGAATAGTTCGAACCCTCTCGCCATAGCGAGTGTCATTTGGATCCCTTGGTTGTTCATCACCCATCTCTTCTTGCTTAACTTCTAAATTAAAGAATTCGTCTAAATAAAACCCTTCCTCGTCCGAATCAGGAGTGGGTTTAGCTATAGGTGAAAATGGTGTCGGTATTGGTGTTGTGGGTTCGGTGAAGTTAAACCGACGCCCTCTTGGTCTTCTCGGAGTAGACAAAGGACTATTCAAAGGGAGACCCGAAGAACGCAAGTTCATCAACTAAAACAATACCTGCAAACACACAACTAACACAAACACGTCAAATGCACCGGTGATAAGAAAAGAAACTAAACTAATAAAACAAGTAACTTTCTCACGCATGAAAAAGGATCAAACCACTAAATTAACAACTAAAACGGCACACAATCCCCGGCAGCGGCGCCAAAAACTTGATGTGTGAAATCGAGTTTGTAAAATTTAAAAACAAGTACCCACTAAAAACCGACTACTACACACTTTCAGGCAGTGGACCTGATCGCATATAGTATAGTAAGTAGTAAGTCCGAGATCGTTCGCGGGGATTGGTTTTGAATTAATTGTTCGCTAAAGCAGTTTTAGAAACAGGATGAAACCGTAGCTGAATTGCTACCTAACTTGACAATTTGAAATTAAAGAAATTGAAATCACAAGACAATTAAAAGTAAAGAAAGTTCAGACAATATAAATAAAGATCATCCACTTCGAATCCACTTAACTTCAGCTATGATTGCACACGTTAAAGATCAAATTCTTTAGAGTTGACAAGATAATCGTGAATGGATAAAAATGCTCGCGTGGTACCACCAACCGCTCGCAAATCACCCAAACACCTAAGTTGCTAGTTTAATTACCCAAGCCGGTACCACCAATGCCTAGAGAATCTCCCCAACAATTAGTTTGCTTGATTATCCAATTACCAATTATGCCTATGTGAATGAAAACATGGTACCACCAACCGTTTCTAAACACATTTACCGATTAATTCCTATTATAGATTTGACATTCACCGTCATACCATGAACCAGTGACAACCGACCATAGACAATCGAATTGCAACGATAAACATATTCACCTAGTACCACTAACGATGAACACATAAACCATCAACATCAAAAGAATAAATCACAAGGAATTAATTGATAAAGATCACGACACAACGATAATTGAATCAACTCTTGAATTAAAATATTGCAATCATATCATTCGTCAAGTTTCATCAAAGTGGATGATTAGAAATCTAGTCACTCATGCTAAATTGAAATTCATAAAAGAAATTGAAAGAGAACATAGTGTACCAATGATTGTTGAAATTAAAATTGCAAAGACGGAAAATTAGATACGATCTAGATGGGTGTTCTTGAATCTTCAATGAATCCAATGATGAAATCTTGAGATGATCCTTGAAAGAATTGTGATAGAACAGCTCCTAGAAAGAAAACTTGATGATTTGGGAAATAGGGTTTATTTTTCTATTTATACCTCCCCAAAATCTGATGCAAAAGAGGCTGAAACCTAAGTTTCCCGTGCACTCACTGCGGCGCAGTGGGGTGTGCACTCCTTCACTGCGGCGCAGTGACAACTCCCTGGAAATTATATTATTCTTTTCTCGACCTTGACTGCGGCGCAGTGGGGCTGGTGTACTCCCACTGCGGCGCAATGATAAATCTCTGGAAATTATTTTGTTTTTGATCGACCATGGACTGCGGCGCAGTGGGGCAAAATCCCTCCCACTGCGGCGCAGTGTAAAACCTCTGGAAAGCATGTTGGTCTTGTTCACCAGTGGCTGCGGCGCAGTGAGTCATCATCCCTCCCACTGCGGCGCAGCTGAAACATGTTGAATTCTTGTTTCATCTTGATTAACATCTCTCGAACACTCGGATCAACATCTTGGCCTAAAATCGTCAGAAAATGCACCAAATGGACGCACAACCTGGTAAGAACCTGAATGCACTAACAAACACCATAAACGCGCCAAATGCATACAAAATTGACTCAAAACATATACGAAAAAGGCCAATAATGATGTGGGCGATCTATACAAATTGGTCACATCAAGAACCATAAGCTATTAAGCCAACATCACCCTTTTTGCTTTCCCATTAAGCATAAATTGTAACCAATTACAGCAGAAAATTCACATCTTTTTTTTCATCGATGATAATCAAAAGATGTATGAAAATGATAACTGATACGGAGTAATAACCTTTGAGATGGGCATGAATTAAACCCTCCTTTTCCTTTGGGGTTCATATGACAAGTGCCCAATACCTTTGGTAAGTATCTTCACATGTATCATCTCATGTCTAAAGTTATGATGAATAAGATTAGCACAATAAGCTCCGAGATTATTAAGTCTAGAAGTCAATGCATACCTTATGTGAAGATTTTGTCCTATTGATGTCACTGAACAAGCAATGAAGATGAGAGATGCTCTCTTTTGATCTGCCCATGAGAATAATCCCACTGTTTTCTTTATCAAGACGATGCACCTACAAAGAGGTCACACCAAAAGGAGAGGGATTTCGCCTTTAGGGGGTGAATAATGTGGAGGGTTGGGTAACACACCAAATGGGTTTGGGTCGACACCGGCCAATATTATGGATTACCGACCCAATATGGCTCCCCTAAAAGGTCTCACAGCCAACAACGAGAAGTAAATCAGATATCACTATGATATAAAGGGACATGGGGCTGGGAATTAAACCCCTGTCCTCCGCTTTCATATTGCATTCCCCCACCACTAGGCTATTATCACGAGGATAAATTGGGTAACATTAAGTCCATGTCAAATGAGTCAGGTTGACCCATTAACGTATGGTGTCCATTTCTAGTTGCATTTTACAAATCATAAATAATTGTATTGAATGAAGTACAAATGTGCCAAACAGGCGGGATTGGATAACGGGCCAAAAGGGTTTTGGTCACTTTTACGATGGCATTTAGAAGACCAGTAGAAGTAAAATCATAGCATTCTCACATATCGCCACAACCCTTTAGAGGGCAAGAGTAGAGAGTAACCAGTTAGAGAATGATCACCAGTTTCGGACCCTTCTCGTAATCATAATTATAACGCTGCAGCTGCCAGGGCATCCTGTTATGCAGCCATATTCCCCTAAACATAATAAACTGTAAGATAAATAGCATAAAACATTATCTAATAACGAAAAGTTTGAGCTTAGTGGCCAACCTTTAGCGGCACCTTTGGTGGCTTGTTGAAAACAAGTAGAGCAGAGTCCTGAAGTTTCAAAATGAAGTGATTAACAAAACAAACTTACAGCATGATAAAATACAAAAAAACATTGCGAAGTTATAAGATCTACTTTAGAAAACAAGTTTTTGAATAAGATCTACCTTTAAAGTGTGACTGGATCACAGAACTGTCTACTTTAGAAAAGTAATACTTCATCCAGCTAATGGCGGTGACATGGGAATTTGGAGATGCATTCTTTTGAGGTAGAGGGTGCGATGGAAATGGGGGCAAGGATAAGAGCTGTTGAGGTTTGTGACCAGCTTTAGGGCAACACAAATGAGTTATGTAGTCGGAATTTATCGAAGAACAGTTTCACCACAATCAGGTGGCGGAGGAGACACTCTCGAAAAGTGCCTCACCAAAAGAAACTTGCACAGTTGCACTGATGGCGACTGATGTTGAGCCACATTGTTGCACATACTGCCTGAATATAGACAAAATTATCTCTAATCCTGGGAAAGTTGTAGATATGTAACCTGGCAATATTGGGTGTTATTATTTCAGAAAATGATTTTATATAAATATGGTCCTAATGATCATATACATCATCTCTCTTCTCAGAAAAGTCGTCTTGGCACGATAAAAATTGGAATATTCACAAACCCGGGAAAAACTAAATATTCACACCTCAAAACGCATAGACTCTATCAAAATGAATCGTCAATCTTTTGCAAAGAGCCATCAATTGCAAGCTTTCAATGAAATTTTTATTCCTCCCTGAAAGTGTACCAAAAAAGATTTGATCCGCTGTTACCAAATATCCAGAAACGGAGTAGATATGATGTCTAGTTTGAGCAACCTTCATATTGACTATATTTTTAGACGAATAACTTTCAGCACATATACGGAATTTCAAGAAAAACAAGTAAACACGGAAGCAGAAAAAAGTTTTATACTGTAACTTTTCATGATATATATTCATGAAAGTATAATTGTTGTGAAACAAAGAATTAAGCACAACGGTTCTTAATGAACATATGGACTTCTCATATAGTAGAGCAGTGATGTAGCTTTCAGATATAAATAAACCAATACAAAACTCTCCTAACTTCACAATTTAAGAGCTGCTATGGCTTCTGGTTTAAAATCAACCCTCATACCCAACACTCTCCTAACTTCAGCCGGGGTAAGTCTCCAAGTCATGGGTCCCGAATTTTCACCCCAGAAATCCAAAATCTCAGACACCTTCTCCAAGTTAAGTATCGTCGCCATTTGGGTTAACCTGGCAAACTTATCCCTGACAGTCCTTTGGGTCATGCCTGAGAAATGGCTAACCAGAACCCTCACATCTCGGTCTAGCTGCAGACCTCCAAGCTGACTAAATCTTTTTTGCATCATAATAAGTTCAAGCCTTTTTACAATAAAGTCGATCACCAGATGAACAAACGAGTCATAGTTGTTGGAAGTCATTAGAGACTGGAGCCATCCTGAGTTAGTCTCGACAGCATGAAGAAGTCTCTGGACCCATGGATCGTTTACCTCATTTTCTGCATATTCAGCTTCTGAGAGCTCGTAACTAACGGTTGCAACACTGTCCAACACGGGTCGGATTCGGTGTGTGACTGTACCTACAAGCTGCTCTAAACCAGCAACTAAGGCTTTCTTAAAGGCGTTGCTCATCTCTCCCAACTCAGATAGACATGACTTGATCCTTTCTCTATCAGCAGGAGCAGGGAATACCTGATAGAACCAATATTGTTAGATCATGTTTACTCAATAACACCCCATTGAGACTAATTTAAAAAGTATGACATTGGTAAATAGAGGTGGCAGTGTTGATGTGATTTCTTATGAACGGGTCACCCAGATTATGTTTTAGTTTTAATGGGTCAAAAAGATAATACAACAGAATGGCTATAAAGGAAACAAGCAAAATGGGAAGAATGTCATCCAAAATGTAGTGTTAGTTCATAAAACAGCCCAGATCATTCTATTCAAAAACTAACAATAACAATTACTAAAAGAGTAGAACTTTTTATCACTTTTGACAAGCCAAGATTTATACAAATGAACAGAATGTGATTCGGGTCAGCCAAATCCTGCATGCCACCAAGGTTGTAGAACTCGGGGATCGGGATCGGATCGGCGAGGTGGGGAGACGGGAGATTTTGAAAAATCGGGGAGATATCGGGGAGATATCGGATTGGGTGAATAGTGAATAATAATAATAATTTATGGAAATATATGTAATAAAAGTTTAAATATATATTAAAAACTCATAAATCTTGAACTTTTGTATAACTTTTTCAAAAAAATGACAAATATAAATAGATATAAATATAAATATATGATATATTCTGAGAATATAGATATTAAAAAAAAAAAAAAAAAAAAAAACTTTTTTTGACTTTGACCCGATATTTGACCGATATTCCGATATTTGACCCGATCCAACGAGTTTTCCAACGTTGACCAGCGTTGACCCGATATTTGACCGATCCTAGCCATCTCGTCTCCTGGACTGGCCGATTCCGATATTTGATCCGATATCTCGGCCGAGACGGCCGAGATTTACAACACTGCATGCCACAACACGAACACATAAGTTACACAATTTGACTCATAACACACTCCACCCGACTCACAACTTGCCACTTCTCTTGATGATGCACTAACACTCTTCCATGACTTTCTTAAAGCTGGCAAGGGAAGTCTGTGTGAACAGTCTTTCCCTTGCACATTGACATTTTCTATGTAAGTCAGACACAAGACCTTCTGATCAGACAAAGGTAATTTTGCCAATTACTCAGAGACTGACCTTTTTATTGTGATACTTTCTTTTTATTGCAAAGTTAACATGTAGAAAAACAGATGGCCAATATAAAAGGAGAAAAAAACAAAAAACAATCCTAAAACATAACGATACATCCAGCTTACATCAAGAAGTTCAAATGCCTATTAATTACAGTTACTAATACATGTGTCTGCACGCCATTTCTTCAAGAGGGCAAGCAAACAAACGGGTGCATAACCACGGACTATTACAGTTATAACCAAATCGGCCACAACTCAGCAGTTCAACTCATAAAAAACACAAGAGTTGTGCACAATTAATATCACTTAACTAATGATGTCCACCATACATACAAAATCATATACATGTTTCCAAATTCCAATCTGGTCTTTCCAAAATTGTCTTTGCAAGGGAGGCTTTGAGAAAGCATCATGTATACACTAAAAATATAATTCTAGTAGCCCACACTGTGCCAGGTGGCCACTTGGCCTCTACATATATCAAAACAAAACTCCACACCATTCAACCAAGGAACCATGTGGTAGTGTACAATAGTCTTGCACTAAAGCACATTTCACCAATGGCAAATAGAAAATGATCAACATGAATACTACATAAAAACATACTCGTACTACATAGATGTACATCAAGCAAGCCTATGGAGCATACTGGGACCTATATTTAGTACACTAACTTTTAAGGTGCAAGAATCAGACCAGAAGTTATAGTTTCACGAAAAGAGACAATATGAAACACACAAAATAATAACGAACATGCAGAATTGGACGATAAGTACTCACCTCAGCACATTCCTCTTCAATCTCATGTCGTAGTTTCAGGGCATACTCACTGCTCACATCCATATTGTTCAACGCGGTAGCAATATCAATTCCAGTTTTCTGAACTCCAACACCACCCAAAAATAGCTTTCCTACAAGATTAGGCTCCCTCATTTTCTGCTGCAAAGCGTCATTATACTCACCAGCAAGCAAACTCACAGCACTACTCAACGCTGCAATAACAGAATTAATATTCGATGTCGATATTGACCTACGACAGCTACTCCGTAAAACATAAAACACGTCATCAACCATAGACGTTGTAAGACTATCCATTACATGCTCGTCAATCTTAATTGCCTTCCTAACATTCTCAACCATATAAAACCCTTCCAAAATCACATAATAACTCGTCATATCTTGAACAACTTTACTAAAATTGCCACTCCTAAAAGACTTAGTAGCTTTAGGAACCAATTCTGGATCAACACGACTCAACCCTTTTATCTTTGAAATCATATACTCCGTATAATCCTCACCTAACTGTGTAAGTGACAACATCTCCTCCAAATACAGCTCAATTTTCCTCGGATCTGGCCCCTCCACCTCCCCATTCGACATCAACTCACTCTTATACGAATTAATCTCAGACGTCAACTTAGACAACTTACGATACTCCATATACTTTTTCAAAATCAAACTACCTCTCGAATCACACTCCTCTTGTAACTCACATATCGCATAAACAATCCCATCTTCCCCACACAAACTCATCAAAACATCCACATTCTCCTCAACCGCCAACGCAATATCCCTAAACAAATTATTCAAACACTTAACAAAATTCACCTCACCCTGACCCGTTTCCATCCCCTCACATAATTGCTCAAACTCGACTTTAGACCTCAAATTAATAACCTTTCTCAAATAACTAACGTAAACTTGCAACCCTTCTTCTTCTAACCCTAACGGCGAATACAACTTAATAAACCTCAAAACCGACTCATGATCACGTTTCTCGACACCCAATGCTAACCTCTTCCTAACAATACTCTCCAACTCTTTCTTATACCCTAACATCTTATCTCGTTGATCAGAACCGGAATCTTTATACTTAGCATCGATACTAAAAAACGTCTCTACGTAACTAGCAGCATTCTCAAAATCCTCAAATTCTAAGGCTTTTATAACCCCATCAATACAATTAGTCCTTTCAACTATGGCATCTATTCTTAACAAAGTTTCATTAACACGAGATTGAGCTAAATCGAGTTCGCGTACCTTTTTCGATACCTGATCGGCCAAAATGCAAGTGGAATTAACGTTTGACAACATGTGATCTGATTCGGATTGTACGAGGACAAGGGTGTCGGATGATTTCTTGAGGAAGTTGAGGTGCTTGTCGAGATCTGGTCGGAGATTTAAGATTGATTCGAGATGGATGTCGAGAGTTCGTTGGTATGCTATGCATTCGTGAAGATGACGTTGCATTGCGGTGACGTCAGTTAGGGTTTGGATTTGGGAGATTGATTCTGGGGTGCCGAATTTTATTGATTGATTTGTTGTGGTGGTGGTAGGCGGTTCTTCTGTTTCCGGCGGTGGTGGGGTTAGTGGTGATGACGTCATCGTTTTTTATTTAGATTCAAATCGGTGGGAGAGAAGAAATGGTGATGACGACCAGGATGATCGTTTGTTTTTAAACTAGTCTTCGTAATACGGTTGATTTTACTTAATAGATAAGATTGTTATAATATGAAAATGGACATTAAACTAACTATTGATATAAAATTATAAAAAATAATAATAAGAAGAATATATAAAAGAGAAATGCCAGAGTTACAAACACTTTTTTAATAACTAGTTTTACAAACATACTAGTTTTACAAATATATGTGGACCAATAAAGAAATGAGAGTTTAAACCAATAAAGTTACAAACACTTGTATTTGCAATTGAAAAATTGCAAACTAAAATTAGAATTAATTTCAGGGATCGTTCATGTGATTTACCCAAAAAATCGTGTTTCGTTCTTATGGTTTAAAAACGACACGGGTGATTTTTTATGATAGGATAAGGTTCTGGTTCATTCCTTTATTTTAACGTCCGTTTAATGGACTCCGTTGTCTCCCTCACGTGCTTACTACGTGAAGGTATTGTTAGTATGTGATCACGTAAAATGAACGTATGTCCAGAAATGATTTAAGCCTACGGGGTCACACGTCTCGACACAAATGTAATTATAATTAATTAATGTAATTTATTAATTAATTAGATCACGAAAAACTAACGGTCGTCCGTTAAAAGTTAAATAGTTAACGGTACTTAACTGAAGAACTTAACGAAGGAAATGTTTATGTAACCATTAGCCCTCTAGAATATTCTAGGGGGGGCGGCCATTAAGAGAGAATGGGAAAGGTTTCCATAACTCCTAAACTTGGTCACCAAGTTCAAGTAAATGCTATATAAAGGATTATGGAAATGGTTTTCATTAACCACAATTCTAAGGTTACAAACTATACATCTTCTTTCACATCTCCTTTCTTTCTTCTCTTGATTTTCGGCCCCCATAACCGAAAATCACACACCCTTTGGGGTTCTTGGTGGTTTCGACCAAAGCAAGGAAAAAGGAGAAACCAATCGTTGCTCGTTCGTGATCAAGTGCTAGCACGCATACATTCGAGTGTTGTGTGTGCGATCGTAGAGGGATTTACTTCAAATCCTTTTAAAGTTTCTTCACTTTATCATCTACATTAAGAGGTATTCCTTAATCCTATTTCAAGGTTAATTATTTGATTACATGGTTTGATTTGCTTCCGTTGCGTACTCGTGAATAAAGATATTTAGTTATATATTCCAACAGTGGTATCACGAGCCACCCATGTGATTTTTAATTACCTAAAATCAAAACTTGAAGGGGGGTTAAGGTTTCATATTTTTCGAATTTCTTATGTCTTTATTTTGATTATTTTATTAATTAATTGGTTAATTGTAATAAAATAACGAAATAAACAATAAAATTATTTCTTTTTGATAAAACCAAAAATTCGAAAATCTGAATAAAACTAAAATTTTGTTTTGGGAAAACCAAAATTGCAAGTTTTGATTTATTGCATGATTAATGTGTTAATTGCATGCGTTTATGGATTACCTCTATTTTAATTGTTAAAAAGAAGTAATAATCATGAGTTTTTTCATGCAATTGATTCATGATTATTACTTAGTTATAATGATAAAATTACTTGATCACTAGGTCTATTTAGGTGGATAATTAAAATAATTAATTGTTTGACAATGTGATAATTATTTGTTAATGTTGCTGCTTGACACCAGTCCACTAAAACGACCATATCTTTTAATCTGTAAGGAGTTAGAAGTCGTCCTTTGGACAGTAGATACTTGACTCATAGGGCTACAACTTTTTAGTTCTGTGCTAATTCCAGTTCGGCCATCCTCTATGCCTAAATGGGTCGTGAAGCTGCTGGATTTTTAAGATCAGCACCTTATGTGTTTATGTGATAAATTTGTTATTAAATTTTGGCTTATGTAATCAAGTTTATTTGGTTAATGTGGTCCTTTTCCTCGAGAAAGGGGGGCCAATCTTAGACCATAGTGGCATTACCGAGGATGGATACCTAATTGTTACGTGTTTATATTTAGTAAAGTTTAGTTTTGCCCTTTAAGAAAATTGTGTGCAAAATTGTTTTTCGAAAATTAAACTTGACTAAATTACATTGAAATAATGATTTTGTTTATAAAATTGGTGCCCTAAAATCAAAAGATACACCGGCTCACCCATTTGAACAAACTCTAAGAGAGGTATAAGTCGGAGTGCGTTAGCCTCCTAAAAGGGCGGGTTTTTAATTGCGTTCATCGCAAACCTTTGCCCTTGGCTTCTTGGTGGTTTCGACCAAAGCAAGGAAAAAGGAGAAACCAATCGTTGCTCGTTCGTGATCAAGTGCTAGCACGCATACATTCGAGTGTTGTGTGTGCGATCGTAGAGGGATTTACTTCAAATCCTTTTAAAGTTTCTTCACTTTATCATCTACATTAAGAGGTATTCCTTAATCCTATTTCAAGGTTAATTATTTGATTACATGGTTTGATTTGCTTCCGTTGCGTACTCGTGAATAAAGATATTTAGTTATATATTCCAACAGTGGTATCACGAGCCACCCATGTGATTTTTAATTACCTAAAATCAAAACTTGAAGGGGGGTTAAGGTTTCATATTTTTCGAATTTCTTATGTCTTTATTTTGATTATTTTATTAATTAATTGGTTAATTGTAATAAAATAACGAAATAAACAATAAAATTATTTCTTTTTGATAAAACCAAAAATTCGAAAATCTGAATAAAACTAAAATTTTGTTTTGGGAAAACCAAAATTGCAAGTTTTGATTTATTGCATGATTAATGTGTTAATTGCATGCGTTTATGGATTACCTCTATTTTAATTGTTAAAAAGAAGTAATAATCATGAGTTTTTTCATGCAATTGATTCATGATTATTACTTAGTTATAATGATAAAATTACTTGATCACTAGGTCTATTTAGGTGGATAATTAAAATAATTAATTGTTTATTTGATAAACATTGGGTAATTGATTTCTTAAGGATTTATTATCGAAAATACCGATAATTGAACTTGAATCTGTTTTGTAAAAGGCAACAAATCCTTCACAAAACATACACCAATCGGCTTTTAGGTCGATGCTAGAAAGGGAAAACTTTCTAAAACCAATTTCAATGGCTGTTTTGTCAATAGAGAATTGTTCTAAAAGTTGAAAAGAAA
This sequence comes from Erigeron breviscapus, assembly GCA_034093135.1. Classification (NCBI taxonomy): domain Eukaryota; kingdom Viridiplantae; phylum Streptophyta; class Magnoliopsida; order Asterales; family Asteraceae; genus Erigeron; species Erigeron breviscapus. The sequence goes on from CM067168.1 coordinate 76,970,213, forward strand.
ACCCGTGTCATTGAAACTCAGATATCGCTATTCCTAATGCGAATGCCACTGCTTTGCAGTTGGAAGCATAAAATACTCAGTACTATAGACATATTGAGGTTGCTTATTTGATGCTAGAAACATGTCTCCCGAGCTTCAAAAAGCAATTCGGATTGCAAAATCCATGTGATATGATCAAATAATTCAAGTCTATGTACGGAAAACAAGTTGGAGTTGAAATTACTTGAGCTAATTGAGTCACTCTGTGAGTCCCAAATATAGATGAATGACAAACCCGACTGGCAAGTACAACTTATCTTGAATGGACAAGTTAAGTTTACGATCCAGATATGGATAACAAGAAACAATTGACTTGTAGTAAAATGCAAGAACTAAATGGCAGAAACTATATAAAGATATATGTAAATATAATCAAGTATAAAGCATTGAGATACGTTGTTTTCTAATGTATTTGATTTATTGATGTATAAACAAATACAAGGATTGTTGCGGAGCAAAGATAAACACTCAAGTGTAAGTATCTAAACAATCCCGAAATACAAGTGATCTAATTTACTTGGAAATACTCGTAAGTTTACTTAGAGTATATCTCACAAGTTGCAATGCTAAGGTTTCAAGCCTTTTGCAAGTTATGAGAAGACTTTGTATTTATAGACTTAGTTCATGATGACATGGACAAAGTCGTACAAATGTGGTTGTGAGCATTTAAGGAATTAAGACATAATTCCTTACATGCTGCACTAGGAAGAGTATATAAGTCACTTGATGTGACTTAACATACTAGGTTCCATACCTATACTTTGTACTTTTTATTAATAGATAAATCTATCAACTTGGTAACTGTGTAAGGCAAAAGTCTTCCTCGTAATCAGTGTAAAGTGTTGTAAATACTTTAACACTGAGATGCTTCAGTCTTCGATCTGGTAGAATCACTCTGATGCTTGCTTCTGAGATGATTCTCTTCTTCATACTTCAGTCTTTGACTTCAGAATGAATGCTTCAGATTTGTCTTGATCTGAACTGAAGTGAAGCTTCAGTGAAGGAATTCTGAGGCATCTCAGAATTCTGAATTAATGTCTTCACTAAACTTCAAGCTATTTCTGAACAAATTATACATGGTCGATTTTCGACCTAGCAAATTCCCCCTATTTGTTCTGAAATAGTGCATGCATTCCAGACTTCTATCTATACATGTTTGTAAGTCTGAAATACAAGTTTTTGTTTAAGTTGTAAAAATTTTCTAAGAACATCTTATAGATCATTGATGTCTCAGAATTTTACTTGTGTTTTTCTAACTTAAACTTATCATCTACTTATTTGTTACACTTGCAACTTGTATATATAAACTGAAATGAAAGTTACAAATGCAAATATTTACAAGTACATGATAATTCTGAATAGAAAACTACTTCTTGGCAGGCCTTGAACCAGAAGGTGCCTCAGTAGGTTTTCTCTTCAGTGGAGAATGATCCCTTTTGCCAAACAGCCTGCTTTCAATTTCTACCTTGGCTTGCATCTTTTGTTGAATTCTTGCTAACCATGCACCAGTCAAGGCAGACTTTGGCTTTCCTTTCAGAATCTGGATCATCTCCCTATGCTCAGAAATCCCAAATTCATGCACTGAAACCTGACTATATTCTTCAGTTGCCCTTCCTTCTCTTTTCACAACCAAATCAAATAGCTTCAATCCATCAGCCTTAGTAACTTCTATATCAATGATTCTGGCCTGATGTGATCGATGATTCATGTAATGATCATACTGATCCTTTTCATGCTTTCTTTGAAGTTCAACAGCATCCTCAGACATTGGTTTGATTGAAGTATGGACAACATCACGAGAATCTTTCTTTGCAGTCCTTGTTCCAGTTCTGGGCTTTGTTGGTGGTCTGAACAATTCCTTCTCTACTTGCAGAACTCCAGCCAGAACCTCTTTCTTCTTTCTGGCCATTTCCATTTCTCTATTTTTCACTAAGTCTTGAATGGACATCTTGAAAGTGAGATGGTCCAGCTTTTGTTCCAAAGGAGAGTAGTTCACCCCATACTCATAATCAAGCATATCTTTAACTGCCTTCTGCACTCTTGGATCATGTTTGATCTTCTGAAATCTTTCTAGTGAGAGACCAAGAGATGCAGCATCAATGTGATCAAGGGTTCCCATACTTTGGTGTTGAACCCTTTCCCTTTCCTTGTTCTCACTCCACATGATAAATTGGTTAGAGACTTGCTTCTGCAGAGTCTCCAACTTTTTGCTATCAGCATTAGGATCATGAAGTGGATAACCTTGTTCATCAACATCTTCACCAACAACCAGACCAGAACCCTTAACAGTTTTCTTTGTAGGTTCTGCCATCACTAAGGCTTTTCCCTTATCTTTCCTTCCAGCTTCAGATTCTGGTTTCTGAACATGTTCCCCCTGAACTGAGGCACTACCAGAAGGCACCTCAGTTTGCTTCTTGGTTGCATGAATCATTTCTTGAGTACTAGCCAGCAACCCAAGAGGCACACCACTTCCCCCTTTGGGAATCTCCGCAGGCATTTTAGCATAAAGATCAAGCGTAGCTTTAAGTGCCTGCAGAGGTTTCCAACTTTGTTGTTCTAGGCACTCACAAATACCTTTTGCCATTGTAGCAAACTGAGCCTTTAGTCTGAAGGAAGAACTAAGGTTCAGTGCTTCTTGATCTTTTAAGTCCTTTAGCATTTTTCTATCTTCTTCAGTGAAAGAAGCAGGGGGAGGGGAAGCAACAACATTGTCTTTCTTCAAGAGTGTTAGGATTTCATCAAATTGCTTTGACTGATTCTGAACTGAACCTTCAAGCTTGGAAACTGAATCTTTATTTCATTGACAGCCTTTTCCACCTTGTCATTTGTATCTTTGGTCAGTTCAGCAATCATCACTCTAATCTCTTCACCAATCTTCTGAGAGACAGATTCTGAAATCTGAGCAGATAGATTCTGAGATAGCTCAGACTTCAGACTATCCAAAACACCAACACTTATGGAAGCCCCAAGTTCTTTTTCATTGACACTTGGCTTCTGAACCAGCTCATGAACTTCACTTCCAACTGCCATAACTCTTGCTTCAACAGCTCAACACCAGATGTCAAGTTCGCAACTACTGAAGCTTGCACATCTCTTTTTGTCAATCTGAAGGCTTCTCTGATTGCAGAGCTCACCTTATTGCACGTCATTACCAACTCATTCAATTTTCCAACCACTAGTCCTTCATTCCCAGCAACTTTGGTCAACTCAGTTCCAAGGAACATCTGAGCACCTTTCATATCAGCCAAGGAGCTAGTGTTGGCAGTTAGAGATTTAGTCAAGTCCTCCACCCTAAGAATAAGGCCTTGGACTTCGGTTTGGGTTTTCTCTAACTGTGCTTCTATGTTGAAAGGAGGTGGGGGTTGTGCAGAAGCAGGAGCCACAAAAGGTAAACTACCAAGCCCTTTTAAAACCTTGTTCATTTGAACATCTGTTGGACTCTGTCAGATCATCACTCTAACTCTTCACCAATCTTCTGAGAGACAGATTCTGAAATCTGAGCAGCTAGATTCTGAGATAGCTCAGACTTCAGACTATCCAAAACACCAACACTTATGGAAGCCCCAAGTTCTTTTTCATTGACACTTGGCTTCTGAACCAGCTCATGAACTTCACTTCCAACTGCCATAACTTCTTGCTTCAACAGCTCAACACCAGATGTCAAGTTCGCAACTACTGAAGCTTGCACATCTCTTTTTGTCAATCTGAAGGCTTCTCTGATTGCAGAGCTCACCTTATTGCACGTCATTACCAACTCATTCAATTTTCCAACCACTAGTCCTTCATTCCCAGCAACTTTGGTCAACTCAGTTCCAAGGAACATCTGAGCACCTTTCATATCAGCCAAGGAGCTAGTGTTGGCAGTTAGAGATTTAGTCAAGTCCTCCACCCTAAGAATAAGGCCTTGGACTTCGGTTTGGGTTTTCTCTAACTGTGCTTCTAAGTTGAAAGGAGGTGGGGGTTGTGCAGAAGCAGGAGCCACAAAAGGTAAACTACCAAGCCCTTTTAAAACCTTGTTCATTTGAACATCTGTTGGACTCTCAGATTCCGTCTCAGAATCCAAGTCTTTTTCTGAAGGGGCATCATAATTAATCGGTGGTGGTACGTTGTGAATTTGTGGGTGTAGAAATTGAAGTGAAGGAGTGAAAGAAGGATCGGTTATATATGCGGGATTGGTGCCTGGTGGAAAGATGGGATTTTGGTGAGATGGTGGTGGTGGAACATAAGGTTCATTTTCTTGTTGGATTTCTGGGAGAGGAGGAGGGGCGTTTGCGAGGATGGTGGCTGGCTCAGAATCAGATTGATTCGCCTCCAATAAGCCCTCGTCAAACTCAAAGTCAGCAAGAGAATCGAGATTCTCTTGAGGTAGCTCATCGTCATCCCAGAAGGCATTCACTTGTGCGATCTGGTCAGATATGCCCTGGTTTGGGTCACTAGTACCCTCACCAGATTCTGGTTCAACAGCTGCATCAGCAGTTGCATCGTTACCAGATTCAATGATTTCAACCGTAGGTACACTAACGGGTCCCACATTCTTTTGTGGCCCACTTAGTGACCTTTCTGGACCAGCTAGTGTGGCTGAAACAGTTATAGCAAATACCTGAATCATAGCAGAGGAGAGTTCAGGCTCATCTTCAGTAATTGTTGCCTTAGAGAAATCTCTGCCATATTCCGGTACAGAAGCATCATATCCAGCTTGATCATAAGTATCACCAAGTATATCCTTAAAGCACAAGCTTAAAAATCTTGGAAATGCAATATGTAAACTTCTCTTCCCCTTTAACTTTGTAATCAACTGAGAGAAGAGAATCTCAGCAAAGTCCACTTGCATCCCATTCCAGATATAATACCCCATCTCTACTTGGGGTAGTGAAAGTTGGTCCAACCCTCCATGGTTGCCACCAAGACTTTCCACGATTTGTGTCCAGAAGAACCTCCAACAAATACCAAAACCAGACATGAAAATATGTCCAGAGGTCTTCAAATTTCCATTATCATCCTCCATATCACCATGACCAGTGGCGACCAGAACCTCCCTGAAATTGACTCCTTTGAGCCTTTTAACAAACACCTGGGGAGGTTTGAGGTAGTTCAGATGAAGGGAATTTCTGAACCCCTCAAGAGTAATGACACACTTCATGGTGCCTTCATTTAGAGTGAAAGAGATGGATTGTTCATCCTTGCTTATCACTGCTGAGTACCAGAATTCAAGCAAGTATCGATGATACATTGCTTGCGGATTAGCGGTCAGCGCATAATGGAAAGGGGATTGCTCCCAAAAATTGTTTATTCTTCCCATTAAGGTTTCAGATTTAACATTCAATTGAGCCAAAAAGTTGCTCATATTGAATCGGATTTGGGATGGAGTGAAGTTCTTAGGCCATGTAGCAGAAGTTTTCACATCACTCGTTGGAATATATTCAAAAGTTATGAGTGATTTAGCCATTGTTTTGAGAGTTGAGATTGAAAAGGAATAAGAAGAGTTTAAGGAATTTTGAGGGTAAAGATGAGAGAGATTGATGATTAGAGAGTTAATGAAAAACGAAGTAAATGAAAGAATGAATAAGGAATTTGTATTTAAGATGGAACAAAAAGGATTTTTCCAATTAAAAACAATTTCTGGAGTCAAGTCAGCATTTAATGCAGAGACGTTTGAGGGACCCCACTCTGTACACTTTTTCAGTAAAAGTACTCATTTCTTTCTCTTTTACGGCGCCACTTGTGTGACACATCAGCATGACCAACGTAAGTTAAAAACATAGTATGCAATAGGCCACGTGTACACACAATTGACCAAGTATCAAAACAAAATATCTTGAAAGGTTTTGTATTTCAGTGATGACTAAACAAATTCTGAGCATGGTTAGTTCCAATGAGATCTGAACCATCTCAGTCAATAAAATTCAACTGAAATATTTCTTTATTTTCTGAAGTGCTTCAGTTAAATGTATTTTTCTGAGCAAAAAGTTCCCCCTCAAAAATGAAGGTTTATTTTATAATTTTGAAAAATATTTAACATTCCCCCTGAAGTGATGATCCATGAATTAATAAGTGCCAAGATAGTATCACAAAGGCGTTCGATAGCTAGGCTAGCAAAAATTACATGGATCGCTCAGACTGGTGAACCAGATCAGTGTCACTGAGGCGTTCATAACAAGATTACCAGTCTAAGGATTTAACATACCCAACTCACTGACTAGGTGTTTAAAGGTTTTGACATCTAAGGGTTTTGTAAAAACGTCAGCGAGTTGCTTATCAGTGGGAATAAAGTGCAATTCAATGTCTCCTTTCAGAATATGATCACGAATGAAATGATACCTGAGGTCGATGTGCTTGGTTTTCGAGTGCATCACAGGATTGTGAGATATGGCAATGGCACTTGTGTTATCACAAAAGATTGGAGTCTTTGTGTAAGTAACACCATAGTCAGTCAGCTGGTTTTTCATCCATAGAATCTGAGCACAACAACTTGCTGCAGAAATGTACTCAGCTTCTGCAGTGGATAGAGATACTGCAGTCTGTTTCTTACTTGTCCAGCTTACTAATTTGCCACCAAGGAAATGACACCCTCCAGTGGTGCTTTTCCTGTCTATCTTGCAACCTGCATGATCAGAATCTGAATAGCCCATTAGATCTAGACTGGAGCCTTTGGGATACCAAAGACCCAATCTGGGGACACCCTTAAGGTATCTGAAGATCCTTTTAACAGCATTTGCATGTGCTTCTCTGGGATCAAACTGAAATCTAGCACAAAGACATGTTGCAAACATTATGTCTGGTCTACTTGCAGTTAAATACATCAGTGAACCAACCATACCACGATATTTTGTATGGTCCATTGGTTTTCCATGTGGATCAGAATCCAAAGTTAATGGAGCAGAAATAGGAGTATCTTTTGATGAGACTGAATCGAATTGATATTTCTTTAATAAATCTCTGACATATTTTTCTTGGTTTATGAAAATACCATCTTCAGTTTGTTTAACTTGAAGTCCCAGAAAATATGTCAGTTCTCCCATCATACTCATTTCATACTCAGAAGACATGATTTTTGAAAATTTTTCACACATCTTCTCATTTGTAGAACCAAACACAATATCATCAACATAAATTTGTACTAAAAGGATATTACTTTTATCATGCAATATGAACAAAGTTTTATCTATTGCACCACGTTTAAAACCATTTTTAAGAAGATGTTTAGTAAGAGTATCATACCAGGCTCTGGGTGCTTGTCTCAGACCATATAAGGCTTTGTTCAGTCTGTACACCCAATGGGGTTTTTCTTCATTGATGAATCCTGGTGGTTGATACACATAAACGACTTCTTCTAGTTCTCCATTTAAGAATGCACTTTTGACATCCATTTGATAGACTTTAAATTGATGATGAGCTGCAAAAGCTAAGAATATTCTGATAGCTTCAAGTCTAGCAACTGGTGCAAAAGTTTCATCAAAATCTATTCCCTCTTCTTGTGCATATCCTTTTGCAACAAGTCTTGCTTTGTTTCTGATGATATGACCATCTTCATCCATCTTGTTTCTGAAGACCCATCTTGTCCCAATTGGTTCCTTCTTCAGGTTACTGGGACAAGGAACGAGTTCCCATACATCGTTTCTTTTAAACTGGTTGAGCTCATCTTGCATGGCTTCAACCCAGCTTGGGTCTTTCATAGCCTCGTCAATCTTCTTGGGTTCAATTAGAGATAAGAAACTGACGTTTAAGCATTGATCGCTTGTGGCTCTTCTGGTCTGAACCCCACTAGTGGAATCCCCAATGATTTGCTCGATAGGATGTGCCTTAGTCCACTTAGTGTATTGACCAGGGTGTATAATGATATCAGTGCAAGAACTTCTCTGAGTAACTTCAGGAGGAGCTTCAGAAAATACATCTTCAGCTTCTTCTTCTTCCTGCATATCATGACTTGCATCATGAAATTCTTCAGATTGAGGTTGCTCAGTGGAGTCTGATAACATAGGAGAAGCAGCATGTACATCTGATCCAATAGTCAGTTCAGAAGGTAGTTTGAAACTGACTGGAGGATAAAATGGAATGTTGCTAGGCTTGTTTTTAACTGGTTCTGAACGAAGATGTTCAGAAGCTGGTTCAGGTGACTGATCAGGTTCAGCAATAGGATCAGAATCACCAAAACTTATTGGACTTTCTGAGGGTGGTACAGGAATGGAATTTTTAAAGATTGCAGAATTGGATTCATCAAAGGTAACATGAATTGACTCATCAACCTTTTCAAGTCTCTTGTTAAAGACTCTAAAGGCTTTGCGATTTGATGAATATCCTAGGAAGTACCCTTCATCAGCTTTTGCATCGAATTTTCCAAGCTGACTAGAGTCATTCAGAATGTATACTGGACACCCAAATACATGGAAGTATCCAATATTAGGCTTTCTATTTCTGAGTACTTCATAGGAGGTCTTCTTGTGTCTTTTGACATAAATAGATCTGTTCTGAGTGTAGCAAGCAGTTGCAACAGCTTCAGCCCAGAAATTCTTGGGAAGACCAGATTCATTTAGCATACTTCTAGCAGCTTCAATCAGCGTACGATTCTTTCTTTCTACAACACCATTCTGCTCTGGTGTGTGGGCTGAGGAGAAGTTCTGAGATATGCCCGTTTCAGTGCAGAAGGACTCCAGAGTGGCATTTCTGAATTCAGTGCCATTGTCACTTCTGAGCTGACAAACTTTTCGCTTGTACTTGAGCTCAATTTGTTTGATGAGAGCAATGATTTCAGCAGCAGCTTCACTTTTGGACCTGAGGAAAATCACCCAGCAGTATCTTGAATATTCATCAACGACAACAAGGGTGTACTTCTTTCCTGCTCTGGTCTGAACATTCACTGGTCCAAAAAGGTCCATGTGAAGCATATGAAGAGGTTCAGTATACTAAAGCTTTGCTTTGTCTTGAATGAAGCTCTTTTCTGCTTACCCATTTCACAACCTGGACATGGCTTGTCTTTGTTAAAAGACATAGAGGGTATCCCATCAACAAGTTGTTTTCTTGACAACTTATTAATGTTCTTGAAGTTCAGATGGGATAATCTCTTGTGCCACAACCAATTTGTGTCTTCATCTGCCTTTGAGTAGAAACATTGTTCAGTGGTAGAAGGATTCATATCAATGACATAAATGTTTCCCTTTCTAGGTGCAATCAATACTACCTTTCCATCTCTGTTGAATATAGTGCCTTGTGAAATATCAAATAAAACCTTGAAGCCATCATCACACAGTTGACTGACACTGATCAGGTTATATTTCAAACCATTCACATATGCAACTCGTGTGAATTTGACTTGACCATTATTCACCACACCATATCCCTCAGTTTTTCCATTTCCATCATTTCCAAAAACAATTGAGGGCCCCTCTTGCACCCTATATTCCTCTAGCAGGGTCTGATAACCAGTCATGGTTCGGCCAGCAGCACTGTCCAGAAACCATATATTCTTCTTTCGGTCTCCCTGCACACAAACAAAGATTAGTTCTTTTTGGGAACCCATCTATGGATGGGTTCACTAGACTCTCCCTTAGCAGCCTCAGATTTCTTTGGTATATGAGGAACAGAAGGGTCAAATGGGATTTCAGTCATTATCTCAGTTGACACAAAAGTTGTTGGTTTGATGGGGTGCTCAACCTTTTTCTTCTCAGATTTTATCTTGATTTGTTTGGAGAAAGGTTTTGCATTCTGTTTAGGTTGAAGAGGAGTGGTTTCAACATTTTTTAAACGTGCATTACAACTCTGCACATAGTTGAAATTGACTTTCTAACCTTAACAAAATAGATTCTTCATTTGACACCTGAGCCTTACCAGAATCTGAGGTAAAAGGCTCAGTGGGGGAGATGGTTTTCTTCTTCTTTTGGCCTTTAGGAACCTTAGAAGAAGTCTGAGGAGATGACTTTTTGGTTTTAGCCATCTTTTCTGAAACAGTTGTCTGAGCTGTTTCAGATTTTCCCTCAGAATGTTCCTTGACCTTGTTAGTCACAATTTTTTGTTTGCCAACTTTAGGAAATATAATTTCCGGTTTCATTTCTTTTGGAAGTGCATCTAAATCAGTGATTATAGATGCCATGTGAAGATCACCAGACTCATATGCTGTTTTTTGATTTGCAAAAGTGTTTTTAATTGCAGCATCTGGTTTTGGTGCACTCATCCATGATTTGATTATTTTCTGTTCTTTTTCAAGGATGGTTTTTAGTTCTTCCTTTTCCAGCTCTAAAGTGGCAACCATAGATTGATAACTTTTTAGGGCCAAATGGATATCTTTCAGTTCCTTCAGTCTGGCCTGACTGGCGTTCAGTTCAGAGGTATTGTTTTCAAACATTTTAAGACTTTCTGAACGCACTGTCTCAACAAATGAGATGTCAGCCTCTAAAAGAACCAGAAGGTCCAGTTTGTGTTCCTCATTTTCTTCATAGCCAAAATTACTGACCTTTTTCATCACTATATCCACCCAGCGACCAGATTCAACATCAGTTTTGACCAAATGACCTTGGTCCTCTTGTGCCATGAAGCACATGTCCCTAACTTCCTCTTCATCATCGGATGATTCATCAGAGTCTTCCCATCTTTCAGTTTTGGCAATCATACAACTGTTGCTTGAGTTGTCTTGTGCCATGAGAGCCATATGTGCCTTTAACTTCTTGTATTTGGCCTTATAGCTGTCATCAGATTTCTGAAAGATAGAGTGGTTAGGAGCAGATGGCGATGATGATGGTTGACTAGATCTGCATTCCTTCATGAAATGTCCTTTCTTGCCACATTTAAAGCATTCAAGATTAGACTTATCAATAGAAGCGCTGGAAGCAAAAGGTTTGCCAGATCGATTTGATTTGGCCTTAAAACGATTGAACGTTTTAGCCAGCATGGCAACCAGATCATCATTGTCATCCTCATCACAATCATGAGTGACATTAGCAGAGACACCAGTTTTTAACATTTCAGAAACCATCTTCTTCATTGAGTCAAAAACATCACTCTCAGAAGATAGTAAAGCAGTACTATGTGGTTCAGAATACTGAACCGTACCAGAATTGGTAGAAACATGATTCTTGGCATCCTGCTCAGCCAAGGCTCTTTCAGCTTTGTTCTCTTCAGTATATCTGAAGGCACCATAAAGGGAAGCAAGAGTATGGCTGTGCAAGGTTTTGCCTTGTCTCAAGACCAAGATTAAATTTTCCCATTTAGAAGGTAAAATGTCACAAAACTTTTCCAACAAAATTTCTTTGTCTTTGGTTACACCTAGGGCTTTTAGTTGGTTTACCAGATTTGTAAACCTGATGTAAGTTTGAGTTAAAGACTCCCCAGGTATAGCAAAGAAAGACTCATATCTTTTGTTTAAAGCAACTTTTCTTGTGACAATTGTCTCATTTGTGCCTTCAAACTGTGTCATTAGTTCCTCCCACATTAATTTTGAGTTTTCAAGTAAGACAAGAGTGGGCATTAGGGTTTCTGGAACTGCATATAAAATCATATTTTGTAGCTTAGTATCAAGGTCTACAAGTCTATGATCTTCTTCAGACCAATGATCCTTCTCCTTAGGTGACTGCCTAGGAGTCCCATCGGCATTTCTGACAACAGTAGAAGCATTCATGGGGACAAAGGGTCCTTCTTTTAAGATATCTGGCAAATGTCTCTCAACACCAGCAATATATTTTAACATGCACGCTTTCCATGTTTGAAAGTTTTCACTGTTCCCATCAAACTTGGGAACAGGATTATTTGGAAAGTGTACGTGTACATTATGTGATGGTATATTGTTGTTGATGAGAGGGGGTGGAGTAGCATTATTAGGGTCAGGTCGTTCTTGTTCAAAGTCAGCCATCTAAGCAGATCAAAGGTTAAAGAATTGATGTAATTCAACCTGGCTCTGATACCAATTGTGAGTCCCAAATATAGATGAATGACAAACCCGACTGGCAAGTACAACTTATCTTGAATGGACAAGTTAAGTTTACGATCCAGATATGGATAACAAGAAACAATTGACTTGTAGTAAAATGCAAGAACTAAATGGCAGAAACTATATAAAGATATATGTAAATATAATCAAGTATAAAGCATTGAGATACGTTGTTTTCTAATGTATTTGATTTATTGATGTATAAACAAATACAAGGATTGTTGCGGAGCAAAGATAAACACTCAAGTGTAAGTATCTAAACAATCCCGAAATACAAGTGATCTAATTTACTTGGAAATACTCGTAAGTTTACTTAGAGTATATCTCACAAGTTGCAATGCTAAGGTTTCAAGCCTTTTGCAAGTTATGAGAAGACTTTGTATTTATAGACTTAGTTCATGATGACATGGACAAAGTCGTACAAATGTGGTTGTGAGCATTTAAGGAATTAAGACATAATTCCTTACATGCTGCACTAGGAAGAGTATATAAGTCACTTGATGTGACTTAACATACTAGGTTCCATACCTATACTTTGTACTTTTTATTAATAGATAAATCTATCAACTTGGTAACTGTGTAAGGCAAAAGTCTTCCTCGTAATCAGTGTAAAGTGTTGTAAATACTTTAACACTGAGATGCTTCAGTCTTCGATCTGGTAGAATCACTCTGATGCTTGCTTCTGAGATGATTCTCTTCTTCATACTTCAGTCTTTGACTTCAGAATGAATGCTTCAGATTTGTCTTGATCTGAACTGAAGTGAAGCTTCAGTGAAGGAATTCTGAGGCATCTCAGAATTCTGAATTAATGTCTTCACTAAACTTCAAGCTATTTCTGAACAAATTATACATGGTCGATTTTCGACCTAGCAAATTCCCCCTATTTGTTCTGAAATAGTGCATGCATTCCAGACTTCTATCTATACATGTTTGTAAGTCTGAAATACAAGTTTTTGTTTAAGTTGTAAAAATTTTCTAAGAACATCTTATAGATCATTGATGTCTCAGAATTTTACTTGTGTTTTTCTAACTTAAACTTATCATCTACTTATTTGTTACACTTGCAACTTGTATATATAAACTGAAATGAAAGTTACAAATGCAAATATTTACAAGTACATGATAATTCTGAATAGAAAACTACTTCTTGGCAGGCCTTGAACCAGAAGGTGCCTCAGTAGGTTTTCTCTTCAGTGGAGAATGATCCCTTTTGCCAAACAGCCTGCTTTCAATTTCTACCTTGGCTTGCATCTTTTGTTGAATTCTTGCTAACCATGCACCAGTCAAGGCAGACTTTGGCTTTCCTTTCAGAATCTGGATCATCTCCCTATGCTCAGAAATCCCAAATTCATGCACTGAAACCTGACTATATTCTTCAGTTGCCCTTCCTTCTATTGTCATCTTGTTTAATTTTGTCGAGAAACGCATTAACAGTCTTCAAATGTGAAGAGATCTTATAATCAAATGATGAATCATTTGATAAATGCATGTCTTTGGCATTATTGTTTGCAAGAAACGCATTAACAGTCTTCAATGTGAAGAAATCTTACAAATCAAATGATGAATCATTTGATAAATGCATGTCTTTGGCATTATTGTTTGCAAGAAACGCATTAACAGTCTTCAATGTGAAGAAATCTTACAAATCAAATGATGAATCATTTGATAAATGCATGTCTTTGGCATTATTGTTTGCAAGAAACGCATTAACAGTCTTCAATGTGAAGAAATCTTACAATCAAATGATGAATCATTTGAAAAATGCATGTCTTGTGTTTTCGGCAAGATGACAAGAATACCTTTCTGCATAAAACCGGAGAGGGCTAAGGAACTATTTCGACTAATACATTCGGATGTATGTAGCCGATTTAGACATGAGTCAAGGAAAGGTGCTAGCTACTTCACCATTTTTATGAATGATTTCAGTCGTTATGGTTATGTTTACTTGCTTAAACATAAACATGAAGTTTTTGAAATATTCAAAGAATTTACAAGTGAAGTAGAAAATCAACTCGGTAAACCCATCAAGATTCTTTGGATCAAGATGGAGAATACTTAAGCCAAGAGTTTAAGGATTATCTAAAAGCGTGTGGAATTGTCCAACAGCTTACTCCTCCGTATACTCCTCAATATAATGGAGTGTCTGAAAGGAGAAATCGAACCTTGCTAGACATGGTGAGATCTATGATGACCCTTACGACTCTCCCATTTTCGTTTTGGGATTATGCTCTAGAGACTGCTGTACGCATTCTCAATATGGTTCCAACCAAGAAGGTTGACAAGACACCATATGAATTATGGCATGGAAATGTTCCTAATCTGTCTTACTTAAGAGTCTGGGGATGTGAGGCACTTGTGAAGCGCGATACGCCTGACAAACTTGAACCCAGAACTACTAAGTGCATCTTTGTCGGATACCCTAAGGAAACGATGGGTTACGACTTCTATGATCCCGTCAAAAACACTGTTCGTGTTGCTCGATATGCTGAATTCTTTAGCTCAAGAGAACAGTGGGAGGGTTGTAGAACTTGATGAGACTCAAGAGGAAGATGTGTCACCTTCTGAAGCTCCTAGCAATCATCAACTTGGGGGGGAAAATGTTCAAAGTGATGAACCTCAAGTCGATGATAATGAAGCGATTCCACTTCGTAGGTCCGAAAGGACAAGACGTCCTACTGACAGATTATGTCTGATGGTAGAAGAAAACGTTTTAGGAGATCTCGATGAGCCTCGGAATTTCAAAGCTGCATTATCAGATCCGGAATCTGACAAATGGCTTGAAGCTACGAAGGTGGAAATGAAATCCATGAAAGACAATCAAGTCTGGAGCTTGGTTGATCTTCCACAAAATGCTCAAACTGTTGGGTGTAAGTGGATCTTCAAAAAGAAGACGGACATGGATGGAAATGTACACACCTATAAAGCTCGTCTCATGGCGAAAGGTTATACTCAACGTTTCGGTGTTGACTATGATGAGACCTTTTCTCCAGTTGCAGACATTAGAGCTATTAGGATTATCTTAGCCATAGCCGCGTACTATGACTTTGAGATATGGCAAATGGATGTTAAGACTGCCTTCTTAAATGGTTACTTGGATGAAGAAGTCTATATGGATCAACTTGAAGGTTTTATTGATTCAAAACATCCCAACAAAGTATGCAAGCTTCAAAGGTCCATTTATGGACTAAAGCAAGCATCACGAAGTTGGAACAAGCGGTTTGATGAAGAAATCAAAAAGTTTGGTTTCGTTCAAAATCCTGATGAGCCATGTGTATATCGCAAAGCTAGTGGGAGTAATGTTACTTTCCTTGTCTTATATGTTGATGACATATTGATCATAGGAAAACACATTCCAATGTTGCAAGATGTTAAATCCCATCTTGGGAAGTGTTTTGCCATGAAAGATTTAGGAGAAGCGGCATTTATTCTTGGAATCAAGATCTACCAAGATAGATCAAAGCGGTTAATTGGACTAAGTCAAAGTGCTTATATTGATAAGGTCACTCATGCAAGGACCTAACTTATCTAGCAAGAACGGTGCTTCTACACCTAATGAGGTGGAGCGTATGCAAAGAGTTCCTTATGCTTCGGCGGTGGGATCTGTCATGTATGCGGTAAGATGCACTAGACCTAATATTGCGTTCGCGCAAAATATAGTTAGCCACTATCAGCAAAATCCTGGAGAGGATCATTGGTTTGCTGTAAAGAATTATTCTTGGTGTATGGTTGAAATCCTGATCAAAATTCAAATGGTAATAGAATTTGTGATGTTGGATTTCAGACTGATAAATATGATTAAAAATATCAGTCGGGATACGTCTTCATTATTTAAATGAAGGCACGGTGGAATGCTATGAGCTAAAAGCAAACCACAGTTGCCATGTCTGCAACAGAGTCTGAGTACATTGCCGCCTCAGAAGCCGCAATGGAAGCAGTCTGGATAAGGAAGTTCATTAGTGGGCTTGACGTGATCCCCTCGAATGACTTACCCAATGATATGTACTGTGATAATACTGGTGCATTAATCATTGCCAACGAGCCCGGAGCTCAGAAAGGTGCCAAACATTATGCTAGAAGATATCACTATGTTCGTGAGCAAATCGAACTAGGAGAAATCAAATTACTCAAAGTTCACACAGATTTTAACTTAGCTGATCCTTTCACAAAAGATTTGGCTAGACCCAAGCTTGAAAGGCATGCCGAGGGCATGGGACTTAAATTAACTAGTTATTTCATGTAAATCTGTTGTTTCGGTATTTGGATAAGGGATGTTAAACAATTTATAATTTTCATAATGAAATAAAGTACTTGATATGTTTGATTTCATTTAATATTTATTGTATCCTATATTTGCATGTTTAATCCTTGAATATTTTATTAAATATTCTAAATTGTCCATTGTCGATTAATTATATGGGAATATAATTAAACTAAGACAAATCTGAGTGATTGGTTATATTCTTTGAATATATAATGGCTGGTCCCACCAAACTCACATGGTATCCATATGATGCATATCAGACTATCCCACTAACGAATTTATCACTTCGTGGATCGGCGTCATTAAGTGAAATTCGTAAATGGTTACTTTATTGATCCTTTGACTTGAGATACAAGCAGGTCAGCATGTATGGATTGCACTTACTTGATATAGTTCTAACTCTCCTGAATAAGGGAGTACATAAAGGGCTATTTTCAGAAAGTGTATTGAAGTATGATGACTGACACGTGTAGTCAATACATGATTTGTTCCTCCAACTGATAGTTGGAGAATGATACCACTGGGCCCCTCATTGGGACTATTTAAGATGTTTACATGGCCATGTCCAAATGAATCCAGATGTGTCTCGATTATATTTGGTAATCTTAAGTAGTGATGAAATGAGAAACAGAATCGTTAAATCATGAAATGACAATGATCCATATTCATGTTTAACACGGTATCTGAACAAAGGGATAATAAATGCCTCAACCATTTAAATATACTTTAAGAAACTATACTTAAATATTTCTGGGAGCATTGGCGTGTTGCTAGACGCTAACCAATGTTATTACCTTCATTTGTTACGAGCTCAAGTGGGAGCTGTTAGTATGTGATCACGTAAAATGAACGTATGTCCAGAAATGATTTAAGCCTACGGGGTCACACGTCTCGACACAAATGTAATTATAATTAATTAATATAATTAATGTAATTTATTAATTAATTAGATCACGAAAAACTAACGGCCGTCCGTTAAAAGTTAAATAGTTAACGGTACTTAACTGACGAACTTAACGAAGGAAATGTTTATGTAACCATTAGCCCTCTAGAATATTCTAGGGGGGCCGGCCATTAAGAGAGAATGGGAAAGGTTTCCATAACTCCTAAACTTGGTCACCAAGTTCAAGTAAATGCTATATAAAGGATTATGGAAATGGTTTTCATTAACCACAATTCTAAGGTTACAAACTATACATCTTCTTTCACATCTCCTTTCTTTCTTCTCTTGATTTTCGGCCCCCATAACCGAAAATCACACACCCTTTGGGGTTCTTGGTGGTTTCGACCAAAGCAAGGAAAAAGGAGAAACCAATCGTTGCTCGTTCGTGATCAAGTGCTAGCACGCATACATTCGAGTGTTGTGTGTGCGATCGTAGAGGGATTTACTTCAAATCCTTTTAAAGTTTCTTCACTTTATCATCTACATTAAGGGTATTCCTTAATCCTATTTCAAGGTTAATTATTTGATTACATGGTTTGATTTGCTTCCGTTGCGTACTCGTGAATAAAGATATTTAGTTATATATTCCAACATGTATTTACGTCTTTTTCACCATTAAAGGACTAAACATGATTGTTCTTTTTAAGTTTCTTTTTCTTCCCCCATCCTTTGTCTTCAAACAAAACACGGATCATTTTATTCGTACACATCTATATCTATAGATAAATGAATCCACAAACCTAAATAAATAGTATTATATTCTTTCATTTCAAACCAAAGAAATAAAGTTTCAATCTTTCACCATATCCAAAATTATATATGCATAAAAATATGTATATAGATCTACAGATTTACATATACATTTATACCCAAAATGTAAGCTTACTATTCGACTTAATTCTTGATATGTGATAAGTCATAATTGGATATATATTTAATGGTCTAAAAATGATTATATAGATTAATTTTATATAGAATAGACCTACTTTAATATATGTTTTGTGAATTTTAGGTATGAGCTAAAATGGATAAAAGACGATTAAAAATGGTGATCAAGCGAAGCGACGTTCGAGTATGGTTCATGACAAAAACATGGCATGCAGTCGACTTCCATTGTTTAAAAGCTCACCTAATTAGCAGCTATATCCCATTGAAAGAACTAGCTCTATTGTGATTGGTGGTGGACTAATTTCAAGAAAAAGCTATTTTACTTATTTGATTTTGTACGTGGATTGTGAGAAGGAACAAACAGAGACTCAAAATAGCTTAGTTGAAGACTTTTGAATTTTGTGCTGACTTCATTTGGGCCGTGCATTCATCTCAACAGCCCAACTCCCTTAATTCTTTTTCTTTTGGAACGAGTAAGACAAAAAGAATAAAAGCCCATCTAAATTCTTGTATTGTTTTTTGTCGGTTAAAAAAACTTAACGTGGTCATAAAGAAAAGGAAGGCTATATATATATAGTTTTTTATTCATTGAGGGGATGACACATTCGACAGATCATATAATATATTCGGCAGCCTATCATTAATAGTCGAAAAGAGATCTTTCGCGGCAGCATTTAAATTCGAGGGGTTTTAGACGAACAGAAAAGACGAGCAATAATAGCAGCATAGTCGACATCACCATGCAACAACAATTTTCTACATCAAAGATTATGGACTTGAAGATGACCATGTCCGGCTAAAGTTTTTGTCATCTCTCCCGATGAACAATTGTTAAGTAATTTATTTGATGAACTTTACTTTCAGTCGCATAAACATTGTTCTTATTGGATTATAATTCATAAGACTGATTGAATATTTATTAACTATTATTTGATTTGAATTTTCGTAAGACAATTTATTGTGAGTTAATGATTTGTGCCGAGTCCACCTAGATTAGGGATTAAGACAGATCATCTAATTAACATAGGTTGTGCCCAAAACTGTTCTTGTCAATTAATAAAAATTATGTCTATGTAATTAGAATAAATACTCGGTAAAGTTTATTAGGTAAATTAATGCGACTTTTGAGATTCGGGAGGGATGGACTTTTTATTATTGTTTACAACTTCTCTTTTTAATTTTATCTTGTTTAATTAATTTAAGTCTAGCTATTTTGTTAATTAAATTTAGTTTTCTTATTACTTTCAAAATCAAACGAAAATTCTTAAAACTTGACTATAACCACAGACGCTCCTCGTGGGAATGATATTCACTTACCCTATCTAGTATAAGGTATTTAGATTTATTTTTGATTGATACTTCGACGTCGATCAATATGCATAACAATATGTATATAGATCTACAAATCCACATATTCTTAATTATCAATTTGAAATGAATGTTCCATTTCTAAAACATGAAATATGCTAAGTCTAGTTGTGAAAACACTTTTTTCCCCCATTTTCCGGCCATCCAGTCGGTAGATCATCTCAAACCAACTATTGTCATCACCAACATTTTTGCCCTCTCTTCCACCCTAAAACCACCTCGAAACAACAATGTCGTCACCTTCACGAGCAGTCGTCCCCCACTACACCATCACCAGAACACAACCACGTCGCCGCCACTCCCCACATCATCACCTTTATCATCAAAAACCCTAAACACCATCGTGGATTAGAATCACCTGGTTTCATATCTGGAATTGGTTTCAAATCTATTTTCAAAGTTATGGTTTTTAGTTAAAAGAAAAGGAGAGTGACAGATGAGTTAGATAGTATATAATGTTTGATAGTAGTGTTTGGGAATAGATACATGGATACAAGATATATAGATTATGAGTTAAAAGGGTCCTGGTGGCATTTTCAGTTAGATAGCAAAAAAGTTTGTGGGTTTTTTTTTTTGTTAGAGTAATTAGGCCATCCTCATTCACAACCCAACCCAACGTTACTATTCATTAAAAAATTAATTTCTCTCTTATATCTATCCAACCCAACTAAAACACATTTTCACACTCCCATCAACAATCCAACCAAATCAATTTTTTATTAATATAATTCACCTGTACAAACCTATTAAACCAACTTAAAATAATAGAAATACTTAAATAAAATAAATTTAGTACCCAAACATTAGTTGGTCGGAACGTGCAAACATATATCAATTAAATATGATTTAGCCCCGACCGACTCTGTTCTTTTTGTAGCGATGAGAGTGGCCTTAGAACTACTCGATTGGTGTTTTTGATTTTGGCTTATGCATGCTTAAAACAAGCAATCCAAAAAGTACAAGGGGATCAATCTCCACCTTTGGATCAAGCATCTTCTTCTTCCTTCTTCCTTCTTCTCCGGCGAGACTGCCGCCGCCAGCCACCACCTTCTTCTCCGGCGACCGTCACCACCTCCTCCTTCTTCCTTCTTCTCCGGCGAGACAACCACCGCCACCACCTCCGGCGACATCTCCGACAATCATCAGTTTCGTTTTCGGTGGATACGGTACGGGCGTTGCCCTCATCCGTTCTAAACTGGTTGTCACCGGACGCATATGGGAATCGTATGGATTTGATGGACGGCGATCCAAGAGATGGTGGCGGTTTGATACGGTACGGGCGAAGCCCTTGCTGCCGGCGCCGGCGCCGTGGTTGGGGTGGTCGGAGATGATGGTGGTGGCGGTGGTTGTCTCGCCGGAGAAGAAGGAGGTGGTGGCTGGCGGCGGCTGTCTCGCCGGAGAAGAAGGAGGTGACACAGCAGCCGGAGAAGGAGGAAGAAGGAGGAGGAAGGCTTGATCTGAGCCCTTGATCGGACGGCCATGATTGATCCCCTTGTACTTTTTGGATTGCTTGTACTCTAATTATCTTTTCCCTTACCTATAATATTAAAAAGACATCAAAGATTAATGTGGACTCTATAAGAAAATGCCACATAACCTCAAATAGTCGACACTATGTACCCCTTTACACATTAATAGTACTTTGTAGTATGATGCAAGTAACTGCTATTGCTATTGCTATTGCTATTGCTATTTTAGATATTGCGTGTGGAAAAGATTTAACCATTCACTAACGAACAACAAACGAATTGAACGACGAAAGTGAAAATACAAAACACAAACAACGGATCACGAAGAACCCAACAACGAAAGCGTAGTTGGTTTCCATGACAAAATCCCTCTACCCAATCCTGAGAGTGGGCTTATTTTTGAAAGCATTGAAACCAATAATCTAACTTTGATAAAACGAAAGTATTTTGTTGTTAATAAGTAAAGATGAAGACTTTAAACATGTAGTTGGATCAATATCGATTGAAAAACATTTCTTAGACCTTGAATTCCATCATAAGATAAATGTTTTTCTTGCTGTTGTTATTGTTTTAACACGCAAATTACTTGGAATTCAATATCTTACGAGTATTTTAATTGTATTCAATCAAAAAAAATTTTAACGGCTGACTAACAGAATATCGGGTATTTCTACACAGAGTCCTAGGTATACACAACCTGACCACTATTCAGATGCACGGAGCTCCTAAGTCCTAACCCACTTAAATCCACGATTTGGGGAAAACCTATCAACCCGTCCACCCTCAAGGACAACGTTAATGCTTGCTAAAATTTGAAAATGCGTCTTTCCAAATCAAATCCAATTTCAACTGGATGGGTGAGTAATTTCTCTATTAATATTAACAAACTATAAAAACCTTCAATTAAAGGGCATGGGCACTTTCTTTGCTTTATTTCGAGATGTCTTATGTTCATTAGAGTGGTATGTTGTATAAAACTCAAAAATGTTATAAATGTCTTATCTGTTACAGTACTAGGATGCCTCTATTATAGTGTTATATCAAGTTTCAATATTTGCATGATTTAAAAATGCAGCGCTATTCACTTCAGGTCCGGTGAAAGTCGTCATTTTGCTGGTTTTCATTTTTAATGGCTGACTCTATATATTTTGATTAGTTACTTTTGCTCCATAAATCGAGTCATGTGAGATTAAACTTTATGTATAGGTCACGTGATGGGCAAATAAACGTCTGTTTGAGATTTGGATCAAAAGCGTTGATGCGACAAAGTTTTTTGGACCAAAACGGTAATATATGAAAGGTAGGGATGAAAACGATAATTTTTAACACTCGACAGGGACCAAAAGTGTAATTAACTCTTTTTTATTTAACTAATTATTACAAGTTAATAAACAAAAGTAACGAATTTGCCAATAAAAAAGAAGTTGAAAAAAAAGGGTTAACTTGTATTCGATATTGATATGAAAGTAATCTTCATATGTTTCGTTCTTTAATTTGTACTTTATCTATTTGAATTTTATTTAGTTTTTAGAGTAAATTACACTTTTCGTCCATGAAGTTGGCAGCTTGTTCACTTTTCGTCCCTAATGTTAAAAAATTACAATTTTAACCTTAAAGTTGGCAACATTTTGCAATCAAGGTCTTCCCCTAGACGGCGTTCGTTTTTTGCCGTTAACGTACGCACGTGCTAAACACGTGAGGGTATTAATGTCATTTTCTTGTTACACCTGAGGGACTAAAAGTGAAAAACGTGACATGTTTAGGGACGAAAATTGCCAATTTTAAGGTTAAAATTCTAAGAACAATAACACATCATCATCAACAACAAACAACAAACAACAAATTAACATCAAACCAAAATTAGTAATAACAAATCCGAAAATCTAGATAGCAAGTATCATCATCATCTCTACAAATCAAAAACTCACCAGATCTAAAATACATCAACAACAAATACCATCCCTGTAATTTTATTTTTAGCAATACATATATACGGAGCATTTGATTGATATAAGTTACTTGAAATAAAAAATAATGGATATATGTATATATATTTACCAACAAGATCTCCCAGTAGAATATTAAACACAAACACCATCGTCTACATCATCATTATTCAAACACCAAATCCAAAAACCCCAAATTTGGAAATCCTAAATCTTAAAAGTAAAGAAACCACCACCACCACCACGACGATCAACATCATCATCGTCCCACCATCACCATCGTCATCTAATCATATCTCTCTATAAAAACAAGATATCACTTTTTCCAGATTTGACATTCAAACAAGATATCACTTCTCATTGTAGCAACCCTCACCACCGCATCTCTTCCTCCCCATTTTTTCGGCCGTCCATTGCTCCAGTTATTTTTTTTTTACTGAAAATGGGTTTTTGTGATGGTGTCTTTTTTCCGGCGAGAGAAGCATAGAAAACGTGGTGGTGCTGGTGGTTTTTCCGGCGACATATTGAACAGAAACGCAGTGGTGGTGGTGGCTATATATGGATCTCTACTTTTCATAGATATATATACACACACACACACACACACACACACACACACACACACATATATATATATATATATATATATATATAGAGAGAGAGAGAGAGAGAGAGAGAGAGAGAGAGAGAGAGAAAAGTTATTTTGGACCCTTATTTAGGGACTTATTTTAGGGACTCCTTCTATCTCCTTCTCCGGCCACCACCACCATCATCTCCGACCATCCCAACCACGGCATGATCATCTCCGACCACCTCCGGCGACGGCGACCATCTCCGGTGAGACTTACACATGTGTAAGTACAACTTACACATGTGTAAGTACAACTTTTTTAGTAGGGCTTCGCCCGTACCGTAGCAAACCGTCACCATCTCTTGGATCGCCGCCCATCAAATCCATACGATTCCCATATGCGTCCCTTGACGGTCAGTTTAGAACGGATAAGGGCCTCTGGCCCGTACCGTATCCATCCGAAAACGAACCTGATTCTCGCCGGAAAGTTAACTTACACATGTGTAAGTTGTACTTACACATGTGTAAGTCTCGCCGGAGATGAATATGGCCGGAGATGTCGCCGGAGATGATCAGTGGTGATTAGATCTGATGCAAATGGACGGTCTAGATCGAGTCCCTAACAGTCCCTAAAATAAGGAGTCCCTAATATAACCCAACCCTATATATATATATATATTTGTATAATATATATATATTATATTCCATCTCCCAATATATAATATATATATATATATATATATATATATATATACTAGTGAAGTATATACGATCTTCTAATAATTTCATTTGTTTGATTTTTATTACATTTTTTTTTGGTTAATGGTTTCCCTGTGAATTATATTCCATCACCAAAAACATTACAAATCAAGTAGTATGGTTGAAATACCATACTAGTTCATAAGCATGACAAACATGCTAT
>CM067168.1:76999533-77073368 GCA_034093135.1 Erigeron breviscapus
TTAAATTTATAGATTTTGTAATTGGTTCCAGTGGTAGTTTCAACTAGATTTTTTAATGGGGTCCAGTGGGTAGCTTGAAGTAGATGAGTACTACACCAAATACATAGATGAGTACTGCCTGATGATACGTTTCATGTGTAATTTTACTAAACCTTCGAAAGAGTAGTTCAACTGAATTCATGAATCTCTAGTACTCTATATATAGATCTTGAAAAATGGATTTGGGCAGTCATCTCTAGTCAAACCATTCAAAAATTGATGGCTCACCCTCTTTAAGTTGCTACAATTATATACATTGTCAAGCAAATACTTAGAATCACAACCAATACACCAACTGCTAGAGATCCAGTTGCAGCTGCATACTCAGTGTTACATTATTAAACGAGTCCAATGCTGTCAACGGGTTCACTTCAGTGTTGTATCCGTTAAGTGTCCACTTCAGTCAATGCAATCAATGGTCTTGATGTCAATGGAGTCTGAAGACTTCCTATGAATGGGTCACTGTTGATGTGTTTAACTACTTGATAAGTGGCATGCATAACATATCATCAGTAAGATTAGTTGTTTGTAATTGTCATTTTTTGAGAAAAATTAGAATGCATATATGACTAAAGTGATATTAAGGCAGAATTGTATATATATGAGTTTAATATTATTTGGATTAGTATGTAGTTTCAATACTTAAATGATGTTATTTACTAAATGGTCAAATTTGGATTCTGCTGATATACTTGTCTTTATAGAAGGAACCTTGTGTTCTATTGCCATGAGTTTCGAAATCTAGGACTGGGTAGGTCTAAGATAACTAGTCCATATACAAAGCTGAGTGTTTAAAAAAATCACTCTTACAAATAGGCCATCTGTACATCTAACTGCTGATTTTTTGTTATAATTTAGATTTGCAGATGTTTTTTCCCGTGTTTGTGAAAAACTTTTACTTCCTGATTTGTTACAATCTGATGACAAACAAATGCTATATACTTGACAACTCTGATGCATCCAATCAATCTCTTGAGAGATACAAGAAGCATATTTTGTTGTTGGTAAGAATTTCTAATGTATACATCCGTCCCCCTCCTGTATGCTTTAGCATTTTAGGGTTTAGCATTTAGCGTTTAGATTTTCCAGGGTTTTTAGAATGTAGCTTTCCTCTCGGATTAGCAATTAAGCTTTAGGGTTTTTAGAATGTAGCTTAGGGTTTAGGGTTTGAAGTTGTAGGGTTAGCCGTTAGCATACCCTAAACCCTTAAGCGTACGGTATACATCCGTCCCCCTCCTGTAGGCTTTAGCATTTTAGGGTTTAGCATTTTCCAGGGTTTTTAGAATGTAGCTTAGGGTTTAGGGTTTGAAGTCGTAGGGTTCAAACCCTAAACCCTTAAGCGTACCGTATACATCCGTCCCCCTCCTGTAGGCTTTAGCATTTTAGGGTTTAGCATTTAGGGTTTAGATTTTCCAGTGTTTTTAGAATGTAACTTAGGGTTTAGGGTTTGAAGTTTAGGGTTTAGGGTTTAGGGCTAATGTTTTGTGTAATAAATAGTTTTTTTTTTCGGAAAAGGCCGTTACCCCTGGTTATAAGGGGTAACCGCCTTTTCCGGAAAAAAAAAATATTAAATGGTGTATATCTAAAAAATAGTTATATTGTATGTATTGTTTATTATATATTAAATGGTGTATATCTAAAAAATAAAATCACCTAGTAATAATTACAAATCTTATCTAATAAAATCTAACTAGTGTAAGAGGAAAAAAAAACAGCTACCATTATATTTCTTTTACATCAAACATCTAAGCGAAGGACTTTTTGGCCATCCTCCATTAATTATATATCAGATATATGGAGATGGGACAAGACTCCAAATTATATGAACTTTATTGATCATTAATTATATATTTTCAAACTCTTAATTTAAATTATATATCAAACTGTTCACAATATATCAACTTCTTCAACTTCTCATGTGGGTGTCTATATCAAATATTGTAACTTTGTCAATATGGTGGTACTTCAAAGTAAGGCGTGATCGTCAAATGAATGAACTTGATCTGTACTTCAGAGTAAGGCGTGATTGTCTGGTTCGATAACTTTTCATGAAGTGGTGTAATCGGGACAATGTTGACAAGTATAGTAGCATTTGTTTTCCTCTTAAAGGAACCATGATTGATAAAAAGAATCCACACTTCCCCTCAAATTAGCCCTTAGCCCGTGTATATACTTTTAAACATAAAAAGAGAACACGTGTTTTTCTTTTATGATAACACCTGTCTTTCTTTTTTCTCACTGATGATAACACCTCTCTTTCTTTTTTCTCATTGATATTCTAGTTATTTCCTTTTTCGATTAAAATCATCTGAATGTAAGAATCATTGCTAAGCTCTGTATCTCCGTCCAAAATTATGAAATCTAAATCTAAGGTTTCTTCTTCTTCAGGAGGTATGATTTCCTTTATTAAATCTAAATCTAAATCTAAATATATTGTGAATTATGTTATATTATTTCTAAATGTTTTTTTAAAATTTTGTAGGTAAAAGTTATGTTCAAATTAAACTCAACACCAATAAACGAAAACGAAAAACGCCTATTGTAATTGATTTTTGCGAAGATGAAACGGAATCTGATGAAACTAATCAGATGAAACGCAATCAGATTCAGATGTTGAAACAGTAACAGGTTAGTAAATAATTTAATTACAAATGTATTTTGATATTTGTTATTTATGTTATACCTACTTTTAATATTTTACTTTTAATTTCATTTTATGATTACTTTTATTGTTGATATTATTTGTAAGCAATTTATGTAGTAGTTGTTGGACAAAATGAAATTTCAGATTTGTGTCGTTAACTACAAAATTGATTCAGGCTAGGATTATAGATAGATTCTCTATTGTATTTACATTTTCAAACTAACTTTTGGGGGAGAAACATATAACTCAGATGATCAACAAATTTCGATTATGACAATAATTTCGATAAGTGTATCGTTATACTAAGTTATATTAAGTTATCGTTATACTAAGTTATGACAATAATTTCGATAAATGTCTCGGTATACTAAGTTATATAAGTTATCGTTATACTAAGTTATCGATAAGTTATCGTTATACTAAGTTATATAAGTTATCGTTATACTAAGTTATATAAGTTATCGTTATACTAAGTTATATAAGTTTCGTTATACTAAGTTATATAAGTGTATCGTTATACTAAGTTATATTAAGTTATCGTTATACTAAGTTATGACAATAATTTCGATAATGTATCGTTATACTAAGTTATATAAGTTATCGTTATACTAAGTTATCGATAAGTTATCGTTATACTAAGTTATATAAGTGTATCGTTATACTAAGTTATAATAAGTTATCGTTATACTAAGTTATGACAATAATTTCGATAAGTGTATCGTTATACTAAGTTATATTAAGTTATCGTTATACTAAGTTATGACAATAATTTCGATAAATGTCTCGGTTATGTTTTCCATAGTAACAAAATGTAGTCCCAAGTACTGAGATCTCTTTATGTGTAGCATTGCTTAGGAATTTAGGATTACGATGCACCTATAATTCGATGAGAAAAAAAAAAAAAAAAAAAAAAAAAAAAAAAAAAAAAAAAAAAAAAAAAAAAAAAAAAAAAAAAAAAAAAAAAAAAAAAAAAAAAAAAAAAAAAAAAAAAAAAAAAAAAAAAAAAAAAAAAAAAAAAAAAAAAAAAAAAAAAAAAAAAAAAAAAAAAAAAAAAAAAAAAAAAAAAAAAAAAAAAAAAAAAAAAAAAAAAAAAAAAAAAAAAAAAAAAAAAAAAAAAAAAAAAAAAAAAAAAAAAAAAAAAAAAAAAAAAAAAAAAAAAAAAAAAAAAAAAAAAAAAAAAAAAAAAAAAAAAAAAAAAAAAAAAAAAAAAAAAAAAAAAAAAAAAAAAAAAAAAAAAAAAAAAAAAAAAAAAAAAAAAAAAAAAAAAAAAAAAAAAAAAAAAAAAAAAAAAAAAAAAAAAAAAAAAAAAAAAAAAAAAAAAAAAAAAAAAAAAAAACTTTATAAAAATACTCATTTATGAACAAAGACATATGTTTACTTTGTTAATGCACACAAAAAAAAGAAAGAAAGTTGATTCAAAAGATAGATACAAATTTGTTCGTCGCATCAATTGTAAAAAGAAAGGTCAAACAAGCAAACATAATAAAGGTTTGTATACTTTTAAATTGATTTATTAGATAAAATTAAAATTCTATTTCTGTTTTTTAACCTTTTATCTTGTTTATAAATGTTTACAGATAAGAAGATAACTGTTCATTCGGATGAAGATTCAGAGTTTGATCCAGTATTAGAAGGTTTGTTTTTTTCCTGTCACATTCATGTATTTTGGTATTCTATCAGTAGTGTCTGTATGTCTTGGTTACTTGTTCTTTCTTGTTTCTAAGTCTGTTCTTGTTGTCTTTTTCTCCTTTTTGAGTTATACTAGTGGATGTTGGTTTTTCTGGTCACCTGAGTTGCTTGATATTGATTCTTTTAAGTTGAAATTTGTAGGGTTATATTATAGAGTAATGGTTGGGTTTGAGTTTGTTGTAATCTGCTATGGTTTTTTATTGTTAATCTTTGGACTGGGTGGACTTTGTTTTCTTGGCTGTTCCTTTTTTGTTAAGGGTTTTATGATATTCATAATTTTGGGAATAGTGTTAGTCAAGAGGTTATAATTTTGCGAATTGTTTATATTGCATTTCATTTACAAAATAATAGTTTTGTAATGCAATTTTTGTGATTGTCTGGGTATAGAAATAATCAGCTGGGATAATTGCTTCATGTTCATTCATGGTTTCAAAGTGGTTTGATATTATTAGTTTTGATTATATTATCCAATATATTTAACTCACTGGTTCTCATTTGTGTATGCCAAACAAGATTCTGATGATTCTGATTGTGAACAAGTTGAGGTAGAGGATGATCAGGATTTTGAAGAGGATGATGGCGAAGAATATGATCTTGATTCAAATGGTTTAGAAGATGATAATGATTTGGAAGAAGCTGAAGAACAAGATGTTGAAGAAGATGATTTTGTTGAGGTACAAGGAGCAACTGATGAAGAAGTATGACTTGATGAAGATGATGATTGTGTTGATGCAGAAAACAAATCAAGCAATAGGAAGGGTCGGAAAAAGTTTGAATAGAAAAGGCTTCTTTTGAGAAATTCTCAGAAAAACTTTCACGCATTCATGAATAACCTTAATACTAAACAAAAAACCGACATTAGGGATTTAGGGTTTGGATCCTTGATATATTTCCCTATTTCCAATCTGCCTACCAAGTTGGCATATTATGTTTTACAGAAGTTTGATCACACGGAATGTGTTTTGGAAGTTGATGGTAGACAAATTAAAGTTACCAAGCAAATGGTACATGAGGTTTTCGGTATACCAATTGGTGGCAGGAAGATTCCATATCGTGTTAAGGCAAACCATTCACACAAACAAGTTAAAAAATGGAAAAAGCAATTTCATACAGAGAAACCATCTTTGCAGGAGTTGTACAGTGTTATGAATGTTCAAAACCACGGAGGAGCTCTCTTCAAACTTAACTTTTTGGTTTTGTTTGTTACTACAATGATTGAAGGTATCAAATGCAACACGTTGAACAAGAAGTTTTTGCAATATACATCAATACTCAAGGAAGTTAGACGTCTAGACTGGTGTGATTTTCTCCTGACGTGCTTGATAAACACCAAGAAAGATTGGAAAAACCAGAGGCAGTTTAATGGCCCGATTATGTTTCTGATGGTAATTTCATTATTTTCTGTTATTTTCAGTTTTTGACTTATCAGTCTCATTTTTATTTAATATTTATTATCATCTGATATCATTGTTTTTCCTAGGTCCTTTATGCTCATGAAACAAAGAAAGAGGAAAATGTTTAGTTTCCTCTTATCAAAAATTGGACTCTAGATGATCTTAAACTCATTGAATCAGAAAAGTTGAAGAATGGAGAATTTGAGAAGGTTGACGCTGAAGATGTGACAATGCTATCTCCTGAGTTGAAACGAAAAAGAGCCCTTGAGAAATTGTTGTCCCGGAAAAAGAAAAAGGATGAACAAAACAAGGGTATGTATGAGTTATTCTAAATATTTTTACTTTTAAACTTTTATATTTACTCTGAACTTTTTTTCATTTGTTGAAGGTCAAGTCAATCTGAAAGATAGTAAAACAAATAATCCAGAGATCATAGAAGACAATCCATTTACAGATAATTCAGAGAACATTGGAGATTTTGAATTTCTAAATGGCAATCCATTTACAACAACTCAAACACCAGAAGACTTCAACACATTCACTGTTGAAAATAAACTTGATGTAGTGCATCCAATTTCAAAGTCTGCAGATTCTGCACAACCTAATGTACCAATGGAAGTTGATTTAGTGGAGCCATTTTCAAAGTCTCCAGGTTCTGAAGGTTTTGTACAACATCAATCAGTTAAAGTCGATGTAGGGAAGCCAATATCAAAATCTGAAGGTTTTGTACATCATCAATCAGTTAAAGTCGATGTAGGGAAGCCAATATCAAAATCTGAAGGTTTTGTACAACATCAATCAGTTAAAGTCGATGTAGGGAAGCCAATATCAAAATCTGAAGGTTTTGTACAACATCAATCAGTTAAAGTCGATGTAGGGAAGCCAATATCAAGTTCTGAAGGTTTTGTACAACATCAATCAGTTAAAGTCGATGTAGGGAAGCCAATATCAAAATCTGAAGGTTTTGTACATTCTTATGTACCAAATTTTGGCGAAGGCAGAATAGAGAAAATGAGTAAAATGGGAAATGTTCAAGGTACAAAAGTCAAAGTAGATGGAGGGCAGGTAGTACCAAATTCAGGTTTTGACAATGATAAAAAAGAGAGGAGTAGTGAAATGGAGAAAGTTCAAGGTACAACAAAAAAAAACGATGACCCCTATTTAGGATGAAGCAAAACGAGCGTCATCTAGAAACCTAAATTTTAACAGATTATGACCCATATGTTATGACGCTTCTGAAAACGCGTCATCCCCAACAGTAAATTTACTCGTAATGACCCTTATTTTATGACTCCTCACTTTGCGCGTCATCTATTAGCGTGGGTCATAAAAAGCGGGTCAAGGATAGCCCTGTTTCTAGTAGTGATGATGAATTGAATAATTATTATTCAATTCTTCATGATAATATCACCATAGAAGATTTTTATAGAGACAATCATTTTTTTCTGATAATGAGTTTGTTAGGAAGAGTAAATTGAGGAAAAAATATCGAAATGATGATGAAGCTGAATGTTCCAAAAAAATGGATGTAGATTTTTCTGAGCTCGAAGATCCTTTGGAAGATGAGTTAGTTGGTGATAAGAATCATGATATTCCACTTGACAAACTAGATAATAAAGGGAAAAAAACTGTTGTTGATGTAGTGCATCCAATTTCAAAGTCTGCAGATTCTGCACAACCTAATGTACCAATGGAAGTTGATTTAGTGGAGCCATTTTCAAAGTCTCCAGGTTCTGAAGGTTTTGTACAACATCAATCAGTTAAAGTCGATGTAGGGAAGCCAATATCAAAATCTGAAGGTTTTGTACATTCTTATGTACCAAATTTTGGCGAAGGCAGAATAGAGAAAATGAGTAAAATGGGAAATGTTCAAGGTACAAAAGTCAAAGTAGATGGAGGGCAGGTAGTACCAAATTTTGGCGAAGGCAGAATAGAGAAAATGAGTAAAATGGGAAATGTTCAAGGTACAAAAGTCAAAGTAGATGGAGGGCAGGTAGTACCAAATTTTGGCGAAGGCAGAATAGAGAAAATGAGTAAAATGGGAAATGTTCAAGGTACAAAAGTCAAAGTAGATGGAGGGCAGGTAGTACCAAATTCAGGTTTTGACAATGATAAAAAAGAGAGGAGGAGTGAAGTGGAGAAACTTCAAGGTGCAACAATGAAGGATGGTGGATGGAAGCCATTTTCAAAATCTGAAGGTTTTGTACATTCTGATGTACCAAATTTTGGCGAAGGCAGAATAGAGAAAATGAGTAAAATGGGAAATGTTCAAGGTACAAAAGTCAAAGTAGATGGAGGGCAGGTAGTACCAAATTCAGGTTTTGACAATGATAAAAAAGAGAGGAGGAGTGAAGTGGAGAAACTTCAAGGTGCAACAATGAAGGATGGTGGATGGAAGCCATTTTCAAAATCTGAAGGTTTTGTACATTTTGATGTACCAAATTTTGGCGAAGGCAGAATAGAGAAAATGAGTAAAATGGGAAATGTTCAAGGTACAAAAGTCAAAGTAGATGGAGGGCAGGTAGTACCAAATTCAGGTTTTGACAATGATAAAAAAGAGAGGAGGAGTGAAGTGGAGAAACTTCAAGGTGCAACAATGAAGGATGGTGGATGGAAGCCATTTTCAAAATCTGAAGGTTTTGTACATTCTGATGTACCAAATTTTGGCGAAGGCAGAATAGAGAAAATGAGTAAAATGGGAAATGTTCAAGGTACAAAAGTCAAAGTAGATGGAGGGCAGGTAGTACCAAATTCAGGTTTTGACAATGATAAAAAAGAGAGGAGGAGTGAAGTGGAGAAACTTCAAGGTGCAACAATGAAGGATGGTGGATGGAAGCCATTTTCAAAATATTCAACTTTTCAAAATATACAGTATGATGGTCCTTCTTTTGACCTGGGCTTCGACTTTGGTGATGAGAATGTAGGATGCAAAGACTCACCAGCTACACCAAATGTCAAAAATGATGCAGCACTACAGAATTCACCAGATGTTGATAAACTTATATCGGAGTTACCATTTTTAAGATTTTCACCACAAAACAAAGATGTTGGTAAAGGAATTGTACTTGAAGAACAAAAAGGAGCTCCTATTGGGAAAGAGATTGTTTCTTTTGATTCCTTGTTAAAAAAAATTCAAGTACAAGGTAAAGAAAAAGTTGCATGGAATTGTATAGCTTCTCCTTATGCTATGAAAAAAGTCACAGTTAATGCAACATTGCAAGTAGATGAGGACAGACTGTCGGCTGCAATTTTCTCTGCAAGACTTAAACCATCGTATGTCAAATTACTAATTATATTCAGTTTTGATATTATTTTTTTATGTATAATTATTTCATTATATTAAACTAACACAAAATTAATTTGTCAGTGAAATCATCTTCAAGTGTAAAGACTTTGAGTGTTCAAGAGTTATTTTTGAAACAATGTATCCTGGACATATGATTATAACTGGAGTAATTGATGCATGGGTTATGGTTTTGAATTATGAAGAGAGAAAAACAGAAGAAAATGAACCTTGTCGATTGTTTTGCCCTACAAATGTAATGGTAAGTTCAATAGATTCGATTTTATTTGTAATATTTGTTGTATAATGCAATAATTATTTTTTTTTCTCTTGCTATTTTATAAATAGAGTCCAGATATGATGTACGATCAGTCTCTATCATATGATGATCATCTTGGGGTGTTACAAATGTTCTCCAATAGAGTTTTCGAAGCTATGGAGAGCTCACAAATAAAAAGTATCACCGATATTGATTTGGTAAATATATTTTTTGTCAATTCAATTTATATTTTTAGGGTAAATTACAAAAATGGTACCTGAGGTATGTCAAAAACTACACTCATCATACCTACAACTCAAAAATTACCCGAGACATACCCACAGTTTCCATTTCTTTACACTAGCCATACCTAACCCTAACGGAAGCTAACTAGACGTTAAAAGGGCATCACATGCGTGTCACGTGCGTGGGTAAAAGACTATTTTGCCCCCTATATCTAAAAGAGTAGATATTGATTATAGAAAGCACGAGAAATCATTTTCACGAGTTAATAAATAGCCATACACACAACACTTACAGCTTCAATCTGGTGTTCTTTAACCCAATCTACAAGACGTTGAATCCAGCTTACTCAAAAGAACCAAGATATCCATCAATACAGTGAACAGTCTTTACATCAAAGTGCCGCAATTGACTCGGCTTTCAACCACTGGAATGCTATAAAACAGAGGTGAGATCAAATTTGAAACAGCCAAAAATATCTAGAACCAAAAAACTTTTACCAGCACATATTCAGCAATATTACTATACGTTGTAATCAAAGATCAATATATTTCTAGAAGGATGCCATCTTCCCTGTAGATCCGCAACCATCCGCCGCCATCACCATTGTTACCACCGCCGCCGGATTTTAGTAGGCCTTTGTTTGGTGGTTGCCTTCATCACCATTATCACCACCATATCAGATCTATCTTGTTATAAGAAAAAAGGAACCAATAACAGATCAAATTTGATTATGTTTGTGCGTTGGATTTGATTAAGTATGTGATGTTGTATCTCAAGAATGAACATATGAGAAATGATAAGGTTTCTGGGTATCTTCCCTGTAGATCCGCAACCATCCGCCGCCATCACCATTGTTACCACCGCCGCCGGATTTTAGTAGGCCTTTGTTTGGTGGTTGCCTTCATCACCATTATCACCACCATATCAGATCTATCTTGTTATAAGAAAAAAGGAACCAATAACAGATCAAATTTGATTATGTTTGTGCGTTGGATTTGATTAAGTATGTGATGTTGTATCTCAAGAATGAACATATGAGAAATGATAAGGTTTCTGGGTATCTTCCCTGTAGATCCGCAACCATCCGCCGCCATCACCATTGTTACCACCGCCGCCGGATTTTAGTAGGCCTTTGTTTGGTGGTTGCCTTCATCACCATTATCACCACCATATCAGATCTATCTTGTTATAAGAAAAAAGGAACCAATAACAGATCAAATTTGAAACAGCCAAAAATATCTAGAACCAAAAAACTTTTACCAGCACATATTCAGCAATATTACTATACGTTGTAATCAAAGATCAATATATTTCTAGAAGGATGCCATCTTCCCTGTAGATCCGCAACCATCCGCCGCCATCACCATTGTTACCACCGCCGCCGGATTTTAGTAGGCCTTTGTTTGGTGGTTGCCTTCATCACCATTATCACCACCATATCAGATCTATCTTGTTATAAGAAAAAAGGAACCAATAACAGATCAAATTTGATTATGTTTGTGCGTTGGATTTGATTAAGTATGTGATGTTGTATCTCAAGAATGAACATATGAGAAATGATAAGGTTTCTGGGTATCTTCCCTGTAGATCCGCAACCATCCGCCGCCATCACCATTGTTACCACCGCCGCCGGATTTTAGTAGGCCTTTGTTTGGTGGTTGCCGTCATCACCATTATCACCACCATATCAGATCTATCTTGTTATAAGAAAAAAGGAACCAATAACAGATCAAATTTGATTATGTTTGTGCGTTGGATTTGATTAAGTATGTGATGTTGTATCTCAAGAATGAACATATGAGAAATGATAAGGTTTCTGGGTTTTATAAACCAAAATTGATTATTATTTTTTTTTGTCTTTACTATGACGTTATGGGCATATAATGTGAGATATAGGGGGCAAAATAGTCTTTTACCCACGCACGTGACACGCATGTGATGCCCTTTTAACGTCCAGTTAGCTTCCGTTAGGGTTAGGTATGGCTAGTGTAAAGAAATGGAAACTGTGGGTATGTCTCGGGTAATTTTTGAGTTGTAGGTATGATGAGTGTAGTTTTTGACATACCTCAGGTACCATTTTTGTAATTTACCCATATTTTTATTACATATCTATCGTACGTTGATACATTATTATTCTTAAACAGCTATTTTTCCGATGGTGTCATATTATGTTGTTGTATTCAATATAAAAACATCAGAAGTCCATATCTTGGACAACAAATTACATGCAACAGATAACGTTGAGCAGATTTACGGAGTTTCTTCAATGAAGTTGGTATGATAATTTTTTGTTTTATATATTTTTTTTCATTAAATATAGATTTTGCTGCAAATTGTTTAACCTTAATCCAAGGGGTAGCGATTTTGAATGATTCAAATCAATAATACTTACTATGTATATGCCTTGAAAGTAATAAGAATGAACTTTTAATAGGCTAATAAAAAGAAATACACATTGCTATTACATTCAACCTTGAAATAGCACATTCCATAACGGTATTTTTCAATTCATGTTTGCATAGATTTTGTAATCTCTACTCTCGCATTTTTCTCTTTGTCTCAGTTGTATCTCATTTCAATTCGATCCAATAAGTGCATAACAATTGTTTAATATGTGTACACTGTTATAACAGCTTAATAGTAGCGCTTTTAGGCACCTTCTTTGAATATGTCGTAGAGCTTGAAAGCTATATTAATTTTTTTTTAATTTTTAATAATTTCAGATAGGATTTGTTGAGTCATTCTTTGCTATTGAAGGAAAAAGGTTATTTTTTTCAAATGGCAAACCAAAAATTATCAAAATGAACTGGAGAACTCAGAAGAATGATATTAACGATTCCGGAATCTTTGCAATGAGACATATGGAAATGTACAAGGGAAATAATGTGTTCGACTTCAATTGTGGTTTTGTGAATGAAGATGTACATGAAGGGATATATCTACAAGATCAATTGTTGAATTTAAGAAAGAAATATGTCACAAAGATTCTGACATCAAATGTCAACGAGAAGTGTTGTCTCTTTTCAACAGAGGTTGAAGATTACTACAAGCTTCCTGAGTTTAACAGAAAACTTCTTCATAAAAAGGCATTTCAAGAAATAGATAAAAGGATTGAAGCAACTATCAAAGTAATTATTCCTTAAATCTATCAGGTAAGTACATTAATCTTTTGTTATTTTATTACTATCAAAGTTCTTGTTTCATACAAAAGGAATAACCCAGTTCAAATAACTCTTTTGTGTTGCTTAATCTGTATCAAATTTATAGTGTTACTGTTACTAAGCTATATAAATTACCCATATGTAACTTACACATGTGTAACTTACATCACTTACACATGCGTAACTTTCATATATGAGCATATATACTCTTTAATTATTTTTTAACTTATAAGGATTATAGTTTTTGATTAAGGTGAATGTAGTCTAGAGTTAAAATAGGTACTAGGAAGGAAATTATAAAAACACGAAGTATTCTTTTTTTTTTATTTCTGGCTATGTGAGTTTCTTTGTAATTGTTGAAGGTTTTGTGGGTCTGGACTTGGTTTCTTTTGCAATTACAGTGCCTATATCTGAAGACTACTGGTGTCTAGTTGTAGGTTTAACTGTTTTGTTACTTAGAGGACAGGAATTTATAAAAACACGAAGTATTCTTTTTTTTTTATTTCTGGCTATGTGAGTTTCTTTGTAATTGTTGAAGGTTTTGTGGGTCTGGACTTGGTTTCTTTTGCAATTACAGTGCCTATATCTGAAGACTACTGGTGTCTAGTTGTAGGTTTAACTGTTTTGTTACTTAGAGGACATCAATAAGTCCCCAGAACAGAAGATTTATATAACATGTTTTAATAGTAAGTGTTGCTACCTCTCCTGATCCTGTTAGTAAGCTTTATAAATTACCCATGTGTAACTTACACATGTGTAACTTACATCACTTACACATGCGTAACTTTCATATCTGAGCATATATACTCTTTAATTATTTTTTAAAGTTATAAGGATTATAGTTTTTGCTTAAGTTTAAAGTAGTCTAGAGTTAAAAACACAAAGTATTCTTTTTTCTTTCCGGCTATGTGAGCTTTTTTGTAATTGTTGAAGGTTTTGTGGGTCTGGACTTGGTTTCTTTTGCAATTACAGTGCCTATATCTGAAGACTACTGGTGTCTAGTTGTAGGTTTAACTGTTTTGTTACTTAGAGGACATCAATAAGTCCCCAGAACAGAAGATTTATATAACATGTTTTAATAGTAAGTGTTGCTACCTCTCCTGATCCTGTTAGTAAGCTTTATAAATTACCCATGTTTAACTTAGATATGAAAGATCAAATGAGTCACCAGAACAGGGGATTTTTTTAACTTACACATGTGTAACTTACATCACTTACACATGCGTAACTTTCATATCTGAGCATATATACTCTTTAATTATTTTTTAAAGTTATAAGGATTATAGTTTTTGCTTAAGTTTAAAGTAGTCTAGAGTTAAAAACACAAAGTATTCTTTTTTTTTTCTGGCTATGTGAGTTTCTTTGTAATTGTTGAAGGTTTTGTGGGTCTGGACTTGGTTTCTTTTGCAATTACAGTGCCTATATCTGAAGACTACTGGTGTCTAGTTGTAGGTTTAACTGTTTTGTTACTTAGAGGACATCAATAAGTCCCCAGAACAGAAGATTTATATAACATGTTTTAATAGTAAGTGTTGCTACCTCTCCTGATCCTGTTAGTAAGCTTTATAAATTACCCATGTTTAACTTAGATCACTTACACATGCGTAACTTTCATATCTGAGCATATATACTCTTTAATTATTTTTTTAACTTACACTTGTGTAACTTACATCACTTACACATGCGTAACTTTCATATCTGAGCATATATACTCTTTAATTATTTTTTAAAGTTATAAGGATTATAGTTTTTGCTTAAGTTTAAAGTAGTCTAGAGTTAAAAACACAAAGTATTCTTTTTTCTTTCCGGCTATGTGAGCTTTTTTGTAATTGTTGAAAGTTTTGTGAGTCTGGACTTTTTCTTTTTTTTTTTTTTTTTTTTTTTTTTTTTTTTTTTTTTTTTTTTTTTTTTTTTTTTTTTTTATTCTTTTTTCTTTCCGGCTATGTGAGCTTTTTTGTAATTGTTGAAAGTTTTGTGAGTCTGGACTTGCTTTCTATTTCAACACACTTCATTGTAAGAATTCCATCTACTGTGCCTAAGGGTGAGCAAAAACCGAACCGAAAACCGAAAAAACCATGAAAACCGAAAAATCCGAACCGAAAAAACCGAACCGAAAAAACCGAAAAAACCAAAAACCATTGGTTTTGGTTTTCTAAAAACCAAAAGTTATGGTTCGGTTTTGGTTTCTAATGAAAAACCGAACCGAACCAAAAATATATATTGTTTACTTTATTTTATATTTATATCATTTTATTTATTAATTTTTGGTAAATATGTTAATATATTTGCATTTTTAGGTGTATATAATAATATCATTTATGTGTTTTAAGTGAAAATACACAACAAGATTGATTTGCTTTAATAATTGTATAATTAAACAACGGGTAAAAGATATAAATAGTTATATATAAAATTTGTTTGAAGTTTGTACAACTTACTTTTATGGATTTGTTGTCATTGTTGTAGTGTTATTGTTACTAATATTGTTTTGAAAACTTGTTGAAATTAATTATGGTTTAATTATAGAGTATAAACTTATAAACTTTTCAAACTCAATTTGACCCAAACCACAAGTGGTTAAAAACCGACTAAAACCGAAAAACCGAACCGAAATAGACCCAAACCGAAAAAACCGAAACCGAAAAAACCGAAACCCAATGGTTTTAGTTTTCAAAAACCAAATTATAACGGTTCGGTTTCGGTTTTAGTCAAAAACCGACCCAAATCGAACCGTACTCACCCCTAACTGTGCTTATATCCGAAGACTACTGGCGTGTTTGGATGCTTATTTGTGACCTTAGTAGAATTTTTTCGTGTTATTGGTTAGGAATAGCAAACTGGGTGAGTCTAATGGGTCGGGGAATGGTTTAATTGAGCCGCCAGGTTCTAAATTGTAACAAATTACAGGTTCTAATGGGTTGGGTAATTTGGTCTACAACTCTTTGTTATGAGTTTAGCAATCGGGCCGGGTATGTATCTTGTTACAGGTATCTTGGAACAAGACTTGATTATAATTCTCGGACCCTTTGGGTCTCCGTTTAGTCACCAGCCGTTGAGTAACGGATTTCTTTTCGGATAATGTCGGATCTATTATTATTGTTATTTTACGTTTTGTTTTGTCATGTGATCCTTGACTATAGTCTATAGCTGCATGTTTATTCTCAATGTAACTTTTTGTTTTAATTTGCAGCATGTTTATTTTGGAAGATGGATTTTGGAGAGGAACGAATTGAAGATGGTGTCATATAATTAGTTTAATAAACTTTGTTACTTTAGCAACTTTTAAATTTTGTAATAAATGTTTTGCAATGACAATTTGTTATGAACTGTTATAAACTATTATTTTGTGTTCTATGTTGTGTTTTCCTTTTTACTTATCTAGTTTGCAATTTGAATAAAAACTTTTATTTACGTTGTAATAAAATTGAAGTTTGCAACATGTGTGGGTCGAACCAGCAGTCTTGTTAACAAAAATTGTATCTTTACTGCAACTCCTATCTTACAAATATTTATAATAATAAGAGCACATATAATAACATGCAAGTAATCACTTTACGATCAAAAATCAACATTTTTACCACAAGTAATTAGCAATGTACTTAGCAATGTATTCAATTTAAAAATTATCCTCAGCAATGTACTTAGCAATGTAATTATCAATGAATAAAAATAAATCACCACAAGTCATTTTATTATTTTTTAAACCTTTCAAGAGTTTCAGCAACCGCTTTAGCTTTTTCTTTCTCTTTTTTCTTCTTCTCACAGTTTCTTTTGTCATGGTTCGCCATCATGCCACAACTTGCACATTTTCTCTTAGGCTTGACGTATGCTTCCATTGCAATTTCTTTTGAACTTTTCAATCTTGAATCTGCATGACTCCCTTTATAACTTACAACTGATGGATTTTCAACTTCCCTTGTATCTGGCTTTTGCACACCTAGGAACTCCTCAATAACTTCCCTTGTTTTCTTTGTTCTTGAAGTTTGAACTTGGTCTTCAATCTCGTCTTTCAGTTCTCTAACTTTCTCAACAAGAACAGAAAGTTTTGCTTCGTCTTTCGATAGCATACTAATACAATTCTCTACAATGAAATGCAACTCATTACCAAGCTTCTCACATTCTTCGCTCGACTGACCGTACCTTGTTCTTCTTGTACGCATTCCTGGAGGTACTAAATCTTTTCTCCACCTTCTAAGAATGTATTTTTCTAGAATTTCTTCAATAAATTTTGCTTTAAGCATGCAAAATATGTGCCGACATAAAAATCCATAACGGGTAAAAGTTAAGCAGCTGCAATCAAAAGTATCTTCTTCTTTGTTGTGTAACACTTTAAAAGAAAATACAGAAAAAAGAAAGGCAGATGAGCATAATTAACAAGTAAATCACAAACATGTATTCATAAATAATTGGAGATGGATGCACCTTAAATGTATATATCCTTTTCAGAACTTGATTTCCAGATGTGGAAGCAGAATGTTGTTTTGCATTTGCTATTGAACCCTCAATTCTATCTTCACTTTCTTCTTCTTGCACAGTTACTATATCTTCAACAAACTCTTCATACTCATGTTCTTTCCTTTTCTTTTTCTTAGGAGATTCCTTTTCTGGTTTTTGATTTATCTCCCTTTTCTCTCTAATCATAATGACTTCATTACTTCCTTCTTGACTAACACTTATCTGAGAGCAATAGTAAATTGAAAGTTTTATCTCTTGTTGAACCAACAGAAAGATTTTCCGTGTGTACACCTTGTAAGCCTGCCTTTCACTACATAAAAAATGGTCTGTAGGGACTGAATTGTTAGGGACTGATATATCAGTCTCGAATACATAATATCAGTAACTGAAATATCAGTTATTGGTACCTTTAAGGACTGATTTTATTTTGACTGATTGTCGCAACTAAAAATCAGTCCCTGATTCATCAACCTCATATCTAAGACTAAATTTCAGTTACAAATATGTGTGTGCGGTAAAAAGTTTTGGAGGAAATTTATTGATGACTGAATTTCAGTTACAACATCCCTAATGCGTGGATATCAAAGTTAGGACTAAATTTCAGTTACAAATATGTCTGCATAATCAAAAAATTTGGAGAGAAATTTGTTAGTGACTGAATTTCAGTCACAACTAAATCCCTAATGCGTGGATAACAACTTAAGACTAAATTTCAGTTATAAAATGTTTACACAATAAAAGATTTGGGCGAGTATTTTATTGGTGACTGAATTTCAGTCCCAAATTAGTGACAACTTTGATATAATAATGGGTAATTGAAATTCAGTGGCTAAAAAAAAAAGAGATTTAAAATTAATAGTTCAATACTTAGCGTATGTTTTATCAGTCTTAATTGTCAATATTTAAGACTAGGAAGACTAGTATAACAATTGTTGTTCATAATTATGAACTCTTAGGAGTCTTTTGGATATTGATTAAAGGTTCTAAAAATTTTGATGGTTTGTGTAAAGCTAATGCTTGCAAAATAGAAGTATTGGATGAAAGATTATTGGTTATTAAATTTCAGTCTTAAATAACCTAGTGGACTAATAGAAAATAAAGTTGACATTAAATTTATGCATAACTAATTTACATCTAATTTTTAGAGCAATAAAATGAAAACATCATACATGTGTGAGTGTGTGACTATGATTCAATTAGCCATGACATAATTTCACACAAATATACATGAGATAGACTGTAGCAAGAGTAACTTCACTAAACTAATCGCATATATGAAATCCTCACATTCATCTGTTTTTTTAAAAGTTGAGAATATTCCATCAACTAAAAAAAACCAAAAATTGCCTAATAGTGCTTACTAACAGTTCAAGAAACAATAAATAATAAAACACAATGGTAAACTCGGATCAACCTCTGTCAATTTTTTACAACATTGACATTGGCTCAAAAATGAAAACTAGTATATCAGCACCCACCATTGGTTAATAGCTCAATCTTTTCATAAGGGCTTGGAATTGAGGTCACTCAGTTCAACTCTTAGAAGACAAAAATTTTCCCTAATATGTTGTCGTGGCTTTGAGCGGACTATTAGGGGTTTTCCTCCTATTAGGTATTGGGTGAGGGGACTCTCTAGCGTAGACCAATTAAGACAATAGAGTCTAGACCATTCGTTATGATATTCGATCCGTACTTAAAAAAAAATTATATCAGCACCCACATAAACCTATCCATCTAAACTTAAAAAAAACTTAATACTATGCTGCACTCAATTAACTACAAAAAACATATATTCCACATAAAAAAATCCTACGTCGAGATGCACACACGTATCTGTATCACAAAACATCGATAGCATGAAATTCACCAAAATTGTCGATCGGTTAATGTTTTTGTATATAGATACAAATGATGAAAATAATTAATTCAAATATTTCAGTTGAAAAA
Organism: Erigeron breviscapus; assembly: GCA_034093135.1. NCBI lineage: Eukaryota > Viridiplantae > Streptophyta > Magnoliopsida > Asterales > Asteraceae > Erigeron > Erigeron breviscapus. The sequence goes on from CM067168.1 coordinate 77,018,651, forward strand.
TAATAATATTTTGGAAGGAATTGAGAGTACTAGTGAAATATAAAAAAGTGTTAGAATTGATAATTTTTTTATCTTGGATTTGAAGTTCAATTGAAATGAATCCGAAAAAGTAAGTGAAATAGATTTGAAATTGAAAAACTGGGAGTTTATCACTTTATGTTATACATGGTGGATCTGAATTATTTCGGAATTAGGGGTAAAAGTAAAAAAGAAAAGCGGCGTGTGGGTTGAAAACTTGAAATTTTCGAAGAGGTTTTGAATTAGGTGCCAATTTTTGTTAGCGGGCAAGTAAACTTTCACCACCAAAAAATGATTCGTAGTTAGTTAGTATTATTTTATTTTTGTTTTTATTTTTATCTTGCTTGATTTTATCTTAAATCAGGGATCAATTTAGATTTTATACTAAATTTGTTTATAACATTTTGAAAATAATATTTAAATATGTAAATTCAAATATAAAATCACATATATTGTAGTATATCATTGGTAATACTTTTCGTAGACAATATTTGTTTATGTTTTTTTCATCTGGCATTTGTTACTTATCACCATCTTAAGATACTTTTCAACTTAACTCGAACATCGCAGCGTACAATCGTCCATATTTAAAACGGGACGCTGTAAATAAAAATTCGAGTACTATATTCTTTATTTCTTATTCAAAATAATAATCAATTTGTTTAGAAAAAAAAAATTTTAAACTCAAAATTTAAAAAACTAAATATATTGATTGAAAACAATATTGAGATTCATAATCGAATTATGATAAAGTTATACTAATAATAAAAATCGATATTACTTAGTAAATTGTCAATTAATAAATTAAAACAAAAGAAAAACTATTTTAAAAAATTATAGAGTTATATAGAAGTCATCGTTGACTTTTGCTAGTTATATTAAATATTGAGTTTAAAATATAAAATATTTTAAGGATTTTGATTGATTAATAGGTCGTTAGAGTGGATTTTTTTAATATATACACATATTGGGGGAAAAAAAATTATAAAATTTAATATCACATGCTATATGACTACATGTTAAAGTATTATATATTTATTTAACGTATTTTTTTAATTTTAATAAATTAACATTATTAAAAAAGTTAAAAATAGTTTTATACATATTCAATATTGCTGACTTATATACTCTTTGAAAATATAAGTTAACATTTTTAATCTTTGTGAAAGAAATAAAAAGTTAATGACTACAAAATACAATCTTTATAAATTAAGTATTTAATGAGACTAAAAGATGTAAATTATTGAGAAGAAAAAAAAAATGTAAATTTTACAAAACTAATATAATATTAATATATTAATATATTTGGATAATGATTATTAGATTTTTAATTTATAATTAAATTAATAATGACATCAATATTCAATTTCTTCTAATATATATAAAAATAAAATAATTAACTCTTTAATTAAAATCAAAAATTAAGATTTAAAAATAATCATAAACATGGAAGTTTGACTCTTAATTTAATTCAAAATTTGGTTTACATGTTTCCCTTTAAATTAAAGTTCACGATAATATTAATTTTTATTAAAAGAGTTGGTAACACATTTTTAAACCGAAGATTTCATGAACTCAAATCTTATCACCTTTAAAAATTAACCATTTTGCTACTATTTGTGTTGAACCCCATTAGAAAAAACTAGATTAAACCCATGCATTGCATGGTAAATATTTGTTGTCATAAAAATATGTGTAAAATAAATAATCAAATTTAAAGTATAAGACTACAATATTATAGCAACAATGTACTCAAATATAACTTACTTACTAAAGGCTGTTACACCATAAATGAATATATTTTAATACTAATCAATGGACTTGTTATTTAATAATGTCTAAATATGCAACTATGTGACAACAAATGAAGTCAAAGAATAATATATATATATAGTTCATATCAACATAAGTTCAATTTCAATGCATAAATAATAAACTGAAAGAGTTAAGTTCGAAGGATGAAAAGAAAAAAAAATTCACTATATCATATTTGATTTAATGCTAAAAATAATTTGATATAATTGATATGTAATTATTACTCTTAATCATAACTTAAATAAGTACGTGACTAAGCTTATAATTTGAAAGTTTTTATTTATCATATAATTCTTAAATAATAATTTTGAATAAGTTTCTTTAAATAATATCACAAAATACTAAAAAGAAAAATAAAAAATAAGCAAAAAACTTAGTTGATACTCAAAAACTTAAGCCACATTAGCCTTATATTATCCACATTAATATAAAAAGATTAAATAAATTAACTATAGATACATATTAAATATAATGAGATTAAATAAATTGAAAGATTACAAAGAAATAAATATATAAATTACTTTAAAAAATAATAATCTACATGATATACTAAAAATATCAAGTATTAGAAAAATTCACAACTAATCAAAAATCATAGTTGTCAATTAAATAAATGTGTCACATAAGATTTTTCATATCTTTTCCTAATTATAGATAAAAATAGATTAAACTCCGTAATGAAAAAAAATTGAATTCGTATATATGACCATCAAAATCTTTGATAACATTGTCTATAATCATTTGGAATAAATAATATTTTAATGGTTAAAGAAAAAACTAATTTATATGTGATAGACATGCAAAAGTTATTTCGTCCTTAAACTATTATATTTATTATTTATAATTATAATTTTATAATATGATCCTTAATTGATATATAATATATAGTTAAATTGTAAATTAAGATAAAGATTGTAATTTAAATTGACAAGTAATAATTAAGTAAAAAAAATCGATTATTTCAAGAAAATTTACACATGACCGAAATGTTTTGAATTAAATATACTTTGACAAACTCTTTAAACTTTGTTACCAAAAGTCCTTTATACGGATCTTTAAGTTGACCATCTAATTAAATTTAACTAATCACTAAAATTAAATATAATGACATGGCTATATAAATGGTATAAAAATATCAAATATTTGAAAAATTTACAACTAAGCAAAAATCCTACTTGTCTTTTAAATAAATATGACACTTAAGATTTTTCATATCCTCTCTTAGTTATATAGAGAGATGAATTATTTTTTTATATATCTTATAAGTAGCATGATATTCTAAATTATAAATTTTCCTTGTATATAAAGTTGATGATAAAAATAGATAATTATGATAAGTATAAATGTAATAATATTAACTATATAAGAGTTCAAATTGTATTAAATATCTAAAACTATATATTAATTAATTAGAAGATTTAGTAATTAATTAGAAAATTTATTTATGTAATTTAAAAAGTAAATGTTATTTAGATTAAAAAAAACACGTATAATAAATAATACGTTTGTCAACTAAATAATGTCAATCTTGCTTTAGTGTATTGGTAGGTTGTGTAAGATATAACATGTATCATGTATGAACTAAAAATCTATAAGCAATGGTATAAGACAAGTGAAAACAAACTTAAACAACTGTATATTAAAATAAAAGTACCTATTTGTTCTGTATGTTGCATCGAACGAGATGATGTCCCCAAATTCTATGAAATTCTGTCTTGCAATCTCATCAGCCCAAAATAATCCAGCAAGCTCATTTTTGTTCACCTTATACTTAAAAAAAACCGGAACACAATCCTTCTTGTTATCCATCTTATTTATTAACATTTGCGAGTCATCTGAACCAATTAAACAGTTTATTGCCATTTTATGGTTCTTAAAATCGACAACTGTTCCATGGGTGTTCTTGTGAGATCCCATGAGGTTACTATAGATATGATGAGCTCTTGTTGGTCCTACGTCTGAAGTTGAAACTTTATGAATAAAATTTATTTCAGACATTCCTAATTTCCTATGTTTCTTTGAAAGGTATTTATATTCTGTTGCATTCATCTTGTGATTGTGTTTCTCTACAAATTCTTTCAACTCATATGTTCCTGTGTGTTCGACAATCTTGAAAAAAACATGAGCTTTGCAACCTGTTACCTGTGTTGATGATGTACGTTCCCTTGTTTCTGAATATAATGTATCCACAGTTACATCTTGATTACATCCAGATTTATTACACCAAATGTACTTGGTTTGCACCTTACCACTTCTTAACCTTCTTTGTGTCGAAAGTTTGGTATCAAATCCAGCTTCATACGCATATTTCTCGTACATGTGTATACCTTCTTCTATGGTATTAAATATGCTACCCTGAACTGGTTTCAAATTATCATCGACTTGTGGTACGCATGAATCATCATCAAAAGGGTCTTCTATTCTAGTTCTACTTAAATTTGTGTTTGAGATGCTAAAAGAGCCTATATGAAAAAAAGACACATATGAAAACAGCTATATAAATTTATAGAAATAGCTACATAAGTTCTATGCCTTAGATAACTTACACATCTTTAAGTTTAACTTACACATGTGTAAGTTATCTAATAGTTAAATATCAAATATTTAAATTTATAACTAAGCAAAAATCCACTTGTCATTTAAATAAATATGACACTTAAGATTTTTCATATCCTCTCTTAGTTATATAGAGAGATGAATTATTTTTTTATATATCTTATAAGTAGCATGATATTCTAAATTATAAATTTTCCTTGTATATAAAGTTGATGATAAAAATAGATAATTATGATAAGTATAAATGTAATAATATTAACTATATAAGAGTTCAAATTGTATTAAATATCTAAAACTATATATTAATTAATTATAAGATTTATTTATGATATCTAAAAAGTAATTTATTATATAGAATTTATAAAATTAGAAGATTTAGTAATTAATTAGAAGATTTATAATTAATTAGAAGATTTATAATTAATTAGAAGATTTATAATTAATTAGAAGATTTATAATTAATTAGAAGATTTATAATTAATTAGAAGATTTATAATTAATTAGAAGATTTATAATTAATTAGAAGATTTATAATTAATTAGAAGATTTATTTAATTAAAACTATATTAATTAATTAGAAGATTTAGTAATTAATTAGAAAATTTATTTATGTAATTTAAAAAGTAAATGTTATTTAGATTAAAAAAAACACAAAAAAAAATTCAAAATAAAATTAAAAAAAATAAAAAAATAAAAAAAAAAAAAACTTACTTGATTCAGACGGTGCATTGTTAGCAGTTGAATTAACATCTTCATCAACATTTGTAATCTGATTTGTCTCCATTTTTTATTCTGATTGTAGTAGATCGGAAAAATTAATTAGGGTTTATCGGAAAATTGAAAATCCAGAAATCTAAATTTAAACGGAATTAAAGGAAGAAGAAGGTTCGTTTTAGGTCAAACATTGTCGCTGGTTGCTTAATTTTTCGTTAGATGTCGGCATTATGTCGGAATTAATGGCCGTCATTGTGTTGTTGTGGTGGCGGAAGGAGGTGATGGTTGAAGAAGGAAGACTGGTCGCTGGGAAGAAAAAGAACGATGGTTTTCCTATTTTGCCCCTCCGCGTCTTTTTTTCTTGATCTTTAGATCGAATGATCTGACGGTCAGTAATTGTCCCCTTGTACTTTTTTAATTGGGTGTTCCCCATATAACCCACCCCTGTATATATATATATGTAGAATTATTCAAAATAAAACATAACACTAACATAACACTAACATAACACTAACATAACACTAACATAACACTAACATAACATAACATAACACTAACATAACACTAACATAACACTAACATAACACTAACATAACACTAACATAACACTAACATAACACTAACATAACACTAACATAACACTAACATAACACTAACATAACACTAACATAACACTAACATAACACTAACATAACACTAACATAACACTAACATAACACTAACATAACACTAACATAACACTAACATAACACTAACATAACACTAACATAACACTAACATAACACTAACATAACACTAACATAACACTAACATAACACTAACATAACACTAACATAACACTAACATAAACTAACATAACACTAACATAACACTAACATAACACTAACATTACAAACTAAAACATACATACTAGATTATTAATAAATAAAACTAAAACATAACACTAACATAACACATAACAATAAAACACGTAACACTAAAACATACATACTAGATTATTAATAAACTAATAAAGACTAACATAACACTAACACTCGGAATAGTCCGAGTCCACCGTACTGTCACCGTCGTTGCGATGAATGTATCGGTATGGTTCAGGAGACCCGGCAACGTCACCGGGTTGAGGAGATGCGTACTCCTCCCCAGGGTCAGTCTCGTAATCATCAGGACGACCACCACCGACAGCGCCTTGCCAGAATAACGCGTGGTCTAGAGTGGCCGTTAAAGTGGTAGTGGCAGCGGTAAGCTGGAAAATGGTTTGATTCAGCCAATCCATTTTCTGTCGAAGATAAATAAGATACTCATCTTCGACGGCGTTACGAATCCGACCTTCAAGTCGTCCAATTTCGGCTGTGTAAGCCGCCTTGTTGGATGTGATGCTCTGAATCACATTGCTAACTTCAGTCTTGTGTCTGTCATCGTCAAACATGTGACCCTGCATGCCCATTTTTGCATCACGGATGGTCATGTTTGCCATGGTAAATGTGTTTGTGTATAGCAGAAAGGGAAGAATTTATGAGTATATGAAAGACTGGTATGAATTTTAATGGAATGGAAGTGTATATATAGGATTTTAGGAAAACTAGCCGTTAAAGGACTAAAAGTGTCAATTTTTTGAACTAGATTTGGTCAAAATAGCCGTTACAGGGGCCCGTTTTTCCAACTTTTGAAACTTCAAAATCTTTGTCTTCTTCCTCATTTTACTAGCCGTTGCATTTGGGAAAAAAAACAAACCAAAAAACACGCTCCTCTCTCGTCCTTCCAGGAACGAGTGCTACAGACGAGTGCCACGGACGAACAAGGGACGAGTCCCACCCAATGGTGTGGAGTCGTCCCTCGAAGGCGGACGAACCCAGGGACGAACGTATTGGGCACCCTCTTAGGACCATTAGGATCAAATCTAAACCATTTATTTTTTTCTCTCTTCTCAAATCTCAACCACTCATTTTTTTCTCACCCTCTCTCCTTCTTCCTCTTCGGCCACCACCTTCATCTTCGGCCACCACCATCATCTCCGGCCACAACCATCACCATCACCATCTCCGACCTCCACCATCACCACCACCACCATCATCTACGACCACAACCATGATCATTCGGCGACGGCGACCACCACCACTACGACCATCGCGATCTGCTGTCCCTCTCTTCTCTTCTGGCCACAGCGCCGGCGCCGGCAACGACAAGGTCGGGTCCCATACTGTATCCAACCACCACAATCTCTTGAATCGCCGCCCATCAAATCCATACGATTCCCATATGCGTCCGGTGACAAACCCTTTAGAACGGATAAGGGCAACGCCCGTACCGTATCCACTGGAAAATGAAACTGATTCTCGCCGGAGATGTCGCCGGATTCTGGAAAACGGAATTTGAGATTTGAGGAGAGAGAATAATGGTTGAAATTTGATCATAATACTCTTAATTAAAGAGATAATCTTAAATTAACCCACCTTATGGCTTATCTATAACCCTTTATAAAACATATTGACCTCCCCTATTTTAGGAAATTCAGCACTTTTTATACCCAAAATACCCTTATTTCTTAATCCTAATTCCCCTATACACCTAATCTATATTTTATACTATTTAATAAATAAAACAACCCTCTCTTTAAAAATTATGGAGGAATTATCTAAAATACCATTAATGATTAAATTACAATATCAGTCATTTATCCAAAATATCTCCATTAACCTTTTACATCAATTACCTTTACATCAATTATCTACACCACTCAACGCCGCCTCCACCACCAACAGTCGCCCACCACCACACCGTTGCCGCCACAACCACCGACGCATTGCGCGGGTACCGTGCTAGTTGGCTTAAGAGTTACGAGTATGTCACATCTCAATCCAAAATGTATTCGACTCTGGTTTAATTTAGGTAGATAACTAAAATAAAAATGAATAGTTAGAGTATATATCATTATTTTTTCAAAAAAATAAAAAACACAATTATATTGAATTTGGTGGCATTATATAACACCTCCCGATCTTATATTTATTGTATCCGGAAAAGAATAATAGTAGTGGATAGTGCCTCCATCCGTAGTACCCTCAAGGCCTCAAATATAACCATAATAATTTTGTTTTTATTTTTATTTCTAATTTAGAACACCCACAAAACAAAACCAAGTTTCACTATCATTCTTGGAAAATTTTGTATGACCAAAAATTCAAGAAAATGAAAGAAAGTAGTAACAATAATGATGGGTTCGTAAGAGCAGATCAGATTGATCTCAAAAGTATAGATGAACAGCTTGAACGCCATCTCAACAGAGTATGGACTATGGAAAACAAAAAAAAAAATCAGTCGACGGAAAATCAAGATTCCGGTACCGCCGTCAAACCACCGTTTAAGTCTACCGTAGCTAGCAGTAAAGTTGAAAGGAAGGAATGGGAGATCGACCCTTCTAAACTTATCATCAAAAGTGTTCTTGCTCGTGGTACATTTGGCACCGTCCACCGTGGCATCTACGACGGCGTTGACGTCGCCGGTCAGTTTTTTTTTTTCCTTTTATTTCTAGGTTTGGCTTAAAGTTCAATTCTTTACAATACCCATTTGCTAATAAAATTAGATTAAATTTTTTATATTTGGCCTAATAATATTAGTGGTGCTTAGACTAACATGTTATTATTATTATTAATATTACTATCACTATTACACTAGTAGATAACATTTTTTGCGTATTGAGTATATATATCTGTAATCTGTATATGTTTGTGTCATTTTGTGTATTTATTTTATTATTTAAGAATTGATATATTCGGTGTGTAAATAAAAAGGTGAAAAATGGTCAACATGAAATCCGTGATATATAAGTATGCTGAAGGTTTGACTTTTATGTGATTCCAGTAACTATAGCTTTCATGTGATCAAAGTTCTGAAAATATGGATTATGTTTTTTTTAGGGGAGTAAATAACTAAATATATAATTTTTTGTAAATTTTTTGTGTAATTGATATTATAAAAATTAATTTTGAGTAATTATTGTTTGATGTCATTAGTAAAACTGCTGGATTGGGGGGAGGAGGGCCACCGGTCGGAGGCTGAAATACAGTCGTTGAGGGCGGCATTTACACAAGAAGTGGTCGTGTGGCATAAGCTTGATCATCCTAATGTCACTAAGGTCATATATTTCGCTATTTCTATTATCTTTCATACTTTTTGAAATATGTTCATTAGAGCGATATCAATTTGGTTTCTTTCTACAAGGTGATATGATTCAGTTGTTGCGTTCATTTATAAGCTTGGTTACACTAAGTTATGTTGCCGTTTTCTTATATTTGTCATTTTGCCGCTTGCTTAGACAGAGCTTCATGAAATAGAAAGATGAAACAAAAACTCTTTAATCAGAGAATTAGGTCACACTTACATAGAATTGTAAGGAAATGTAAGCATATAGTTCAGATTTCGCTTTAATGAAGCCGATACATCACTATCATGACGTTGATATGCTGGTGAACCAAAAATCAAACTTTCATATACTCGAGAACATAGTTACTGACAGTTTGATGCTAACAATCAGAATTAAATGTGGTAATGCAGTTTATAGGTGCAACTATGGGCTCTTCAGAGCTCCAGATACAAACTGAAAATGGTCAAATTGGGATGCCAAGTAACATCTGTTGTGTTGTGGTAGAGTATTTACCAGGGGGTAATTTGAAGTCATACCTTATTAAAAACCGGCGGAAGAAGCTCCCTTTCAAAGTTGTTGTCCAAATTGCACTCGATCTTGCAAGAGGGTATGCTATATTACAAGCTTTTAGGTCACATGAACTACTTTATCAAAATCAGGATACTTAAAATTTATGCTTCCAAATTTAATACCACTTTTTTTGTTTGTAGCGTTAAAACATGTTTTTTTTTTATGGAACGACATTAATTAAAACATGGGTATTAATGTTTTCACCAAAATTCGAAGAATCCCATGTCAAGTACAAATTAAAGTTAGTCTGGTTTTCTGCTTGACCTAAATAGGTTGCGTGTTTGTGAACTTTTATCAGGTTAAGTTACCTGCACTCCCAAAAGATCGTACACAGAGATGTGAAGACTGAAAATATGCTGCTGGACAAAACCAGAACTGTTAAAATCGCTGATTTCGGGGTTGCTCGTGTTGAAGCCTCCAACCCAAATGACATGACTGGAGAAACCGGGACATGTTTTTTTTTTATGGAACGACATTAATTAAAACATGGGTATTAATGTTTTCACCAAAATTCGAAGAATCCCATGTCAAGTACAAATTAAAGTTAGTCTGGTTTTCTGCTTGACCTAAATAGGTTGGGTGTTTGTGAACTTTTATCAGGTTAAGTTACCTGCACTCCCAAAAGATCGTACACAGAGATGTGAAGACTGAAAATATGCTGCTGGACAAAACCAGAACTGTTAAAATCGCTGATTTCGGGGTTGCTCGTGTTGAAGCCTCCAACCCAAATGACATGACTGGAGAAACCGGGACCCTTGGCTATATGGCCCCTGAGGTATACTCCTTATCTTTCATGAATGCAAACTTTTATCAGAAACTTTTTGTTAAAGGGGCAAAATGGAAAGGTCGAAATGGGTTCAGGTTGAAACAAGTCATTTTCTAGCATGTGTCGAGATAGATCAGGCTAGTTTTGGTTGCCCGGCAAATATTTTTTGGCCATTTTTTCAAGAAAATGAAATAAAAATAAAATCTGTATATATTTAATGCGTTATTGAGGGCTTATATCACGATGCTACTACATTCTGATGTATACTTTTGATATGTATAATTTACGAGGTTGTATGCATTAAAACTTAGACTTTGAACTAGTTTGACCCGTTTGAGATGTCAAAGTTGTAAGCTCTACGTTTGGTCTTCTTGTTTTAGATTATTAATCTGATGTGTTTTGGTGCTTTTTTAAACAAATTACAGGTACTAAATGGTAATCCGTATAATAGGAAATGCGATGTGTACAGTTTTGGCATATGTTTATGGGAAATATATTGTTGTGATATGCCGTATCCAGATCTTAGTTTCTCTGAAGTAACTTCTGCTGTCGTTCGCCAGGTACAATCTTTACCATATAAGGAGTATAAAGATTTAGAAAATAACATATTTTTTTCCATCTTTTAGATATTTTCTTAAAATTTCCATGGTATAAACAAATGGTAAAAACCTGCAGAATCTAAGGCCCGACATACCACGATGTTGCCCGAGTTCACTTTCAAATGTGATGAAGCAATGCTGGGATGCAAATCCCGACAAGCGACCAGAAATGGACGAGGTTGTGACCATGTTAGAGGCAATAGATACAACTAAAGGTGGAGGCATGATTCCTGGTGACCAAGCTCAGGGTTGTCTTTGCTTCCGTAAGTCTCGTGGGCCTTAAAATACTTGCAGCGTGAGTTGAGTAGATGGTAAATTCATATTTGATTGTCTAAAGATCCTGCCTGGTTTTGCCAAGTCAAAAAAGGAGTAAGAAAATTTAACAGATTCCTAAAAGTGGGAATATGTTAAATGGTACATGTTTGTAGACTTGTGGTGTCATGCTACATGTTTGAATTATGTAATGTAAAGCTTTATGTTTTTATATTTTGGTATTTAAATCTGATATTCAATATCTGTCTGTTTAATTAGAGATGAGTATACAATATAATCTAAGAAAAGTGTTGATTGCAAAAAAAAATCAGAAATTATGTATAAAGCACGATGATAGCAAAAGATATGGAAATATAATCATATGAATTTGTGACATGAAGAGATTGACTTACCAAGATGTAAGGATCGAACAAGTTTAGCCGGTGTTTTGTCAAACAAGTTTTTGTCCAAAAAAATTTATAAAACAAGTAAAATCGGATTTGGGAAATCTCGATTTTTCCCACATTTGAGTATCTCAATTTTTCTTTAATATATTTTTGCATATTAATGTATGGGACTAAAAGAATGGTTGGGACAACAAACATCCATCTCGTTTGTATAAGTCTTTTTGTGTTACATATATTTATTTTTATTTTGATAATGTCGTAAGTAACAGAAACCGGAAAGCTAACCAAGCTTGCTCAGAAGAATTTGTTTGCTTACATCCACTTAAATCCATAAACACCAATTGTTATTTTTATTGAAAATATACGTCCTTGATGCTTAGGCTTTTGAGCTTGATGACATTTGAACCTCACCTTGTTCGTCATCATCCCAATTGGTGGTACTGTAATAGGTTGCATACAATACGAGTTGAATTACTGCTGATAATGTTCCCAGAGCATTTGGAACCTGTCCGCGTGCAAAAAATCAGAAATTATGTATAAAGCACGATGATAGCAAAAGATATGGAAATATAATCATATGAATTTGTGACATGAAGAGATTGACTTACCAAGATGTAAGGATCGAACAAGTTTAGCCGGTGTTTTGTCAAACAAGTTTTTGTCCAAAAAAATTTATAAAACAAGTAAAATCGGATTTGGGAAATCTCGATTTTTCCCACATTTGAGTATCTCAATTTTTCTTTAATATATTTTTGCATATTAATGTATGGGACTAAAAGAATGGTTGGGACAACAAACATCCATCTCGTTTGTATAAGTCTTTTTGTGTTACATATATTTATTTTTATTTTGATAATGTCGTAAGCTCCGTGTATTTAACATGGGTGTATAATAACAAATCCGATTTATTATATATAATATTAACTTTGGAATGAAAAAGAAAAGAAATTAAGAAATACTACTCGGTAATGAAACATCAAACATGTGCAATATTTATATTTTGCCGTTATTTTTTTATATATAATAACTATTTACTATGCTATGTTTTACAGAGAATGCAAATTAAGTAATATTGAATACAAAAATACGTATGAGTTTACTTGAAATTAAAAGAACGAATTGCATTTTTGGTCCTTGTGTTATCACACCTTTTGCAAGTTTGATACAAATATGTGCAAAGTCACGAAACGCATCCCTGTCATATCACACTTGTTGCAATTTTGGTCCAACAGTAACGTTCCGTCTATTTTTACCATTAAATACATCATGTGCCCCTCACGTGAGGGGTAATACTATCTTTTCATTATAAACAAGGATTATTTCTGCAACTAACCAAAATACATATCTCATCATCATCCGATCACAAAATATATCCTTTTTTTTTCTTCCAGATTCACTCAAATTCATAAACCTACATACAAATAGATCTATACATATTGATACATATACACCCATCCATATATCTTATCACTTAATATTCATATTCTCAAAACAAATCTATATCTACAAATATATATATTAATAATATAAAAATCAAACAAACCAAAGGTATATCTATACATATAAATTTCGTTGGACTTCATCCCCGGTCATCACTTCCGGCCAACCCCACCGGACTTCACCCCATCGCTACCACCTTCACCCTACCACAACAGCCCACCCATCGAAGAACCACCACCACTACCACACTTCACCCCCACCATCGCCACCTTCCACTGTTGGTGTATATATATACATATATCTATGTGTGTATAAACTAAAATCAAATCAACCTAACTAAATCCTATCAAATACAAACTGATGTTGGTGGATTTTAGAAAGAAAAATAACTCATGTATGTGTATGTATACATACATTCCAATAGCCACCACCATTCTTTGAATCGCCACCACCATCAACGTCGGCGCTGACACCGGCACTATCACCATTCAAAATCTGCCGCCATCGTCTTCCACCACTGTCCACCACCATGTTCAACCACCACCACTAGATCTAGACTAACAAAGGGTTAAGAACCATTAGTCGCTTTTAGTGGAGGATATAGTTGACCTTCCCACGATCAGATTCGAGTCCAGGAAATGGCAGATTCAAAATACCATTGATGGTGGTTTGTTATTAGTGGGATCTTTTGTGTTCTTTTTCCTCCTGATTTCACCTTTTTTTGGGCATGATTAATGTAAAGGAAAATGAAAAAAAATAAATTATGGAAGTGATAAAGAAAGGTGTACAAGCACTATAAATGTTTTGTTTGATAAAGATATGTATTTTGATTAGTTGCAGAAATAGTCCTTGTTTATAATGAAAAGACAGTATTACCCCTCACGTGAGGGGCACATGATGTATTTAACGGTAAAAATAGACGGAACGTTACTGTTGGACCAAAATTGCAACAAGTGTGATATGACAGGGATGCGTTTCGCGACTTTGCACATGTTTGTATCAAACTTGCAAAAGGTGTGATAACACAGAGACCAAAAATGCAATTCGTTCAAATTAAAATTTCAAATTATTATAAGGAAAAAGATACACATTATTTCACTATAGATAAAGCCAAAACTTACCCCACCCCCACCATTAACTTTGACTAACAACACCACCGATTTACTTCAAAATCATCTCCAATTTCCGTACATATCTCCAATCTATTTCCAATTCGCTTCTAAGATGTCGGGCCATTCAATGTCCAATTTACTTCAAGATTTCCCATTCTAGGTACGTGATTTTGTTTCCATGTATCTATATATTACTCGTATATATATATTGCCTGCCGCCTCTGCCTCTGACCTACCTACAACAGAAACTAAAACTTATTCAATCTTCTAAACTCTAAAGCAATACTGTAGTTGTTTTTCTTGTTGTTCAACATCACAAAAATGTTTCAAATTTTGTTTATTTCTTCAGCAATAGCAGGATCCGTGTATCTTGCTATTCATCTTCTGAAAGATAATGACAAGCCCACGACAGGCCAGCCGTCTTCTGATCGTGTATGTTCCGTCTTTATTTATTTTTTATTTTTTTATATGAAATGATTGAATGATATGTTAATTTATTTTTATTTGATTGAATGATGCAAACCAGGATGAAGCACAACAGTTAGATGATGAGAGGTACTGTAATTCATTTTGTTTGGTTAATATTTCTATTAGAAGGATATTATGGTTTCTGCGAATGATACTAGAATTTAGAGTTTTAGATTAACAGATGTCTATCCCTGAAATAGTTCATCTTTTCTTAATATCTAGCAATTGATTGAAAGTTGATGCGCCATTGATGTAAATCTGTCATCTTTATATATTTTGACTGGAAAAAAGGTTTCCTAAATGACCTAAGTAAACTAATACGTTTGTAGTGATGCTGACCATTCGGTTCTGATTGGTGAGTAGGATAGAATGCCATTCAAAAAAAGAAAAAAGTTTGGGTTAGAAAAAAGGTGTGTATATCACAACAATTTGAGTCAAGCTACCATATTATAGATTTTTTTGAAGATTTTTTCTAATATTCTAAAGGATTCTGAGTGATATCCTTTTCTATCCCTCCTTCAAACGTGTTTTTGGATTTCAACTTCGACACACACCCATATATCACCCATGTCTGAGTGATATATGTCTAGTGGTATAGAATCAGGCATTGATTGATTAGTACTTCATATCTGCGTCAATCACATAATCCTGCCCTGATTTTTTTTTTTTTGGAACAGTCGCATTGAAAATGAATGTGATGTGCTACGTGAAATGGTTAGCAATCAACAACAAACAATTCAAGATCTCATTGCTGATTTGGAAGAGGAAAGATATGCTTCTTCATCAGCTGCTAACGAGGCCATGTCTATGATCTTGAAGTTGCAGTGTGAAAAAGCTGAAGTTCAAATGGAAGCTCGACACTTTAAGAGTTTTGCAGAAGTGAAAATGGCTCATGATCAGCAAGAACTTATGGCATTAGAGGAATTGTTGTACAGAATGGAGCAATCTATTCAATCGTTGACTTGTGAAGTGCAGGCGTATAAACATAGAATGATAAGTTTTGGGCTTACAGAATCAGAAGCAGATGGTGAGAAAACTTTCTTGACTCGTGAGAATAGCGTCGCTATAAATATAGAAAGCCAGTTTGATGTTCCATCATATGATTACCCTCCTTTAAAGTGCAACAATCTGAATGAAAATCAAGTCTACCCGGATAACGATAATGAAACAGTTGATATAGAGAAGTATGCATTTGGTGAAACCCCGCATTCTTTAAAGGATATAGAAGAAAGAATTAATCAGTTGGAAAGAAGTCCCGGTCATAGTACACCGGTCCTTGAGAAAGTTATAGTTGGTCATTCTCCAATGAAGAAACATTCTAGGAGATTTTCTGGTGATAGTGCTGGATCGTTTTTTGCAACTATCAAGGAAGATTTGGCACCAGATTATTCTAGGACTGGAAACGAGTTTCCTAGTTTCAAAAAGGTGGAAACCGTATCAGAATATGGAGATGAGATGAGATGAGTGATAGAATTTATACTATTGATTCAATACATAACCCAACGAATGATCCTAAGGCTAATATTGGCACTTATGATGATTTCATGAGTAGTCCTAGGGAGTCATCGTCTCAAAATGATATTGAAGATCCAGAAGTCAAGAAGCTATATGCTAGACTTCATGCACTTGAGGCAGATAGGGAATCCATGAGGACTGATAATGCCCAACTGGTATCCCCACCAAGCAGGATGCTTGTCAAGAAACCCTCTTCTGGTGTGGCTTCGTCTTTCTTCTAGGTTTTCAAGGTAGACCAACTTAACCTTCAAAGTTTATGTAATCAATCTTCAACAACTTTGCAATTTGATTGCTATGTATCTAAAAATTTGATATTGGTGGTGGTTAGCTTTTGTTAGATGTTTTTGGTTTTTTTTTTCCTGCTGATCTGTCATCTTGTGATAATTGGCAGTGGATTGCATTGTTTGGTTTCCGGGGAAGGAGAAGACAGAGAAACAAGTAAGTATCAATATTTTTTCAGAAACTGATCTAAGTTTTACGTTCTATGCTGAGTTGTTGGCTCTGATAACATAGCTTAATACACTTTGACTAGATCATTGGATACCTTCAGCTTTCATTAGTTGCAGTATGGAATATACAATCATGTGCAACTTCATGACTATAATAATCGGATCAGATGCTATATTTAAGTTTCAAAACTTAGATGACATTCTTATATGTGATATCCCATTGTTTCCTGATATACGTTTTGTGGCTCCTCTCTTCATTTCTTCTCATCCAGGTAGATATTAAGGTGTAAAAGGGCTTTGGGTAACAGGCCACAATGGGTATAAGTTAGGCCGGGCATGCATGTTGAGCCGACTAGATACAGTGGTCAAAAGTTTATTTTTCTCAAATATGACTACCATTGGCTATTTCATATATTACCCAATTTTTATGATTTTACATGTTTGACCTTTTAGCAGTAAAACATAATCTGAATCTGAGTGGGTGGAAGTTGTCACCTCTAGTTAAATGAGACCTATAATCACTTGTTCACTCTCTTTAGATTTTCTTTAAGGCATCCACAAATCAAAGTTCATGCTACTATTCGTTTGGTCAATTTAACATTCAATTCATTTTGTCTTCGATGATACGATGGGAAGGGAATTGAGATGTAATTGTCATCTCAGTACAGATTTAGGTTCAAAAGTAAGGCGATTAATGGATTAGGATTAGCGATCATATGCATGTACATCCGGAATCCTAAATATAATTGGGGAAACAACACGATATCCACTAGTTTAGCCATGTCATGCAACTGCTTTTGTTTGTATGACATCAAATTTTTAGGACATCAAATTTTGTTGCATAAATGTAGAAATAAAGATTGGCTGCCTGTAATTAACTTAACTCCAAATTTTTTACTTTTTACTCCCTGTTTCCTGAACATTCTTATGCTTTTATTCTTTTTTGGCCTCCTTCAGGCACATTTTTGCTGCGTTGGCGAACAATGCAGGCTTGCTAATGCTTCTTGACAAGGGACCTCAATTGGGGCAATGGAGGTGCCTTTCAAGCACACAAGTTTGAAAACCCAATAGTCACAACTATCCGTATCCTAGCAGAAGTCCAATAGAGCAACACCGGAAGACATCATCTATAAGGTACATTGGTGAGGTTTTCTGTTTACAGGGCCTGTTTTAATCTATTTACAGGGCCTGTTTTTCTGGCAGCACATTGCCCGAGTTCACTTTCAAATGTGACGAAGCAATGCTGGGACGCAAATCCCGACAAGCGACCAGAAATGGACGAGGTTGTGACCATGTTAGAGGCAATAGATACAACTAAAGGTGGAGGCATGATTCCTGGTGACCAAGCTCAGGGTTGTCTTTGCTTCCGTAAGTCCCGTGGGCCTTAAATACTTGCAGCGTGAGTTGAGTAGATGGTAAATTCATATTTGATTGTCTAAAGATCCTGCCTGGTTTTGCCAAGTCAAAAAAGAAGTAAGAACATTTAACAGATTCCTAAAAGTGGGAATATGTTAAATGGTACATGTTTGTAGACTTGTGGTGTCATGCTACATGTTTGAATTATGTAATGTAAAGCTTCATGTTTTTATATTTTGGTATTTGAATCTGATATTCAATATCTGTCTGTTTAATTAGAGATGAGTATACAATATAATTTAAGAAAATTGTTGATCTTGGCTACATTAAGTTATGATCTTGGCTACATTAAGTTATGTTGCCGTTTTCTTATATTTGATCTTGGCTACATTAAGTTATGATCTTGGCTACATTAAGTTATGATCTTGGCTACATTAAGTTATGTCTTGGCTACATTAAGTTTGATCTTGGCTACATTAAGTTATGATCTTGGCTACATTAAGTTCATTAAGTTATGATCTTGGCTACATTAAGTTATGTTGCCGTTTTCTTATATTTGTCATTTTGCCGCTTGCTTAGACAGAGCTTCATGAAATAGAAATATGAAACAAAAACTTTTTCATCGGAGAATTAGTTGACATTTACATAGAATTGTAAGGAAATGTAACCATATAGTTCAGATTTCGCTTTAATGAAGCCAATGCATCACTATCATGAAGTTGATATGCTGGTGAACCAAAAATCACACTTTCATTTACTCAAGAACATAGTTGCTGACAGTTTGATGCTAACAATCAGAATTAAATGTGGTAATGCAGTTTATAGGTGCAACTATGGGCTCTTCAGAGCTCCAGATACAAACTGAAAATGGTCAAATTGGGATGCCAAGTAACATTTGTTGTGTTGTGGTAGAGTATTTACCTGGGGGTAATTTGAAGTCATACCTTATTAAAAATCGGAGGAAGAAGCTCCCTTTCAAAGTTGTTGTCCAAATTGCGCTCGATCTTGCAAGAGGGTATGCTATCTCACATCTTTATTTTTTAATTACAAGCTTATATGTCACATAAATTACTTTATTAAAGTCAGGATACCTTATTAAAAATCGGAGGAAGAAGCTCCCTTTCAAAGTTGTTGTCCAAATTGCGCTCGATCTTGCAAGAGGGTATGCTATCTCACATCTTTATTTTTTAATTACAAGCTTATATGTCACATAAATTACTTTATTAAAGTCAGGATACTTATTATAAATTCTTCCGAATTCAATAACACTTTCTTGTTTGTAGCGTTAAAACATGGGTATTAATGTTTTCACCAATATTCGAAAATCCCACGTCAAGCACAAATTAAAGTTAGTCTGGTTTTCTGCTTGACCTAAATAGGTTGGGTGTTTGTGAACTTTTACCAGGTTAAGTTACCTGCACTCTCAAAAGATCGTACACAGAGACGTGAAGACTGAAAATATGCTGCTGGACAAAACCAGAACTGTTAAAATCGCTGATTTTGGGGTTGCTCGTGCTGAAGCGTCCAACCCAAATGACATGACTGGAGAAACCGGGACCCTTGGCTATATGGCCCCTGAGGTATACTCCTTATCTTTCATGAATGCAAACTTTTATCAGAAACTTTTTGTTAAAGGGGCAAAATGGAAAGGTCGAAATGGGTTCAGGTTGAAACAAGTCATTTTCTAGCATGTGTCGAGATAGATCAGGCTAGTTTTGGTTGCCCGGCAAATATTTTTTGGCCATTTTTTCAAGAAAATGAAATAAAAATAAAATCTGTATATATTTAATGCGTTATTGAGGGCTTATATCACGATGCTACTACATTCTGATGTATACTTTTGATATGTATAATTTACGAGGTTGTATGCATTAAAACTTAGACTTTGAACTAGTTTGACCCGTTTGAGATGTCAAAGTTGTAAGCTCTACGTTTGGTCTTCTTGTTTTAGATTATTAATCTGATGTGTTTTGGTGCTTTTTTAAACAAATTACAGGTACTAAATGGTAATCCGTATAATAGGAAATGCGATGTGCACAGTTTTGGCATATGTTTATGGGAAATATATTGTTGTGAGATGCCGTATCCAGATCTTAGTTTCTCTGAAGTAACTTCTGCTGTCGTTCGCCAGGTACAATCTTTACCATATAAGGAGTATAAAGATTTAGAAAATAACATATTTTTTTCCATCTTTTAGATATTTTCTTAAAATTTCCATGGTATAAACAAATGGTAAAAACCTGCAGAATCTAAGGCCCGACATACCACGATGTTGCCCGAGTTCACTTTCAAATGTGATGAAGCAATGCTGGGATGCAAATCCCGACAAGCGACCAGAAATGGACGAGGTTGTGACCATGTTAGAGGCAATAGATACAACTAAAGGTGGAGGCATGATTCCTGGTGACCAAGCTCAGGGTTGTCTTTGCTTCCGTAAGTCTCGTGGGCCTTAAAATACTTGCAGCGTGAGTTGAGTAGATGGTAAATTCATATTTGATTGTCTAAAGATCCTGCCTGGTTTTGCCAAGTCAAAAAAGGAGTAAGAAAATTTAACAGATTCCTAAAAGTGGGAATATGTTAAATGGTACATGTTTGTAGACTTGTGGTGTCATGCTACATGTTTGAATTATGTAATGTAAAGCTTTATGTTTTTATATTTTGGTATTTAAATCTGATATTCAATATCTGTCTGTTTAATTAGAGATGAGTATACAATATAATCTAAGAAAAGTGTTGATTGCAAAAAAAGAAAAGAAAAGGAAAACAAATACAGAAGCAATGCAATCTCTTATTCCAAATGAATCCATTTCTTTTGATCCTTTCGTAACATGGCATCTCAACAGATTCGTCGAAACCCCTGAACACTATATGTAGGGATACATGAATAACTGCTTGGCGACAACAGCTCTCAGTGTCACCCCACATTTTATGTCGTAAGTAACAGAAACCGGAAAGCTAACCAAGCTTGCTCAGAAGAATTTGTTTGCTTACATCCACTTAAATCCATAAACACCAATTGTTATTTTTATTGAAAATATACGTCCTTGATGCTTAGGCTTTTGAGCTTGATGACATTTGAACCTCACCTTGTTCGTCATCATCCCAATTGGTGGTACTGTAATAGGTTGCATACAATACGAGTTGAATTACTGCTGATAATGTTCCCAGAGCATTTGGAACCTGTCCGCGTGCAAAAAATCAGAAATTATGTATAAAGCACGATGATAGCAAAAGATATGGAAATATACGTCCTTGATGCTTAGGCTTTTGAGCTTGATGACATTTGAACCTCACCTTGTTCGTCATCATCCCAATTGGTGGTACTGTAATAGGTTGCATACAATACGAGTTGAATTACTGCTGATAATGTTCCCAGAGCATTTGGAACCTGTCCGCGTGCAAAAAATCAGAAATTATGTATAAAGCACGATGATAGCAAAAGATATGGAAATATAATCATATGAATTTGTGACATGAAGAGATTGACTTACCAAGATGTAAGGATCGAACAAGTTTAGCCGGTGTTTTGTCAAACAAGTTTTTGTCCAAAAAAATTTATAAAACAAGTAAAATCGGATTTGGGAAATCTCGATTTTTCCCACATTTGAGTATCTCGATTTTTCTTTAATATATTTTTGCATATTAATGTATGGGACTAAAAGAATGGTTGGGACAACAAACATCCATCTCGTTTGTATAAGTCTTTTTGTGTTACATATATTTATTTTTATTTTGATAATGTCGTAAGCTCCGTGTATTTAACATGGGTGTATAATAACAAATCCGATTTATTATATATAATATTAACTTTGGAATGAAAAAGAAAAGAAATTAAGAAATACTACTCGGTAATGAAACATCAAACATGTGCAATATTTATATTTTGCCGTTATTTTTTTATATATAATAACTATTTACTATGCTATGTTTTTACAGAGAATGCAAATTAAGTAATATTGAATACAAAAATACGTATGAGTTTACTTGAAATTAAAAGAACGAATTGCATTTTTGGTCCTTGTGTTATCACACCTTTTGCAAGTTTGATACAAATATGTGCAAAGTCACGAAACGCATCCCTGTCATATCACACTTGTTGCAATTTTGGTCCAACAGTAACGTTCCGTCTATTTTTACCATTAAATACATCATGTGCCCCTCACGTGAGGGGTAATACTATCTTTTCATTATAAACAAGGATTATTTCTGCAACTAACCAAAATACATATCTCATCATCATCCGATCACAAAATATATCCTTTTTTTTTCTTCCAGATTCACTCAAATTCATAAACCTACATACAAATAGATCTATACATATTGATACATATACACCCATCCATATATCTTATCACTTAATATTCATATTCTCAAAACAAATCTATATCTACAAATATATATATTAATAATATAAAAATCAAACAAACCAAAGGTATATCTATACATATAAATTTCGTTGGACTTCATCCCCGGTCATCACTTCCGGCCAACCCCACCGGACTTCACCCCATCGCTACCACCTTCACCCTACCACAACAGCCCACCCATCGAAGAACCACCACCACTACCACACTTCACCCCCACCATCGCCACCTTCCACTGTTGGTGTATATATATACATATATCTATGTGTGTATAAACTAAAATCAAATCAACCTAACTAAATCCTATCAAATACAAACTGATGTTGGTGGATTTTAGAAAGAAAAATAACTCATGTATGTGTATGTATACATACATTCCAATAGCCACCACCATTCTTTGAATCGCCACCACCATCAACGTCGGCGCTGACACCGGCACTATCACCATTCAAAATCTGCCGCCATCGTCTTCCACCACTGTCCACCACCATGTTCAACCACCACCACTAGATCTAGACTAACAAAGGGTTAAGAACCATTAGTCGCTTTTAGTGGAGGATATAGTTGACCTTCCCACGATCAGATTCGAGTCCAGGAAATGGCAGATTCAAAATACCATTGATGGTGGTTTGTTATTAGTGGGATCTTTTGTGTTCTTTTTCCTCCTGATTTCACCTTTTTTTGGGCATGATTAATGTAAAGGAAAATGAAAAAAAATAAATTATGGAAGTGATAAAGAAAGGTGTACAAGCACTATAAATGTTTTGTTTGATAAAGATATGTATTTTGATTAGTTGCAGAAATAGTCCTTGTTTATAATGAAAAGACAGTATTACCCCTCACGTGAGGGGCACATGATGTATTTAACGGTAAAAATAGACGGAACGTTACTGTTGGACCAAAATTGCAACAAGTGTGATATGACAGGGATGCGTTTCGCAACTTTGCACATGTTTGTATTAAACTTGCAAAAGGTGTGATAACACAGAGACCAAAAATGCAATTCGTTTAAATTAAAATTTCAAATTATTATAAGGAAAAAGATACACATTATTTCACTATAGATAAAGCCAAAACTTACCCCACCCCCACCATTAACTTTGACTAACAACACCACCGATTTACTTCAAAATCATCTCCAATTTCCGTACATATCTCCAATCTATTTCCAATTCGCTTCTAAGATGTCGGGCCATTCAATGTCCAATTTACTTCAAGATTTCCCATTCTAGGTACGTGATTTTGTTTCCATGTATCTATATATTACTCGTATATATATATTGCCTGCCGCCTCTGCCTCTGACCTACCTACAACAGAAACTAAAACTTATTCAATCTTCTAAACTCTAAAGCAATACTGTAGTTGTTTTTCTTGTTGTTCAACATCACAAAAATGTTTCAAATTTTGTTTATTTCTTCAGCAATAGCAGGATCCGTGTATCTTGCTATTCATCTTCTGAAAGATAATGACAAGCCGCCGTCTTCTGATCGTGTATGTTCCGTCTTTATTTATTTTTTATTTTTTTATATGAAATGATTGAATGATATGTTAATTTATTTTTATTTGATTGAATGATGCAAACCAGGATGAAGCACAACAGTTAGATGATGAGAGGTACTGTAATTCATTTTGTTTGGTTAATATTTCTATTAGAAGGATATTATGGTTTCTGCGAATGATACTAGAATTTAGAGTTTTAGATTAACAGATGTCTATCCCTGAAATAGTTCATCTTTTCTTAATATCTAGCAATTGATTGAAAGTTGATGCGCCATTGATGTAAATCTGTCATCTTTATATATTTTGACTGGAAAAAAGGTTTCCTAAATGACCTAAGTAAACTAATACGTTTGTAGTGATGCTGACCATTCGGTTCTGATTGGTGAGTAGGATAGAATGCCATTCAAAAAAAGAAAAAAGTTTGGGTTAGAAAAAAGGTGTGTATATCACAACAATTTGAGTCAAGCTACCATATTATAGATTTTTTTGAAGATTTTTTCTAATATTCTAAAGGATTCTGAGTGATATCCTTTTCTATCCCTCCTTCAAACGTGTTTTTGGATTTCAACTTCGACACACACCCATATATCACCCATGTCTGAGTGATATATGTCTAGTGGTATAGAATCAGGCATTGATTGATTAGTACTTCATATCTGCGTCAATCACATAATCCTGCCCTGATTTTTTTTTTTTTGGAACAGTCGCATTGAAAATGAATGTGATGTGCTACGTGAAATGGTTAGCAATCAACAACAAACAATTCAAGATCTCATTGCTGATTTGGAAGAGGAAAGATATGCTTCTTCATCAGCTGCTAACGAGGCCATGTCTATGATCTTGAAGTTGCAGTGTGAAAAAGCTGAAGTTCAAATGGAAGCTCGACACTTTAAGAGTTTTGCAGAAGTGAAAATGGCTCATGATCAGCAAGAACTTATGGCATTAGAGGAATTGTTGTACAGAATGGAGCAATCTATTCAATCGTTGACTTGTGAAGTGCAGGCGTATAAACATAGAATGATAAGTTTTGGGCTTACAGAATCAGAAGCAGATGGTGAGAAAACTTTCTTGACTCGTGAGAATAGCGTCGCTATAAATATAGAAAGCCAGTTTGATGTTCCATCATATGATTACCCTCCTTTAAAGTGCAACAATCTGAATGAAAATCAAGTCTACCCGGATAACGATAATGAAACAGTTGATATAGAGAAGTATGCATTTGGTGAAACCCCGCATTCTTTAAAGGATATAGAAGAAAGAATTAATCAGTTGGAAAGAAGTCCCGGTCATAGTACACCGGTCCTTGAGAAAGTTATAGTTGGTCATTCTCCAATGAAGAAACATTTTAGGAGATTTTCTGGTGATAGTGCTGGATCGTTTTTTGCAACTGTCAAGGAAGATTTGGCACCAGATTATTCTAGGACTGGAAACGAGTTTCCTAGTTTCAAAAAGGTGGAAACCGTATCAGAATATGGAGATGAGATGAGTGATAGAATTTATACTATTGATTCAATACATAACCCAACGAATGATCCTAAGGCTAATATTGGCACTTATGATGATTTCATGAGTAGTCCTAGGGAGTCATCGTCTCAAAATGATATTGAAGATCCAGAAGTCAAGAAGCTATATGCTAGACTTCATGCACTTGAGGCAGATAGGGAATCCATGAGGACTGATAATGCCCAACTGGTATCCCCACCAAGCAGGATGCTTGTCAAGAAACCCTCTTCTGGTGTGGCTTCGTCTTTCTTCTAGGTTTTCAAGGTAGACCAACTTAACCTTCAAAGTTTATGTAATCAATCTTCAACAACTTTGCAATTTGATTGCTATGTATCTAAAAATTTGATATTGGTGGTGGTTAGCTTTTGTTAGATGTTTTTGGTTTTTTTTTTCCTGCTGATCTGTCATCTTGTGATAATTGGCAGTGGATTGCATTGTTTGGTTTCCGGGGAAGGAGAAGACAGAGAAACAAGTAAGTATCAATATTTTTTCAGAAACTGATCTAAGTTTTACGTTCTATGCTGAGTTGTTGGCTCTGATAACATAGCTTAATACACTTTGACTAGATCATTGGATACCTTCAGCTTTCATTAGTTGCAGTATGGAATATACAATCATGTGCAACTTCATGACTATAATAATCGGATCAGATGCTATATTTAAGTTTCAAAACTTAGATGACATTCTTATATGTGATATCCCATTGTTTCCTGATATACGTTTTGTGGCTCCTCTCTTCATTTCTTCTCATCCAGGTAGATATTAAGGTGTAAAAGGGCTTTGGGTAACAGGCCACAATGGGTATAAGTTAGGCCGGGCATGCATGTTGAGCCGACTAGATACAGTGGTCAAAAGTTTATTTTTCTCAAATATGACTACCATTGGCTATTTCATATATTACCCAATTTTTATGATTTTACATGTTTGACCTTTTAGCAGTAAAACATAATCTGAATCTGAGTGGGTGGAAGTTGTCACCTCTAGTTAAATGAGACCTATAATCACTTGTTCACTCTCTTTAGATTTTCTTTAAGGCATCCACAAATCAAAGTTCATGCTACTATTCGTTTGGTCAATTTAACATTCAATTCATTTTGTCTTCGATGATACGATGGGAAGGGAATTGAGATGTAATTGTCATCTCAGTACAGATTTAGGTTCAAAAGTAAGGCGATTAATGGATTAGGATTAGCGATCATATGCATGTACATCCGGAATCCTAAATATAATTGGGGAAACAACACGATATCCACTAGTTTAGCCATGTCATGCAACTGCTTTTGTTTGTATGACATCAAATTTTTAGGACATCAAATTTTGTTGCATAAATGTAGAAATAAAGATTGGCTGCCTGTAATTAACTTAACTCCAAATTTTTTACTTTTTACTCCCTGTTTCCTGAACATTCTTATGCTTTTATTCTTTTTTGGCCTCCTTCAGGCACATTTTTGCTGCGTTGGCGAACAATGCAGGCTTGCTAATGCTTCTTGACAAGGGACCTCAATTGGGGCAATGGAGGTGCCTTTCAAGCACACAAGTTTGAAAACCCAATAGTCACAACTATCCGTATCCTAGCAGAAGTCCAATAGAGCAACACCGGAAGACATCATCTATAAGGTACATTGGTGAGGTTTTCTGTTTACAGGGCCTGTTTTAATCTATTTACAGGGCCTGTTTTTCTGGCAGCACATTGCCCGAGTTCACTTTCAAATGTGACGAAGCAATGCTGGGACGCAAATCCCGACAAGCGACCAGAAATGGACGAGGTTGTGACCATGTTAGAGGCAATAGATACAACTAAAGGTGGAGGCATGATTCCTGGTGACCAAGCTCAGGGTTGTCTTTGCTTCCGTAAGTCCCGTGGGCCTTAAATACTTGCAGCGTGAGTTGAGTAGATGGTAAATTCATATTTGATTGTCTAAAGATCCTGCCTGGTTTTGCCAAGTCAAAAAAGAAGTAAGAACATTTAACAGATTCCTAAAAGTGGGAATATGTTAAATGGTACATGTTTGTAGACTTGTGGTGTCATGCTACATGTTTGAATTATGTAATGTAAAGCTTCATGTTTTTATATTTTGGTATTTGAATCTGATATTCAATATCTGTCTGTTTAATTAGAGATGAGTATACAATATAATTTAAGAAAATTGTTGATCTTGGCTACATTAAGTTATGTTGCCGTTTTCTTATATTTGTCATTTTGCCGCTTGCTTAGACAGAGCTTCATGAAATAGAAATATGAAACAAAAACTTTTTCATCGGAGAATTAGTTGACATTTACATAGAATTGTAAGGAAATGTAACCATATAGTTCAGATTTCGCTTTAATGAAGCCAATGCATCACTATCATGAAGTTGATATGCTGGTGAACCAAAAATCACACTTTCATTTACTCAAGAACATAGTTGCTGACAGTTTGATGCTAACAATCAGAATTAAATGTGGTAATGCAGTTTATAGGTGCAACTATGGGCTCTTCAGAGCTCCAGATACAAACTGAAAATGGTCAAATTGGGATGCCAAGTAACATTTGTTGTGTTGTGGTAGAGTATTTACCTGGGGGTAATTTGAAGTCATACCTTATTAAAAATCGGAGGAAGAAGCTCCCTTTCAAAGTTGTTGTCCAAATTGCGCTCGATCTTGCAAGAGGGTATGCTATCTCACATCTTTATTTTTTAATTACAAGCTTATATGTCACATAAATTACTTTATTAAAGTCAGGATACTTATTATAAATTCTTCCGAATTCAATAACACTTTCTTGTTTGTAGCGTTAAAACATGGGTATTAATGTTTTCACCAATATTCGAAAATCCCACGTCAAGCACAAATTAAAGTTAGTCTGGTTTTCTGCTTGACCTAAATAGGTTGGGTGTTTGTGAACTTTTACCAGGTTAAGTTACCTGCACTCTCAAAAGATCGTACACAGAGACGTGAAGACTGAAAATATGCTGCTGGACAAAACCAGAACTGTTAAAATCGCTGATTTTGGGGTTGCTCGTGCTGAAGCGTCCAACCCAAATGACATGACTGGAGAAACCGGGACCCTTGGCTATATGGCCCCTGAGGTATACTCCTTATCTTTCATGAATGCAAACTTTTATCAGAAACTTTTTGTTAAAGGGGCAAAATGGAAAGGTCGAAATGGGTTCAGGTTGAAACAAGTCATTTTCTAGCATGTGTCGAGATAGATCAGGCTAGTTTTGGTTGCCCGGCAAATATTTTTTGGCCATTTTTTCAAGAAAATGAAATAAAAATAAAATCTGTATATATTTAATGCGTTATTGAGGGCTTATATCACGATGCTACTACATTCTGATGTATACTTTTGATATGTATAATTTACGAGGTTGTATGCATTAAAACTTAGACTTTGAACTAGTTTGACCCGTTTGAGATGTCAAAGTTGTAAGCTCTACGTTTGGTCTTCTTGTTTTAGATTATTAATCTGATGTGTTTTGGTGCTTTTTTAAACAAATTACAGGTACTAAATGGTAATCCGTATAATAGGAAATGCGATGTGCACAGTTTTGGCATATGTTTATGGGAAATATATTGTTGTGAGATGCCGTATCCAGATCTTAGTTTCTCTGAAGTAACTTCTGCTGTCGTTTGTCGTTCGCCAGGTACAATCTTTACCATATAAGGAGTATAAAGATTTAGAAAATAACATATTTTTTTCCATCTTTTAGATATTTTCTTAAAATTTCCATGGTATAAACAAATGGTAAAAACCTGCAGAATCTAAGGCCCGACATACCACGATGTTGCCCGAGTTCACTTTCAAATGTGATGAAGCAATGCTGGGATGCAAATCCCGACAAGCGACCAGAAATGGACGAGGTTGTGACCATGTTAGAGGCAATAGATACAACTAAAGGTGGAGGCATGATTCCTGGTGACCAAGCTCAGGGTTGTCTTTGCTTCCGTAAGTCTCGTGGGCCTTAAAATACTTGCAGCGTGAGTTGAGTAGATGGTAAATTCATATTTGATTGTCTAAAGATCCTGCCTGGTTTTGCCAAGTCAAAAAAGGAGTAAGAAAATTTAACAGATTCCTAAAAGTGGGAATATGTTAAATGGTACATGTTTGTAGACTTGTGGTGTCATGCTACATGTTTGAATTATGTAATGTAAAGCTTTATGTTTTTATATTTTGGTATTTAAATCTGATATTCAATATCTGTCTGTTTAATTAGAGATGAGTATACAATATAATCTAAGAAAAGTGTTGATTGCAAAAAAAGAAAAGAAAAGGAAAACAAATACAGAAGCAATGCAATCTCTTATTCCAAATGAATCCATTTCTTTTGATCCTTTCGTAACATGGCATCTCAACAGATTCGTCGAAACCCCTGAACACTACATGTAGGGATACATGAATAACTGCTTGGCGACAACAGCTCTCAGTGTCACCCCACATTTTATGTCGTAAGTAACAGAAACCGGAAAGCTAACCAAGCTTGCTCAGAAGAATTTGTTTGCTTACATCCACTTAAATCCATAAACACCAATTGTTATTTTTATTGAAAATATACGTCCTTGATGCTTAGGCTTTTGAGCTTGATGACATTTGAACCTCACCTTGTTCGTCATCATCCCAATTGGTGGTACTGTAATAGGTTGCATACAATACGAGTTGAATTACTGCTGATAATGTTCCCAGAGCATTTGGAACCTGTCCGCGTGCAAAAAATCAGAAATTATGTATAAAGCACGATGATAGCAAAAGATATGGAAATATAATCATATGAATTTGTGACATGAAGAGATTGACTTACCAAGATGTAAGGATCGAACAAGTTTAGCCGGTGTTTTGTCAAACAAGTTTTTGTCCAAAAAAATTTATAAAACAAGTAAAATCGGATTTGGGAAATCTCGATTTTTCCCACATTTGAGTATCTCAATTTTTCTTTAATATATTTTTGCATATTAATGTATGGGACTAAAAGAATGGTTGGGACAACAAGCATCCATCTCGTTTGTATAAGTCTTTTTGTGTTACATATATTTATTTTTATTTTGATAATGTCGTAAGCTCCGTGTATTTAACATGGGTGTATAATAACAAATCCGATTTATTATATATAATATTAACTTTGGAATGAAAAAGAAAAGAAATTAAGAAATACTACTCGGTAATGAAACATCAAACATGTGCAATATTTATATTTTGCCGTTATTTTTTTATATATAATAACTATTTACTATGCTATGTTTTTACAGAGAATGCAAATTAAGTAATATTGAATACAAAAATACGTATGAGTTTACTTGAAATTAAAAGAACGAATTGCATTTTTGGTCCTTGTGTTATCACACCTTTTGCAAGTTTGATACAAATATGTGCAAAGTCACGAAACGCATCCCTGTCATATCACACTTGTTGCAATTTTGGTCCAACAGTAACGTTCCGTCTATTTTTACCATTAAATACATCATGTGCCCCTCACGTGAGGGGTAATACTATCTTTTCATTATAAACAAGGATTATTTCTGCAACTAACCAAAATACATATCTCATCATCATCCGATCACAAAATATATCCTTTTTTTTTCTTCCAGATTCACTCAAATTCATAAACCTACATACAAATAGATCTATACATATTGATACATATACACCCATCCATATATCTTATCACTTAATATTCATATTCTCAAAACAAATCTATATCTACAAATATATATATTAATAATATAAAAATCAAACAAACCAAAGGTATATCTATACATATAAATTTCGTTGGACTTCATCCCCGGTCATCACTTCCGGCCAACCCCACCGGACTTCACCCCATCGCTACCACCTTCACCCTACCACAACAGCCCACCCATCGAAGAACCACCACCACTACCACACTTCACCCCCACATCGCCACCTTCCACTGTTGGTGTATATATATACATATATCTATGTGTGTATAAACTAAAATCAAATCAACCTAACTAAATCCTATCAAATACAAACTGATGTTGGTGGATTTTAGAAAGAAAAATAACTCATGTATGTGTATGTATACATACATTCCAATAGCCACCACCATTCTTTGAATCGCCACCACCATCAACGTCGGCGCTGACACCGGCACTATCACCATTCAAAATCTGCCGCCATCGTCTTCCACCACTGTCCACCACCATGTTCAACCACCACCACTAGATCTAGACTAACAAAGGGTTAAGAACCATTAGTCGCTTTTAGTGGAGGATATAGTTGACCTTCCCACGATCAGATTCGAGTCCAGGAAATGGCAGATTCAAAATACCATTGATGGTGGTTTGTTATTAGTGGGATCTTTTGTGTTCTTTTTCCTCCTGATTTCACCTTTTTTTGGGCATGATTAATGTAAAGGAAAATGAAAAAAAATAAATTATGGAAGTGATAAAGAAAGGTGTACAAGCACTATAAGACTGTGGGGGGGGGGGGGGGGGGGGGGGGTTTTGTTTGATAAAGATATGTATTTTGATTAGTTGCAGAAATAGTCCTTGTTTATAATGAAAAGACAGTATTACCCCTCACGTGAGGGGCACATGATGTATTTAACGGTAAAAATAGACGGAACGTTACTGTTGGACCAAAATTGCAACAAGTGTGATATGACAGGGATGCGTTTCGCAACTTTGCACATGTTTGTATTAAACTTGCAAAAGGTGTGATAACACAGAGACCAAAAATGCAATTCGTTTAAATTAAAATTTCAAATTATTATAAGGAAAAAGATACACATTATTTCACTATAGATAAAGCCAAAACTTACCCCACCCCCACCATTAACTTTGACTAACAACACCACCGATTTACTTCAAAATCATCTCCAATTTCCGTACATATCTCCAATCTATTTCCAATTCGCTTCTAAGATGTCGGGCCATTCAATGTCCAATTTACTTCAAGATTTCCCATTCTAGGTACGTGATTTTGTTTCCATGTATCTATATATTACTCGTATATATATATTGCCTGCCGCCTCTGCCTCTGACCTACCTACAACAGAAACTAAAACTTATTCAATCTTCTAAACTCTAAAGCAATACTGTAGTTGTTTTTCTTGTTGTTCAACATCACAAAAATGTTTCAAATTTTGTTTATTTCTTCAGCAATAGCAGGATCCGTGTATCTTGCTATTCATCTTCTGAAAGATAATGACAAGCCCACGACAGGCCAGCCGTCTTCTGATCGTGTATGTTCCGTCTTTATTTATTTTTTATTTTTTTATATGAAATGATTGAATGATATGTTAATTTATTTTTATTTGATTGAATGATGCAAACCAGGATGAAGCACAACAGTTAGATGATGAGAGGTACTGTAATTCATTTTGTTTGGTTAATATTTCTATTAGAAGGATATTATGGTTTCTGCGAATGATACTAGAATTTAGAGTTTTAGATTAACAGATGTCTATCCCTGAAATAGTTCATCTTTTCTTAATATCTAGCAATTGATTGAAAGTTGATGCGCCATTGATGTAAATCTGTCATCTTTATATATTTTGACTGGAAAAAAGGTTTCCTAAATGACCTAAGTAAACTAATACGTTTGTAGTGATGCTGACCATTCGGTTCTGATTGGTGAGTAGGATAGAATGCCATTCAAAAAAAGAAAAAAGTTTGGGTTAGAAAAAAGGTGTGTATATCACAACAATTTGAGTCAAGCTACCATATTATAGATTTTTTTGAAGATTTTTTCTAATATTCTAAAGGATTCTGAGTGATATCCTTTTCTATCCCTCCTTCAAACGTGTTTTTGGATTTCAACTTCGACACACACCCATATATCACCCATGTCTGAGTGATATATGTCTAGTGGTATAGAATCAGGCATTGATTGATTAGTACTTCATATCTGCGTCAATCACATAATCCTGCCCTGATTTTTTTTTTTTGGAACAGTCGCATTGAAAATGAATGTGATGTGCTACGTGAAATGGTTAGCAATCAACAACAAACAATTCAAGATCTCATTGCTGATTTGGAAGAGGAAAGATATGCTTCTTCATCAGCTGCTAACGAGGCCATGTCTATGATCTTGAAGTTGCAGTGTGAAAAAGCTGAAGTTCAAATGGAAGCTCGACACTTTAAGAGTTTTGCAGAAGTGAAAATGGCTCATGATCAGCAAGAACTTATGGCATTAGAGGAATTGTTGTACAGAATGGAGCAATCTATTCAATCGTTGACTTGTGAAGTGCAGGCGTATAAACATAGAATGATAAGTTTTGGGCTTACAGAATCAGAAGCAGATGGTGAGAAAACTTTCTTGACTCGTGAGAATAGCGTCGCTATAAATATAGAAAGCCAGTTTGATGTTCCATCATATGATTACCCTCCTTTAAAGTGCAACAATCTGAATGAAAATCAAGTCTACCCGGATAACGATAATGAAACAGTTGATATAGAGAAGTATGCATTTGGTGAAACCCCGCATTCTTTAAAGGATATAGAAGAAAGAATTAATCAGTTGGAAAGAAGTCCCGGTCATAGTACACCGGTCCTTGAGAAAGTTATAGTTGGTCATTCTCCAATGAAGAAACATTTTAGGAGATTTTCTGGTGATAGTGCTGGATCGTTTTTTGCAACTGTCAAGGAAGATTTGGCACCAGATTATTCTAGGACTGGAAACGAGTTTCCTAGTTTCAAAAAGGTGGAAACCGTATCAGAATATGGAGATGAGATGAGATGAGTGATAGAATTTATACTATTGATTCAATACATAACCCAACGAATGATCCTAAGGCTAATATTGGCACTTATGATGATTTCATGAGTAGTCCTAGGGAGTCATCGTCTCAAAATGATATTGAAGATCCAGAAGTCAAGAAGCTATATGCTAGACTTCATGCACTTGAGGCAGAAGTGAAAATGGCTCATGATCAGCAAGAACTTATGGCATTAGAGGAATTGTTGTACAGAATGGAGCAATCTATTCAATCGTTGACTTGTGAAGTGCAGGCGTATAAACATAGAATGATAAGTTTTGGGCTTACAGAATCAGAAGCAGATGGTGAGAAAACTTTCTTGACTCGTGAGAATAGCGTCGCTATAAATATAGAAAGCCAGTTTGATGTTCCATCATATGATTACCCTCCTTTAAAGTGCAACAATCTGAATGAAAATCAAGTCTACCCGGATAACGATAATGAAACAGTTGATATAGAGAAGTATGCATTTGGTGAAACCCCGCATTCTTTAAAGGATATAGAAGAAAGAATTAATCAGTTGGAAAGAAGTCCCGGTCATAGTACACCGGTCCTTGAGAAAGTTATAGTTGGTCATTCTCCAATGAAGAAACATTTTAGGAGATTTTCTGGTGATAGTGCTGGATCGTTTTTTGCAACTGTCAAGGAAGATTTGGCACCAGATTATTCTAGGACTGGAAACGAGTTTCCTAGTTTCAAAAAGGTGGAAACCGTATCAGAATATGGAGATGAGATGAGTGATAGAATTTATACTATTGATTCAATACATAACCCAACGAATGATCCTAAGGCTAATATTGGCACTTATGATGATTTCATGAGTAGTCCTAGGGAGTCATCGTCTCAAAATGATATTGAAGATCCAGAAGTCAAGAAGCTATATGCTAGACTTCATGCACTTGAGGCAGAAGTGAAAATGGCTCATGATCAGCAAGAACTTATGGCATTAGAGGAATTGTTGTACAGAATGGAGCAATCTATTCAATCGTTGACTTGTGAAGTGCAGGCGTATAAACATAGAATGATAAGTTTTGGGCTTACAGAATCAGAAGCAGATGGTGAGAAAACTTTCTTGACTCGTGAGAATAGCGTCGCTATAAATATAGAAAGCCAGTTTGATGTTCCATCATATGATTACCCTCCTTTAAAGTGCAACAATCTGAATGAAAATCAAGTCTACCCGGATAACGATAATGAAACAGTTGATATAGAGAAGTATGCATTTGGTGAAACCCCGCATTCTTTAAAGGATATAGAAGAAAGAATTAATCAGTTGGAAAGAAGTCCCGGTCATAGTACACCGGTCCTTGAGAAAGTTATAGTTGGTCATTCTCCAATGAAGAAACATTTTAGGAGATTTTCTGGTGATAGTGCTGGATCGTTTTTTGCAACTGTCAAGGAAGATTTGGCACCAGATTATTCTAGGACTGGAAACGAGTTTCCTAGTTTCAAAAAGGTGGAAACCGTATCAGAATATGGAGATGAGATGAGTGATAGAATTTATACTATTGATTCAATACATAACCCAACGAATGATCCTAAGGCTAATATTGGCACTTATGATGATTTCATGAGTAGTCCTAGGGAGTCATCGTCTCAAAATGATATTGAAGATCCAGAAGTCAAGAAGCTATATGCTAGACTTCATGCACTTGAGGCAGATAGGGAATCCATGAGGACTGATAATGCCCAACTGGTATCCCCACCAAGCAGGATGCTTGTCAAGAAACCCTCTTCTGGTGTGGCTTCGTCTTTCTTCTAGGTTTTCAAGGTAGACCAACTTAACCTTCAAAGTTTATGTAATCAATCTTCAACAACTTTGCAATTTGATTGCTATGTATCTAAAAATTTGATATTGGTGGTGGTTAGCTTTTGTTAGATGTTTTTGGTTTTTTTTTTCCTGCTGATCTGTCATCTTGTGATAATTGGCAGTGGATTGCATTGTTTGGTTTCCGGGGAAGGAGAAGACAGAGAAACAAGTAAGTATCAATATTTTTTCAGAAACTGATCTAAGTTTTACGTTCTATGCTGAGTTGTTGGCTCTGATAACATAGCTTAATACACTTTGACTAGATCATTGGATACCTTCAGCTTTCATTAGTTGCAGTATGGAATATACAATCATGTGCAACTTCATGACTATAATAATCGGATCAGATGCTATATTTAAGTTTCAAAACTTAGATGACATTCTTATATGTGATATCCCATTGTTTCCTGATATACGTTTTGTGGCTCCTCTCTTCATTTCTTCTCATCCAGGTAGATATTAAGGTGTAAAAGGGCTTTGGGTAACAGGCCACAATGGGTATAAGTTAGGCCGGGCATGCATGTTGAGCCGACTAGATACAGTGGTCAAAAGTTTATTTTTCTCAAATATGACTACCATTGGCTATTTCATATATTACCCAATTTTTATGATTTTACATGTTTGACCTTTTAGCAGTAAAACATAATCTGAATCTGAGTGGGTGGAAGTTGTCACCTCTAGTTAAATGAGACCTATAATCACTTGTTCACTCTCTTTAGATTTTCTTTAAGGCATCCACAAATCAAAGTTCATGCTACTATTCGTTTGGTCAATTTAACATTCAATTCATTTTGTCTTCGATGATACGATGGGAAGGGAATTGAGATGTAATTGTCATCTCAGTACAGATTTAGGTTCAAAAGTAAGGCGATTAATGGATTAGGATTAGCGATCATATGCATGTACATCCGGAATCCTAAATATAATTGGGGAAACAACACGATATCCACTAGTTTAGCCATGTCATGCAACTGCTTTTGTTTGTATGACATCAAATTTTTAGGACATCAAATTTTGTTGCATAAATGTAGAAATAAAGATTGGCTGCCTGTAATTAACTTAACTCCAAATTTTTTACTTTTTACTCCCTGTTTCCTGAACATTCTTATGCTTTTATTCTTTTTTGGCCTCCTTCAGGCACATTTTTGCTGCGTTGGCGAACAATGCAGGCTTGCTAATGCTTCTTGACAAGGGACCTCAATTGGGGCAATGGAGGTGCCTTTCAAGCACACAAGTTTGAAAACCCAATAGTCACAACTATCCGTATCCTAGCAGAAGTCCAATAGAGCAACACCGGAAGACATCATCTATAAGGTACATTGGTGAGGTTTTCTGTTTACAGGGCCTGTTTTAATCTATTTACAGGGCCTGTTTTTCTGGCAGCACATTGCCCGAGTTCACTTTCAAATGTGACGAAGCAATGCTGGGACGCAAATCCCGACAAGCGACCAGAAATGGACGAGGTTGTGACCATGTTAGAGGCAATAGATACAACTAAAGGTGGAGGCATGATTCCTGGTGACCAAGCTCAGGGTTGTCTTTGCTTCCGTAAGTCCCGTGGGCCTTAAATACTTGCAGCGTGAGTTGAGTAGATGGTAAATTCATATTTGATTGTCTAAAGATCCTGCCTGGTTTTGCCAAGTCAAAAAAGAAGTAAGAACATTTAACAGATTCCTAAAAGTGGGAATATGTTAAATGGTACATGTTTGTAGACTTGTGGTGTCATGCTACATGTTTGAATTATGTAATGTAAAGCTTCATGTTTTTATATTTTGGTATTTGAATCTGATATTCAATATCTGTCTGTTTAATTAGAGATGAGTATACAATATAATTTAAGAAAATTGTTGATCTTGGCTACATTAAGTTATGATCTTGGCTACATTAAGTTATGTCTTGGCTACATTAAGTTTGATCTTGGCTACATTAAGTTATGATCTTGGCTACATTAAGTTATGATCTTGGCTACATTAAGTTATGTCTTGCTACATTAAGTTTGATCTTGGCTACATTAAGTTATGATCTTGGCTACATTAAGTTATGTCTTGGCTACATTAAGTTTGATCTTGGCTACATTAAGTTATGATCTTGGCTACATTAAGTTATGTTGCCGTTTTCTTATATTTGTCATTTTGCCGCTTGCTTAGACAGAGCTTCATGAAATAGAAATATGAAACAAAAACTTTTTCATCGGAGAATTAGTTGACATTTACATAGAATTGTAAGGAAATGTAACCATATAGTTCAGATTTCGCTTTAATGAAGCCAATGCATCACTATCATGAAGTTGATATGCTGGTGAACCAAAAATCACACTTTCATTTACTCAAGAACATAGTTGCTGACAGTTTGATGCTAACAATCAGAATTAAATGTGGTAATGCAGTTTATAGGTGCAACTATGGGCTCTTCAGAGCTCCAGATACAAACTGAAAATGGTCAAATTGGGATGCCAAGTAACATTTGTTGTGTTGTGGTAGAGTATTTACCTGGGGGTAATTTGAAGTCATACCTTATTAAAAATCGGAGGAAGAAGCTCCCTTTCAAAGTTGTTGTCCAAATTGCGCTCGATCTTGCAAGAGGGTATGCTATCTCACATCTTTATTTTTTAATTACAAGCTTATATGTCACATAAATTACTTTATTAAAGTCAGGATACTTATTATAAATTCTTCCGAATTCAATAACACTTTCTTGTTTGTAGCGTTAAAACATGGGTATTAATGTTTTCACCAATATTCGAAAATCCCACGTCAAGCACAAATTAAAGTTAGTCTGGTTTTCTGCTTGACCTAAATAGGTTGGGTGTTTGTGAACTTTTACCAGGTTAAGTTACCTGCACTCTCAAAAGATCGTACACAGAGACGTGAAGACTGAAAATATGCTGCTGGACAAAACCAGAACTGTTAAAATCGCTGATTTTGGGGTTGCTCGTGCTGAAGCGTCCAACCCAAATGACATGACTGGAGAAACCGGGACCCTTGGCTATATGGCCCCTGAGGTATACTCCTTATCTTTCATGAATGCAAACTTTTATCAGAAACTTTTTGTTAAAGGGGCAAAATGGAAAGGTCGAAATGGGTTCAGGTTGAAACAAGTCATTTTCTAGCATGTGTCGAGATAGATCAGGCTAGTTTTGGTTGCCCGGCAAATATTTTTTGGCCATTTTTTCAAGAAAATGAAATAAAAATAAAATCTGTATATATTTAATGCGTTATTGAGGGCTTATATCACGATGCTACTACATTCTGATGTATACTTTTGATATGTATAATTTACGAGGTTGTATGCATTAAAACTTAGACTTTGAACTAGTTTGACCCGTTTGAGATGTCAAAGTTGTAAGCTCTACGTTTGGTCTTCTTGTTTTAGATTATTAATCTGATGTGTTTTGGTGCTTTTTTAAACAAATTACAGGTACTAAATGGTAATCCGTATAATAGGAAATGCGATGTGCACAGTTTTGGCATATGTTTATGGGAAATATATTGTTGTGAGATGCCGTATCCAGATCTTAGTTTCTCTGAAGTAACTTCTGCTGTCGTTTGTCGTTCGCCAGGTACAATCTTTACCATATAAGGAGTATAAAGATTTAGAAAATAACATATTTTTTTCCATCTTTTAGATATTTTCTTAAAATTTCCATGGTATAAACAAATGGTAAAAACCTGCAGAATCTAAGGCCCGACATACCACGATGTTGCCCGAGTTCACTTTCAAATGTGATGAAGCAATGCTGGGATGCAAATCCCGACAAGCGACCAGAAATGGACGAGGTTGTGACCATGTTAGAGGCAATAGATACAACTAAAGGTGGAGGCATGATTCCTGGTGACCAAGCTCAGGGTTGTCTTTGCTTCCGTAAGTCTCGTGGGCCTTAAAATACTTGCAGCGTGAGTTGAGTAGATGGTAAATTCATATTTGATTGTCTAAAGATCCTGCCTGGTTTTGCCAAGTCAAAAAAGGAGTAAGAAAATTTAACAGATTCCTAAAAGTGGGAATATGTTAAATGGTACATGTTTGTAGACTTGTGGTGTCATGCTACATGTTTGAATTATGTAATGTAAAGCTTTATGTTTTTATATTTTGGTATTTAAATCTGATATTCAATATCTGTCTGTTTAATTAGAGATGAGTATACAATATAATCTAAGAAAAGTGTTGATTGCAAAAAAAGAAAAGAAAAGGAAAACAAATACAGAAGCAATGCAATCTCTTATTCCAAATGAATCCATTTCTTTTGATCCTTTCGTAACATGGCATCTCAACAGATTCGTCGAAACCCCTGAACACTATGTAGGGATACATGAATAACTGCTTGGCGACAACAGCTCTCAGTGTCACCCCACATTTTATGTCGTAAGTAACAGAAACCGGAAAGCTAACCAAGCTTGCTCAGAAGAATTTGTTTGCTTACATCCACTTAAATCCATAAACACCAATTGTTATTTTTATTGAAAATATACGTCCTTGATGCTTAGGCTTTTGAGCTTGATGACATTTGAACCTCACCTTGTTCGTCATCATCCCAATTGGTGGTACTGTAATAGGTTGCATACAATACGAGTTGAATTACTGCTGATAATGTTCCCAGAGCATTTGGAACCTGTCCGCGTGCAAAAAATCAGAAATTATGTATAAAGCACGATGATAGCAAAAGATATGGAAATATAATCATATGAATTTGTGACATGAAGAGATTGACTTACCAAGATGTAAGGATCGAATTGGAGTAGAGCATATACACACCAGACAATTCCGTTGGCAAAACTGGCTAGCGACAAGGTAAACGGCATGTACTTGACACTCTTTGTCTTGATCACCATTTTCTGTGTATTTTTCATTCATCGTATTTCAGCTAGTTAATTGCATGAGTAATATAAGGGACTAGGTAAAAACAACGAGCTTACCATGACGGTCAATGGAGATGCATACATAAGTATGTTGAAGACGATGCAAATTAATCCAACGATCATTGATCTTGAAGTGTGGGTGTGGAAGAACATTAATGTAATAACAACAACTGCAGCTACGAAAATGGCCTGGATAAGGAGAACAATGATGATCTTTTTCTGCATATTTGTTAAAAAGTGAAAGGTTTAGTTCAAAGACATGCAAGAAACTCAAAGTAATCAGTTAGTAGTTAGTAGGGAGTATATAATAGATCATAGGATAGGAGGTGATTGCGCACATACTCGACCACCCCAAGTAGAATAGGTGAAGAAGATAGTGATGAAGATGGTTTCGATGATTAGTCCAGCACCATTGATCGTGATGAGCAAAAGGCTATCCGGATGGATGATCGGGAGACCATAGAACATCCACAGTGCACAATTTAGAATCGTGGCGACATATGGATCTGGCCTGAAGGCTTGAACTGATTTTGCCTTGATAATCCTTGCAAATGTTGGCCTGCAGTTATTTATATTATGAACATTACACATCAATTTAGGGGCTAGTAAGTAAAGCTTTGTGTACTCAAATAGCTAGCATTTAAAAGTATGAAAAGCAAGGAGTGCTTTGTTGCATCATATAAAAACTAATTAACTAAATATACATATTATAGACTCCTAAAGGGTTAAATGTAATGATTAAATGTTACATGTTATACTAATAATAATGTTTAAAGTAAACAAAATATATCGAAGACGAATAATAGATAGTTTAACTGACTGGAATATATTAATCCAGGGTAAAAGAGATGTCAAAATTTTCATGAAGCGTTATAAATGGAAAATGACGACATTGTAATGTAATTAGACGGAAAAACATGAAAAACACATGGAACGTGTTAGTAGCTAGCTAGTTAAAGGATTGATGAGAAAGCACACACACTGGGGAGAGAAAGAGAATTAGCGAAATGATGTTCCCTGCATTCCAAAAATGAAAGAAGTTAGACAAGATAATAAGCTAGTGTAAAGCAATGGTTTATCCAACCCATTCGGACATTCCCTCAATGATTTATTCTCTCTTTTCATTTTTCAGTTTCTACCTTCTACTCTAAAGTTTTACTTTATAGCCCTTGTACTTTTCTTTTTAATTTATATAATAAGTAAGCTTGGTATGAAGTATTCCAAACTTCGGAGCTAGAGGTATGGCTTGATGCCGAAGTTGGTAGATCGAGCTATAGAAACTTTTGTGTGTGCGTGCACATCAATCTTTCTTCTTTCTAGAACATTTAATTTTGGAGCTTCTCAAACTTGAAATGTTATTCAAAACTGTAATAAAATATGCTTATTTTTATAAAAAAGAAAACTCCAGCTCCGAAAAGCTTCAAAAAAAACCATCCCCAACCTAATGCGTGTGTCCTAAACTTCTAGTTTGAGTGTGAACGTTGAATAAATAGATTCTCGTTCACGGACTAGACATTGTTATATAAAAACTCCGTGAACAAATATCGATACTCGTTTTTTGCAATTACGACCAAACCCGCATAGTAAGAGACTCAAGTGGACATACAACCAAACCCGCATTGTAAGACTCAAGTGGACGTGTATGCTATTAAAAGCTCAGAAGTTGAAACCTCTATCTTTACAAGAATAAGTATATATAAGAACAAACCGAGTATTCCAACGAGGGTTCTCATTGCGTCGGTATCCATTTTAGTGTGTTTCGAGTAGTAGCAAACAAGAGAAAAACCACCAAGTGTATACGTAGAACGAAATTATTATTTTTGTGAAGAGTGAAAGAGAATTTTATCAAATACAAAAAAGAAATTCGATCATAAAACAAGATCACAAACATAAGCAACACAAAGTGGCCGGAAATGACTAATGATGATTTATTGGAGAATATATATGGAATGGATTTAATTTATTGGGAAAACAAGTTGAATCAAGAATGAATTAAAGGTCAATTAAGGTTGTACTTATATATATAATAATGCAAGACATGTTGTTTAACATGAGTCTTTAATTAGAAAGTCATAACATATCCTTCGCTTTCGTCACAATTCTTGATCTGACGTGTTTTTCGTACTACTATACAGTCCAGTCTTCACTCTTTGTGTATTTGTTGCATGAATTTTATTCACAGATTAATACGTGCATCTATTCATGCACTACCATTCACTTATTTACTCAATCGATTATCTTACTTTAATTTGTTAAACACTAGATATATGTACTATATATGCATTTCCACTAATTTCCCCGTGTATCAATATATATATTATATATTATATTGGTCAATTTCTTTTGAATTTTATATATATATATATATATAGGGTAGGGTTAACGTGAGAACCATAAATATGGAGAGAACCGTGAGAACCACTAGTTTTCCTCTCTTTTTCTTCTTTTTTGTGTGGTTTTTTATTTTTTTAATTTTTATTTTTCATTTTTTGAAACTTTTTTTTGTTTTTTATTTTATTTTAACAAAAACCCATTCCAAAAAAAAAATTAAAATTTTTTTTTTTTTTTTGTAAAAAATCATATGGGTTACGCGTTAAGAAAACGTATGTATACGGTACGGGCCAGAGGCCCTTATCCGTTCTAAACTGACCGTCAAGGGACGCATATGGGAATCGTATGGATTTGATGGGCGGCGATCCAAGAAATGGTGACGGTTGTATACGGTACGGGCGTAGCCCTTAACTCTAAGGGCAAAGCCCTTAGAGATGATTTTTTAGTGGTTCTCACGGTTCTCACCATATATGTTGGTTCTCACTTGATCCCTTCACTATATATATATATATATATATATATATATATATGATATATATATATATATTATTTTTTTGTGTGTATTTAAATATAAATATATTAGCTCGATATTAAGATATTCATTATTAGCTACTGGGTGTAACCCGTATGATACACGGACTTGGTTAGTGCCCATATGATACACAGATCATTAGAGACATTATTTTAGAGGAAACTCTTCATAGGCCCATAGAGCCCTTTGCTTCAAGCAAAATTGATTTATGTATTTTTGGTTGCATAAAATCATCAATCAATAATAATAAAATTGATACATACGGCAACTTTTTAATGGCTTTAATTAAGATAATAATTGATCTGAATCTATAA
Organism: Erigeron breviscapus; assembly: GCA_034093135.1. Classification (NCBI taxonomy): domain Eukaryota; kingdom Viridiplantae; phylum Streptophyta; class Magnoliopsida; order Asterales; family Asteraceae; genus Erigeron; species Erigeron breviscapus. Next base: position 77,062,737 of record CM067168.1, read on the forward strand.
ATAGAAGGTATGAAAATAGGGATGTGATATTACTACAATAAATTTTAGTCATCTACAACAAATCCTACATAATACAGTTTGTACCTTTGTTGTAGATGGCTAAATTTTGTTGTATAAATATCACTCCCCATGAAAATAATCTAGTGATGGTGCTACTACAGTGATACTATATTGTGAAGAACTAAGTAAAACATGTTTTAGATTTTAAAAACATGAAAGTTGCGAAGAACTAAGTAAAACATGTTTTAGATTTTAAAAACATGAAAGTTGCGAAGAACTAAGTAAAACATGTTTTAGATTTTAAAAACATAGAAGTTGCGAAGAACTAAGTAAAACATGTTTTAGATTTTAAAAACATGAAAGTTGCATAAGTTGTAGTAGTTTGAAATAAATAAAGGCTACAATAATACACAAGTACGCAAATACAAACACCTATGAAAAGTTTGTGCATAAAATTACCTCATATGGGAAGACTTACAATCTTACGTAGTTACACGATCTTCAATTAAAATTATTATATAAAGATAGTATAATCCACTTACAATATGAATGAATATTTTTGTAAGGGTATTAGCTTTGCATCAGTGACAGATCCAGAATTCTGACTTACGTAGTTCTTTATTTTTACTTGACAACTTAGTCGAGCCAGAGAAAAAAAGTCACAATTGCAAACATATAAACATAAATTCGGGACATACGCAATTTCTTATTGTTAATAATACATACATTACCATTATCAGGGTTGTTCCAGAAAATGCAAAAATATTACAAGACCCAATTGGCCTGACGACCTAAGAATAAAAAAAAAAGCCTCTAAAATAGTAATTTGTATTGTATGAATCACATGAATAATGAAGTGCCTCGTAATAAATCAGATACAACAAATAATGAATAAAATTACGGATTATTTAACTATATAAAACTAGAAGCCAACTGTATATTTTTTTTCTAAAAAAAAACTAGAAAGCCAATGAATTATCTATGAAAATGGACAATAAGCAGTGAATAATAATAGTAATAATTAATAATAATAATAAAAAATAAGAATAATAATTCAACATATTTGACTTAATTTCACCATACTAACTTTTATCAATGTTGCAGCCTTTAGGCTTGCACTTCGTCTTCTCCACATCTTCGTTCTTCACACCATCGTCGAAATTTATTTTCTTTTTTTTTCAATTTCATTTCTAGTAATATGAGAAACATAAGCCATATTCAAGAATAGAATGTGAAGGTAGGTTACCTCATGACCAAGTTTATACGTAGGTCCTTGAAAAAATTATCACATTGTCTCTATATTTTTCCGAAACTAAGGTAGGTCTTACCTGCTTGTACTCTAAATCTGCCGCTGCATTGCACACATTTATAGATGCAAACTGAATTTCCGAAAAACAAAGAGGACGTGAAGACATCTTATATGCCTCACAGAGTGCAGAGTATATAATTGTGGATAGTAACTGAAATCTTTAGTAAAACATTATTGGGATATGATGTTGGAATTTTATGTTATATCTATTATTTCATAAGTTGAAATAATCTAACATAAAATATACAAAGTGAATAGATATGTTTAAATGGAGTTGAAAGTGTATTTAACTAATGTGAGTTTGTCCCACATTGTTAGAAGTATAAACATTAAGTGTGTTTATAAGGAGGAGTGTTGGAGGAATAATAATTCCTTATAAGGGGCTACACCCCAAGTGGACAAGGAGGGTGCGAAGCACCCGACGCGCCCGCACCCGAGACCGGGACCTGGGTCGTGGGCGATGAGGCGTAATGTGGCGTTTTAGTGGCGCTAGCTTGACACCTAATAGATTGTAGTAGTGGTTCAACAAGAGACCAACACTTCATTCTGGCTTCACCGGAACATTTTCTCTCCCTCTCTTCTCTTGATTTTGTTCTTGAAGGTATTATTCTGGGTTCCTGGTTAACTCCGGCAGTACATACTGCTTTGGCTGTTGTACCCTGGGAGACTGACGGGTTCACTTGGGTGGCCCGAAATCAGTTTTAAGGGCCCTCTGTTAAACAGAATCCTCAGCCCGTAGTTAACTTGTTCCTTTCCTTTTATGTTATTGTCTTGTATTTTGATTCTTGTATTACTTTCTTAGTTGTTAATTTCTTTGTAACCTTCTGTAATTCGAATGTTTATCAATAAAATGTTATTTTAAAAATGGTGTTCCTACAATCTTAAAACTGATTCTGCTTCTTCACCATTCTTTTTATTCGAATTACAAAACTGTTTTCTTTTAACTTTTGTAATAATTTACTTTTCTGTAAAGTTACTTCTTTAGTTTATTTTCATGTTCATAGAAGTTTTTTAGTAAAACTTTACCTATTTCATTTCAGAAATGGCTACTGATTTTAACTTCTCAACAAATGGAACTTCTGCTTCTACCACCACCAACACTGTTGGCACTTCTGTTTCTCAATCTGTAGGACATACTGTCTCTACAAACATGGGACCTTTGGTGGGTATCCAAGCTGCCCAAATTGTGGCCAACCATGCTGAAAACCAGAAAAAATTTCTGGTTCGCACTTTAAAAGATGGCAACCAAAGATGTTGTTTTATCTCACTACTGTGAATCTTGCGAGATTCTTGTATGAAACAACCCCTGAAATTCCTGAAGGGTGTACTGATGTTCAAGTAGTGAGTGCTGTTGATGCTTGGAGGCATTCTGAATATCTCTGTCGAAACTATGTGTTGAATGGCCTTGTTGATTCACTTTACAATGTGTATTGTAAGATAACCACGGCCAAAGAACTCTGGGAATCTTTGGATAAAAAATACAAAACCGAAGATGCCGGAACTAAGAAGTTCATTGTGGCAAGATTCCTAGAGTTCAAGATGGTTGATTCAAAAACTGTTGTGTCTCAAGTTGAAGAATTACAAATCATCATAAGTGATATTCTATCAGAAGGAATGGTTCTTGGTGAAACATTCCAAGTTGCTTCCATAATTGAAAAGTTGCCCCCAAGTTGGTTGGATTTCAAGAATTACCTTAAGCATAAGCGAAAGCAAATGACCGTTGAAGAACTTGTTGTTCGTCTTCGAATTGAGGAAGACAATAGAGTTGCTCAAAATGGTGGTCATATTGAAGGAATTGCTAAGGCCAACTTTGTTGAGCATGGCCAAAGTTCCAAGGGAAAAGGTAAATATGTTTCTCCCTTTGCTGAAATTTGTGCTCAAAATGGTATTATCCATGAGCAAACAGCTCCTTATACCCCACAACAAAATGGCATTGCTAAAAGAAAGAATCGAACTCTTAAAGAGATGATGAATGCCATGCTAATAAGCTCGGGTTTAGGCCAAGACATGTGGGGAGATGCCATTTTGTCAGCAAACTATCTTTTGAACAAAGTTCCTTTCAAGAATAAGGATGTTACACCTTATGAGTTATGGTTTAATAGAAAATCATCCTATAAATTCTTGAAAGTGTGGGGGTGTTTAGCAAAAGTGGTGGTTCCACCACCAAAAGTTCAAAAGATAGGACCAAAAACTGTTGATTGTGTATTCATTGGATATGCTCAGCATGGTAGCGATTGTGAATCCTCATATCTTGCTGAACATAGTAGTGCATATCGGTTTCTAGTACACGAGTCTAAGAACCCAGAAATACACAATAACAACATACTTGAGTCGAGGAATGCATCGTTCTTTGAGGATGTGTTTCCTCGTTTGGATAGAGGAAAAGCTTCTACATCAACTCCGGTTGATAAGATTGTTCCAGATGAACATCAAGAACAATCAGAAGATGAAGAAGTAGAACCGTGAAGAAGCAAAAGGCAAAAGATTGAAAAATCTTTTGGGCCTGATTTTGTATCTTATATGGTTATGGGTGAACCCCAAACATATAAAGAAGCGGTTTCTTCTCAAGAAGCGCCTCAATGGAAAGAAGCCATCAAGAGTGAAATTGATTCTATTTTGCAGAATCATACTTGGGAACTAGTTCATCTTCCACCTGGTTGTAAACCACTTGAACATCGTTGGATATTCAAGAAAAAGATGAGAACTGATGGCTCAATTGATAAGTACAAGGCAAGGCTTGTAATCAAAGGATATAGACAAAAGAAAGATCTTGATTACTTTGATACATATGCGCCTGTAACTCGAGTAACTTCGATCAGATTGGTGCTTGCGATTGCAGCATTGAAAAATTTGGAAATACATCAAATGGATGTAAAAACAGCCTTTCTCAATGGTGAGCTAGATGAAGAAATATACACGGAACAACCTGAGGGTTTTTCAGCTCCTGGCCAGGAAGACAAGGTTTGTAAACTTGTCAAGTCTTTGTATGGATTAAAACAAGCTCCAAAGCAATGGCACCAAAAGTTTGATCAAGTTATGCTCGACAATGGTTTCAAGATCAATGAGTGTGACAAATGTGTTTATGTCAATCTCACCATGTGGACAAAATCCTTGAGAAATTCAGTCCCGAGGACTCAAGAGTCGCTCGATCTCCAATAGATACGACGCAACATCTATCGAAGAATAGAGGTGAAGGTGTTGCTCAATTGGAGTACTCAAGGGTAATTGACAGCCTAATGTATCTCATGACTAGTACTAGGCCAGACTTAGCCTATGCTGTTAGTAGGCTAAGTAGATATACTAGTAATCCTAGTTCGGAGCATTGGAAGGCTATGACTAGGTTACTAAGATATTTGAGATATACAAGAAATTATGGGCTGCATTTTGGCCGAGATCCAGCTGTATTGGAAGGATATAGTGATGCTAATTGGATATCCGATATAAAAGATTCCAAATCCACAAGTGGATATGTATTTACTATTGGAGGAGCAGCTATAGCTTGGAAATCATCTAAGCAAACGCTCATTGCTAGATCCACGATGCAATCTGAATTTATAGCATTGGATAAAGCTGGAGAAGAAGCAGAATGGCTACGACATTTTTTGGAATATGTTCCTAGATGGCCAAAGCCTTTGACGGCTATTTGTATACATTGTGATTGTCAATCGGCTATTGGTAGAGCTCAAAATACAATGTATAATGGCAAGTCAAGACATATTCGTCGTAGGCATAATAGTATACGACAACTGCTCACAACAGGGGTTATCACTATTGACTATGTGAGGTCAAAGGATAACATTGCGGATCCACTAACTAAAGGTTTAAGTAGTGAGGCAGTTTATAAGTCGTCAAGGGGAATGGGGCTAAAGCCCATTGAGTAAACTTGTACGAAGGAAAACCTAACCTAGATGTAAATGGAGATCCCATGATCTAGGTTCAATAGGACAACCTAATTGTACGAATAGAGGAGGTCACTATGGGGGAGCACCCCAAAACAATCAAGGGAGTTTGCAGTCACTGTGGGGGGAGAACCACCACAATAAAGTGAGTTGCAAATTTCCTAGCCCATTCCTATATCAAATCAGTGATATCATAGAGGTTAAGCTTATAGCTTTTAATGATTGTGAGCAATCACCTATGTTAGAGAGAAGTGTGGTCGCTTCAAATGGAATTGTGTGGGGCGCAATTCCTAGAGCTCTCGCAGAACCAGGATAGTGTTCCATGACCATAACGGACACGAAAGTGAGGGGTTAACCAGACTAGGGAAAGTATTGTGTGATATGTAATAACGTCTACGTAAAAAGGAGTTAGTTCAAAGACATCAAGTTCTACTAACTGCTAGGAGACTAAGTGCACTCACAAAGGAAAGTTCAAAGGGTAAAACCTACTTCTCCTGCAATACTCGACTGTCAGAATTTATCTTTGATAACCATATCTATTCATGTGGGGGATTGTTGGAATTTTATGTTATATCTATTATTTCATAAGTTGAAATAATCTAACATAAAATATACAAAGTGAATAGATATGTTTAAATGGAGTTGAAAGTGTATTTAACTAATGTGAGTTTGTCCCACATTGTTAGAAGTATAAACATTAAGTGTGTTTATAAGGAAGAGTGTTGGAGGAATAATAATTCCTTATAAGGGGCTACACCCCAAGTGGTCAAGGAGGGTGCGAAGCACCCGACGCGCCCGCGCCCGTGCCCGAGACCGGGACCGGGACCGGGGTCGTGGGCGATGAGGCGTAATGTGGCGTTTTAGTGGCGCACTTTGCACTTAGCACTTTGGTTAACTCCGGCAGTACATACTGCTTTGGCTGTTGTACCCTGGGAGACTGACGGGTTCACTTGGGTGGCCCGAAATCAGTTTTAAGGGCCCTCTGTTAAACAGAATCCTCAGCCCGTAGTTAACTTGTTCCTTTCCTTTTATGTTATTGTCTTGTATTTTGATTCTTGTATTACTTTCTTAGTTGTTAATTTCTTTGTAACCTTCTGTAATTCGAATGTTTATCAATAAAATGTTATTTTAAGAATGGTGTTCCTACATATGATACATCTAGGGTAGAATAAAAATGACATTATCCGTTGAGCTTTGATATATGTGTGAATGTTATTGAGGAAGAGATGTTAAAGTCGAACATTAATAACGTAATAATGAATAATTTATAGTTTGAGTGTAGTGCTGATATATGGTATATGTTTTAGGAATCAAATGACAAATATTGAACACTATTGACATGAACAACTTACTCTATTGACACGTCCCAAGGTGTATCAATATACCAAAGTATATTGTACACAGAACAGTTGTAGAGGGGGAGGGGGGGTGAATACAACTTTCCTTAAACTTTACAAACTTTTTAACAATCAAAGCGTTTTAAGATTCAGATTATATATTAAGTAAATAAAGTACAAGAATCATTAAAACAGTAAAGCAGTAAATAGAGTGAAACATTCTTGAACACAGATTGTGGTTTTCAAATGTAATCCTTTATTAAGAAATAATCTATACAAAGAATTACAGGATTGTTGTGGAATAAAGATAGCCTATAGATATCTAAACAACCCTATGAAATGACAAACAACAATCAATAAGTTTCAGCTCAAGAGAATCAGCCCAAGCTGATCTCGTACAGACTAAGTTGTGTCTAAGAGCAGAGAAACTTGTGTGAAGAATGATTCTCAGGAATGCCACACATATGCAATCAAGGAATGAGGCTTTTATAGGCGAAAGCTCTTCTTCTCTTGGTGTCCAATTAAGCCACGTATTGTTCTTCCACTGGATGATAAAGGAATATTTGATTGTGCCTTCACCTCGTACTTGTGGTCCCCTACGTATAGCTGCACATTCTTTTTCATCCAATAAGAGTATGAACACGCATATGTAAACCAACCACCAACCCGGATTCTAGGAACCTTCCTAGTCACGTCATTTGTCATTATCTTCAATCCAGGTTGTTATCTTCACTTGATTATTAGACACAGATTGGGCTGTTTGTCAAAGCACCAATCTGCCTAAGTGTTTCCAAGCTGACTACTAATCCCAAGCTGCCTTCCACTACCAGCTTGGTCTTCTATCTTCAATCCTCCTCTTCGACTTGGATTGAATGCTATAAACATGTTGATGCAGCTTGAATAACACTTGCTTCCATAGGATTTACAAATACAAAGTATGAAGCGTGATCTGGCTCAGAAATGGATCGCAAGCTGTGTCAGCTTAGTCTGACCCAGATCAGATTACAAGAACCAAAACATTACCAAGTGTTTATAGGTCAGATTTGTCATCATTAAATTTACAATCAACAATGGGACTCAACAATCTCCCCCTATTTGATGATGACAAAACCCAAAACACTTCTAACTATCAGCTTACAAAGAATCAAAGTAAAATATGACTAACAGCTTGTGACCCTTTGAATCTTTTGGGTTCTTTTCAATCTGATATGAAGTTATAACAAGGCAACTGAAATTGTACAAATACTTGCATATATTGAGAAATACAAGGTATTACAATAAAATTCTATTCCCCAATCATTTCAACAGTTTCTTGCTTAACTTCAAATGATGGGGCAATTCTCACATCTACCTTCCTGTCTAACCCCTCATCAATGAGGAACTGCTCATACCCATTACCTTTTTCACTATAAGTACTACAAAATCTGTATAAGGTAAATAGGTGCATTGTAGGTACCTCTTTAAGTTCAGCAGTCCTTTGGAAGACAAGTTGCCCTCTTGCATTTATGAAGTACATACCATGCTCAGGTTCAGTAATATGCATCCCACTCCTTGCATCAGGCACACCAACAGGCAAAGACAAATTGAGATGATTCAGAATCTTGTCAAGAGCTTCTGGTGCCAATTGCTCAAGTAGCTCTGAAGGGTTCAAGTTCTTTATGAAATCTATATGGTCACCTTCAGGACCATCAAGCTTGACATGTCTTCTTCTTTTATTTTTGAGAGGCTCTTCAGACTCATCTTCATCATCCATTTCAAATGTTTCGGGTCTTGTAAGGCCAGTGATATCAATCTTGTGATTTACAACAATAGCCAACTTCTTTTCAATGGCTTTCAAGAATGTCTCTCTATGAATGCCAGGCATACCAGCAACAATTTCATGCAACTCAACCCACTGAGTGTAACCTAGATCATACAGCTAATCCAGATCATGAGTTTCCCAGCTGGTTTCATAACCTTCTCTTGTACATCTGATGCTAGGAATAGGCTGCCCTCTTCTTCTTTTTAATTGAACTTGGATGATTGGCTCTGGATGCAATCTGTAATTCAATCTTTCTTTAACTTTCTTTAAGTCCAGAGCCTCCCACCCAACATGGGCTTCAGAACTTTTCTTTACATCTATAGCCTTGTGTGATGGCTTAGAGTGAACCACCACTTTCTTTCCTTTACCAACATTCTTCTTTTTGGATCCAATAGCTGTAAGGTCTTCTTCATCTTCCTTGTTCAGAGTTTCTTGAAGAACCTTAGCAACTTCTGGATCAGATGCAGTTTCAGCCATTCTTTCTCTTTGCAATCTGTCTTCCCTAACTATTTTGTATGCCTCCTTAACTAACATCTTTAGAATGGGGGCTTGTTGAGCAGCCAGCTCCCAATCTTTTTCTTCTTGAGTTAGGACATTCACACCACTTGACTCAGCTTCAGTTGGCCTTTTCTTTATCATATATTGAGTCAAGGTGGCTGTGTCTTCATCAGAGGATGATGATTCAACATTTGTTTCTTTGGGAGTTGTGTCAGCTTTGGAGGACACAGCTTGCACAGGAACAGCTTGGGAAGACCTCTCTTTTTCAACAACTTTTTCAACTCCAACATCCTTCCTTATATCTCCCATAACAACATCAGCAGTCTCCCCCTCAATTTTATCACTCTCCTTCTCAGCTTCTTCATTCACTTTTCCATCCTTTTCACCACCAGACTCAGATTCTGGCATTTTTATCTCCTCATTCATATCCACCTTAGAACCAAATACAACCATTCTCCTATCATTGGAAGCCTCCTCAGCTCTGGCCTTATCCTATCTTTCCTTTAATCTTTCAAAGTACTCAGCAATTTCCTTGTCAACCTGAGCTTGTTGTCTTTCTCTTTCTAGTTTAACTTCAGCAGCACTCTTTGTAGTAGAACTCTTCTCCCCTTTTTTGTCATCATCAGCAGGGAAAGAGCTCACAGGAGTGGCAAAAAGGCCTTCAAGCTTATGGCTAATCAAGTCAATCTTGACATTGGTAAGACAGCAGGCCCTTCTTAGTTCAACATAGTATTCATGGAGGAGTCCAATATTAGATTTGACACTTTTTGAGGCTTCAATCAGATCTTTCTTGAAATCTGATTGTGACTTATTGGCAGATTGAAGCTCAATTGTGACATTTCTTGTGAATTTGGCTGCAGCATTCTCAATCTGACTCAGAGTACCCTTGTTTCTTTCTCTTTTTTCATTGATTGCTTTAGTAAGACCTTCAAGGGACTCTTTCAGCTTGTTCTGGTTCTTCTGCATCAAGTCAACTGCCTTCAATACATTTTCTTTTAATGCAGTCTGTTCTTGACACAGCTTGTCCACCTTCTTGTCCGTCAATTCCTGATCCTTTTGGATCTTTTCCAAGCATTTGGCCAGCTGTAAGCTCTCAACCTTATAGGTTGATTTGAACTCAGTGAGCTGACCCACCACATCTGAAAATGAGATAGTGGCAGCTTGGGAAGAACTTGCAGTTGGCTTAAAAGCCACTGACTCTGGAAAGAGCAGCCTGCAATCCTTAATTTCAGGGTCATTGGGCTCATATAGAAGGGGTTGGAGGTTTAAGGAGTTTTGGTGAATTTGCTCATGAGAGTGAGTCTCATGAGTGGATCTGTCAGAAATGACAATGTGTTGGTCAGCCTGAGAAAGAGTAACGTTTAATTCATGCTGAGGGCCAGTGGGAATGTGTTGATCATGATGTTGATCAACTCATCCACTGGCATCTTCCATAAGATCATCCCCTTGAGGATGGATGGGCAAGCACATCATCGAATGAAGAATCACTTCCGGAGATAGTGATTATATTCTCATTGACATCGAGAGGACCACCAATGGTTCCCTTTGCTGCACAAGGGGCTGACATAACTGCCTTAAAGACAGCCATGTAACCTACAGGATCCCTCTGTCCAAGGACAGATGCAGACACAGACCCTGCAGGTGTAATGTTTTGGGTAATTGATTGCCCTTCCACAATGGTGTGGTGTGTCACCAAAGCATCCTTAGGGAGAATATTTGAGGCCTGTACCTCTCCTTGTGATCTAGGAAAGGCATTGGCAGCCTGTGCAGACTCAGAGTGTAAGATAG